>JARHVA010001746.1:402500-1002500 GCA_037957365.1 Torreya grandis | reverse complement strand
AAAGTGTTAAAAGCTAGCAAGAATCTTCTTAGCAAAAGACTTAAGTGGAATGTAGGCAGAGGAAACCGAGTCGACTTTTGGTTTGACCCTTGGATCAATGCAATTTGGCTACTTCCTTCCAAAGATTTACAGTTGATCTCATTCTTTAAGGAAACGTATGGTCACAAGGTGTCAGATTATTGGGAGGAGAGGAATGGGAGGAAGAGGTGGAAACTTCTTGTAAAAAATGACCTGAACCAATAGCAGGCTTGCCTCCTTCAAGACTTAAATGACTCCATTCAACACATTCACATCAATCTTTTTTTGAAGGAGGATGCCCTCATCTGAAAACATGATCCCAATGGCCTTTACTTTGTTAAATTTGATTATTTCTCCCTTTGGGACCATTAGGATGAGGATGTCAACTGGGAGGATCTCTAGCTTAAAAATGTCATCCCCAAAATCAGTGTCTTTTTTTGGTTGATAGCCTGGAACAAGATTCTTACCGTGGACAACCTAATAAAAAGAGACATTCCCATCCCTAACAAATGTGTGCTTTGCAAGTAGGAAGCTGAGACTGTGAAACATTTGTTCCTCTTCTACTCTTTCGCTTCATCCATTTTTCAACATTTCTTTACCATTTCTAACTTCTCTTGGGTCACTCCAGGTTCCATTTAGGACTTGATCACGCAATGGAAGCCTCCCTGAAAAGCTCCCCCACTAAAATTTTGGTGGAACTTGGCTCTCCCCATATTTTTTAGGGTATTTAGAAAGCCACGAACTATTGCATATTTGAGAATATCAAACCACATCCTTCTTCCACTTTCAAATGGGCCTTGGCCTTTGTTCATGAAAATTGGTCTTCCTTTGCTTCTTCATTTGATCAACCTAACTCTCTGATTATGACTCAACGCAATCTGGTTGTCCTAGAAAAAGCTCAAGCAAAGGGGGTTGACAGGTCTCAAGTGGTTGCTTCCTCTTTCTTTGTGGTTTAAGCTGAACTTTGATGAGACAACAAAAGGGAACCCAGGTCTAGTGGGCATAGGAGGGGTGATCAGAGATTTTTTCAAAAATATTAGAGCGGCTTATGTGGGTTCGTTAAGTATCCAAACCAACCATGTCTCAAAAGCTACTGCGACGCTTTGGGGTATTGAGCTAATGGTCAATCTCGACTTCGAGTTCATCCAAATAGAGGGGGATTCAATGAACATTATCGACTGCTTAAAAGGCCTCTCTCCCCCCTCTTGGAACATTTATGACATCATCAACGATGTTAAAAGCTTGTTGACCCGCTTCAAAGGGGTCTTCATAAGACATGTCTATACAGAAGGCAATAGGGGTGCTGATTATATAACAAACATTGGAGTCTTAAGAAGTGATTATATCAGTTGGCATGAGAGTGATTATCCAAATGACATCATCCAGATTGTCGAGATGGAGAAGGGACACATCATGCAAAGTCATAATGAGCAAATTAATTATGATACAATCACAGATCATCCACAATGATTTTATACATGCAAGGCTATTATTACTAAGGACTTACACATTTGAGAAGCCCCAAGTTTGCATCCTATGACTGAGGGTGGCTCTATTAGCCATAATCTTCATTTCTCCTTCTCGAAGAGATTATTGCGAAGCCTATAGAAGCAGTTCACACTTTCAAAAAATGGGTGGGGACAAAGATCGATTTGGGTCGATCTCTTGTGTTGATGTAAAGAAAAATCAGTATGTTTAGAACAAAATGGCCAAGGTGAGCTAGGTCCATTTATGGAATGTCTAGTTAGGCATGATACTACGCTCTCCAGGGATTTTGCCTGTGGTTAGAAACACTGTGAAGTGAGAATGCATGGCTTGTAGATTCAGATTATTGAGGAAGTCATTAGTGAAACAACGGGGATGGAATGCCATGGAGTTAAGACAGTCAAAGATAAGAGGCCGAAGGAGGAGCTCCTAAATATCTTCTACAAGAAGGAAAAACACAAACCCAAGCATTCGTCTCACAAAGGGTTTATGCATGCAGAGCTGTCGAGGAAATGACTAGAGGTTTGTTTACAAATTATGGGGTACATTACCCTTGAGGGTAAACACACTATTAACTTTTCACATCATTTCCTTCTTCTGAACCACTTTAAAGGTCATACAATTAACATCCCATTTTTCTTGTTGTAATCTTTAGAGATTTCGGTGTTGAATTTCAAAAAGAATCCATCGATGGATTTAACTCATCAAGGCCTAATCTTGTTGTTGATTAAGTGCAGGGAGCTACTATGGTCTAAGATTATCACTAAGGTCGTAGACATTAACAGTGAGAAGGATAATTTAGAGGAGGAAGGGAATAACACTCAGTCGGACTCTGGAGATGAACAGGGGGAGCAGGATTTGGGGGATTCGACTAAACATGTACAGAAGGATCCCAAACCTAGCTCGGGGAGCCCTACACTTGTCCACTTGCTTGCTACCAAAGGTAAAGGGCTCTCAGGGTCCAATGCCAAAGTGAAGATTGAGGAATCCCTTCAAAAGCTGCATACGAAAATTGCGATTCAGAAATTGCTCTGCAACAAAATTACTAAAGAGTTCGAGTGGCTCAAAGGATTCCTTTGTTCGGATACGACAACTAATGAAAGAAAAGATCGCCCAATTCGCACCCCAAAAAGTAAATCCAACCGGCACGGTAAAGAGGAGGAAGCCACCCGGGATCTTGAGGAAGAAAAATGGGAGTTTCAATCCTCTGATCTTAAGAGGATAAGACATGATGATGGCAAGAAACAATTTATTGGGAGTTGAACCAAGGGTAGAAACAACAAAAGTGCTAGTACTGAGACCAAACAATTGGTCTTTTACTCCGAATTGGAATAACTTGTTGGTCTCTGTTTTCTTTTTGGCTTCTTTTTGATTTTTCGGCTGATAGTTGGCGAATGTTTGATGAAAAGTAGATTTAACCATTGGGTTTCTCTTTTTGTCTATTTTTTATCTTGATAATTTAACTTGTTTATCTTTCGATTGTTAGTTGTAAAGAGTATGGGCCCCTTTTATCCGACTTTTTAACCAATATAATAAAAAAATTATATTATCATACGACAACTTTATTATAATATTTAAACTCTGATCTCATGATACTACAAATACAAAAATAATTACAGATGCTACAAATTTTTTTTAAGAGTAGAAATGCCCCTCCATAAAACCGCCCCTCCATAAAACCACCCTCTTAGTCGCATAAACTCTTTGGTCTTGTGGACGTTATTATCCGGAAGAGAGAACTTTGAGCTCGCTTAAATAGACGGAGGGTCATCATTCTTGAGACTCGGGGAGCGGGGGAGCAGATCTTGGCGGCATAATCCAAAATGATTAAATGATAATATTATTAAGTCCGGAGGCACAAAATGCACCTTGGATTTGCAAAACAACCCATCGAAGCAAAATAGAAATGCGAAGCAGGGGTTTTACTGCAGGAGGATATGCTGTAAACAAGTTCCATGAAAAACCACTGAAATAATTTCTGGTCTTCAAAAATAAAAATGATGGAAGACGATCCATACTCTGCAGCAGCTTCCCTGCGAGCCGTTCCACGCGCCGCCACTATGGGAGCTCCGGACTACCAAACCATGGATCAATCCCCCTCCCGCAATCCTTCCTACCACTCACCGGTAAGCCGCTCGGAAAAGTCCCGATCCGGCGAATCGCGCTTTTCTCCTTCCGCTTCCTTCGAATACAACGGCCGCATCGCCATCGCCCTCGCCCCCTGCGCGTTTTTGCTGCTCGAAATGGGCGGCATTCCAGTCATGACAACGCTCACAGTCGGTTTAATGATTTCCTATATCCTGGACGCCCTGCAGCTAAAGCAAGGCGCCTTTTTCGGCATCTGGTCAACCCTGGTAATTTCTCAGATTGCGTTTCTACTAGGGGGTTCACTTTTATCTGCGGTAAATTCATGGCCGTTGTACATCATTGCGGTTCTGGTGTGCTTTGAGGCGAATTTTCTGATCGGAGTCTGGGCGTCTTTGCAATTCCGATGGGTCCAGCTGGAAAATCCATCGATAGTTTTGGCTCTAGAGAGGGTTTTGTTCGCCTGCGTTCCTTTTACGGCGTCGGTGATATGGACGTGGGGCGTTGTGGCGGCCGTCGGAATGGACCACGCGCCTTATTATCTCATGGTTATAATTTCAGTTTTTTACTGGCTGTATTCCATGCCGCGGCCGTCGTCTTTCAGAACAAAGACCGAAAAGCGGTATGGCGGTCAAATTGCAGAGGAAACCCTCATTCTCGGCCCCTTGGAAGGCACGCTTCATACTTTAGGTTTAATTTTTTTGCCGCTTTTGTTTTACATCGGATCTCATCACTCTGTAATATTTAGCTCAACATCCAATGTCTGTGATATTTTTCTGCTGTTTTTCCTGCCCTTTTTGTTTCAATTGTATGCCTCCAATTTTGGAGCATTGTGGTGGATTTCGAAGGACCCCGCACAGTTGCAGCAGGTTAGGATTGTCAATGGAGCCATTGCACTGGTGGTTGTGACTGTTTGTCTGGAAATCAGAGTTGTGTTTAACTCTTTTGGACGGTATTTACATGTTGCGCCTCCCTGGAACTATGTGCTCGTGACAATTACCATGTTGGGAGGAGCCTCGGCAGCAGGGGCTTATGGTATTGGATTGGTTAGCAGTTGGATTGGTTCAGCTGTGTTTACCGGTGTGATGATTTTGGTATCTCTCACAGGGGCTCTTGTAGTTGGCATGCCTCTCATGGTAGGGACTAGCTTCCTTAACGTCACTGTTTTACATATATATTTTATATGCATAGATTTACAGTCTTCTCCTCCTTTGAATTCTTTGAATAATTTTGATTGCACAAGCATGTATGGGAAATGTATTCCAATACAAGATATTTGTAGTCTTTTGAACATGATAAACAAACTCAAATTAAAAAAGAAGATGAAATCAAGCACACAGGATAAGCTCAAGAATCAGAATGAACTATGGCTCTAAAGAGATTCACCCAGGGTTGCAATTCATTTTAAGCTGCCTACATTATTCAATCTCATTTCTTAAACCAAATCCAACTTGTGTAGTAAGCAGTGTTTATTGTAATTTTAACCAATCCAGCACCCTTTAGCATGGACAAACTGCCACTTTCAGAGAAACCTATTCATTGCCTTCCCCTGTTTTCTTTGCTTTTAAAGTCGAGTAGTTGCACCATAACTAATCCCTTATATAAATCCAAATCCAATCTGTTTAGCAAGCTATCATAACTGTAGTTTTTAATCAATTTAAAGTTAACCTTCAATTTCCGAGCTATATATTCATTATCTTGACCTATTAGTTTTGCTTAGTCAAATTGCGGTACCTTAACTTATCCCTTTTATAAAATCAAATGCAATTAATTGTAATTTATAACCAATCCAACATTCTTTAACCTGGATAAACTGCCAATTTCAAAGAAGTGTTTTATCCCTGTCCAATTAGTTTTGATTTCTAAGTCAAGTAGTGGAATTTTAACAATCCCATTTATAAAACCAAATCCAACTTGTTTAGCAAACAGCTTTAATTGTAATTTGGAATGGATTCAACTCACATCAGCCTAAGAAAACTGCCAATTTCAGAGCAACCTATTCATTCCCTTGTCCTTTAAGCTTTGCAGTTCATGCTAAATAATGGTGGATACTATATCCATTCTTCAATTTCTAAAGCAAAAAGATGAACTTATAAGATCCATTAAGCTATTGCTGCCAAATTCCTAGCCTGGTATGTCTTGGCTTACAAGGCTACAAGCTATAGACAAACTTGAAACTAGTGAAACTGCAGGCCTTATTGAATTCCTATTCTAATTTTTAAAACAGAGCATTGGTCATATTGGTCTCTTTTTGAATTTCTTCAACGAGGTCATTGGTTTAAGGTTCCTCCTAACACCAACATCTATTATCTTTCATGGCATAGATAAAGTAGACAATATGTCAAATAATGAAAATTGCAGAATTATTATGATATCACACACAATGGTCAATATTATATGCCAGAATACTAGAAACGTCTGTCTTAGGTATGGCAGATAGTGCAGGCTATAGGGCTAATGGATTGATGGGTGGTTGTGTTGTTTTTTGTATTCTCATTTTCATTGCCATTATTGAGAAGGAAGGAAGTGACAATCAGAAGTCAACCATTGCCTTATGTATTTTATTTGAAATACACCTTCGAGGTTTGAGGAATTGCATACATTACATCTATATTAACAGTACAGAGAGACCAATAGACATGGTTCCCTTTTCTCTTGGAGTCTCCAGGAGTATTTTGCGCACCATTAGGATCAAGGAAGGATACCATCTTCTATCCACTCTCTTTGTTTTATCTATAGCAAATGAAACATACATGATGCCTTTGTAATACCCCATTCTTCTGTTTGCAAGTTATGCTTTTTTTCTTTATTCCAATTCTATAGAAATTTACATATATTGAAATAGAATGTCTCTCTCTTGAATTTCTGATTATTAGATTTTTGGAATTCAATTTTTGGCCAACTAAAACGTTAGCTTTCATGATCATGAAGAGGCTTTTTCTAGGTAATTATACTTTTAAATGTTAGGGTGTACATTAATACTTAAGAGTTTCTGGATACTCGCCCCTCCCCTGCAGGATACGATATGGCTTGGATAATGTATCCAGATGTATTTAAATACAAGTCCATTTCTGGGCTGTAACTGAAACGTCTAGATGTGGTACCAGGTCGTCTGAAGCCATACTGTTTTTAGGGTTAAATACCAGTTTTAGGGTTATATATATATATATATACACTTGCCCCTCCCCTGCAGGATACGATATGGCTGGGATATTGTATCCAGATGTATCCAAATACAAGTCCATTTCTGGGCTGTAACTGAAACGTCTAGATGTGGTATCAGGTCGTCTGAAGCCATACCGGTTTTAGGGTTAAGTAACAGTTTTAGGGTTATATATATATATATATTTTCTAGACTAATATATACACACAAATATAAATCACTCAAAATATAAATAATCTAAAAATTGTAAATGTTATCAAAAGAATAACACAAAAACTCATATGCAAACCCTAATATTATATTATTAATTAAAACACAATAACATAAGATAAAAGAACTCAAAACATAAAAGCAAAACACAAAATCAAAACCACTTACCTCTCATTTTCTCATTGCAGATCTCTAACAGTGTCAGCACTTTGCAACATAGCTGTTCTGTAGAATTTCCAGAAAACAACAAAACAGAGGATATGAACCATCAGATGGCGAGTGGTTGCATTGCATGTATTTTCCAAGCTGTCTCTTTGTCTTCCTCATTTGTATATTAAATTATTAATGTATAATAGACCTTCTTTGAAGAGGCATGAACTAGAATAAGTCATAGACACCTTTGTTATATGTATCAGATCTCTTGAATCTGTATACGTAAGATACTGATTCTTCCTATTCTGCAGAAGAACCCTGCCCTGGTCTGTTGCTGATACAGGTACGGGTCAAGTACTGCCAAAATACAGCCCAGGTTTGTCCTGGATGACCCTGGTTTGTTTGGGTTCTTCTGCAGAAAATCTGGGCAAACCTGGATCGCCCAAGACGAAACCAGGCAGAACACGAGGTTGAAATTTTTTTTCTTATTTTTTCCCAAAATGAGACATAATGCAATGGTAAAAAGTAAAAAAAAAATACACTGAAAACCCTAATATTATGTTATTAAGTAAAACACAATAACATAAGATAAAAAAACTCAAAACATAAAAGCAAAACACAAAAGCAAAAGCACTTACCTCTCATTTTCTATAAAATTTTCTCCAAATTATATGTAACAAAATTTAGACTATTCTATTCTAGATGCATCTGTATTGTGCATCTAGGGTTGGTAAGGTTAATGTAGAGAAGTGAGAAGGATCTTCCAAAGCTTATAGGAAGACCGCAAAAGCACAGTTGAATAAACGAATAACGTGAAAGCATGTGATCAGGCTGAAACGACCAAGTTGTATGCAACAAAGGAGACCTTTCTACTTTGCATGCATCAATATTATCCTCCCCTTCTCATGCAACTCCTTGGGGTCCTTCTAGGTCTGTAAAGTTTAATTTGGAGAAAGGATAAGGGTCTTCCAAAGCTAAACGGAAAGCTAAATGCAAAGTTAAAAAGAAATGTATAATGTGCAATTACGTGAGGAGGTTGAGGACACAATTGGGAAATTGTTCTTTGCTAATCATATACCATTTCTTGTTGCTTGGTCCCCTTATTATAACAAAACATTTAGGAAGGCATGTCTTGCAGGTTCCTCGTATGTGTCTGCAGGGGAACACAAACGTAGATCATTAATTTTTGACAAAAAATTATCGAGAGGAGATGGAGTCATGGGAAAGGACAGGGTGTGCCATTATCATAGATGGGTGGAAGAATATTACGCACCAACTGCTTGTCAAGGTTGGGCTTGCCAATGTTGTGCATGTAGTCAAAGATATAACCTATGTCGGTAGTTCAACAGGGTTACCCCTTCGGAACACATCTACACATTTTTTGGAACCCATATGTGCATCCATTGAAGGACATAGATAAGAGAAATTTGATAAATAAAGTGGTTAGATGCTAAAGATGTTTATCCACAATTTCCAAGTTTGGAAATTTGGATTAAGGTAAAAATCTAAAATGTTGGAGTAACCAAAAAAGTTTGGAAAATCCGGTCCTAGAAAATAAAAAGAAATTAAAAATTATGAAGTATAAACTTTATTATGAACTTATTATTATATACCATCGAGAGTGAAATACACACTTAAAGGGTAACTAATATTCAACATCTTAATAATCAAGATACCCAAGTTTATATAATTTACAGACATAAATTAAAGAATACTATATACTTAAAAGATACAAGTTACAAATAAAATCTATTGATAAGTTAAAAATGCTACAGTATATTCTAAAAATATAATTATCAAATTAAAACATTCCTACTATAATCAACTTTGTAAGTTTTTATACTTAAAATTTAAAATAGCTAAAATAATGAGAAGACACTTGGTGATTATTTAATTGTATAATTTTATTATCATTGATAACCCTAAAATTTCTTTATCAGCCATCACACATTTCTTTACCACTTTGAGTATTTGGAGTGTTTCTCTAGAGCAACATATTTCATCTCATTGCATGAGTCCCTTCTCTTTTTGATCTTCTTCCCTGCAATACATTCTACTAGATTAGTGCTTTCTAGATACTCTTTTTAGATTTAGGTTTCTCTTTTTTACTCCTTGGGATGTGCGGTTGCGCTCCCCCTATCTTCTTTACATTGTAACTTTCGTAGTCCAATAAGCCAATTTTAGCTTTTGGTGGACATTAATATACACATTAAAAAATATACCATTTAGTTAAATAATTAAGATACCTAAGTTTATTTAATTTATAGGTATGAATTAAAGAATACCATATATGTTAAGGATTTAAGTTGCAAATAAAAGCTATTGATAAGTAAAAAATGCTACAATATATGTTAAAATTATAACTATTAAATTAAAGGATACCATACTTTTTAACTTTGTAAGTTTTTACAGTTAAAAATAAAAAATAGCTAAAATAATGAGAAGACACTTAAAGATTGTGAACTTTATCATTTTATTCTTATTGATAACCCTAAAACGATAATGACAATTAAAAGACAACTGAAATACAAACTATAAAATTTTAGTAAAAGCTTAAGACAAGAAAAGATCTTTTCCTTTTGAATATGTATGCATATCCTATTGAATTGTTGCCTATCTATTTTCGCTGACTTCATTCCTATGAAAATAATCTCTCTGATTATGACTTGAAGAACTGTACATTTGTTTGATTCTCTATTTCCCTTTTTGTGGCTGCATATCCCATTGAATTGTTGTCTATCTATTTTCTCTCACTTCATTCGCTTGAAACTAATCTTTCTCTAAATATCTGATAAAGAACCCCAAATTTATTTGATTCTCGGTTTTCCTTTGTTCCCTTTTGAGTTCTTCATTGTCAATATTGATCTGGTTGTTCATCCATCCCCTGTGATCAAGTGTTGTTTTGGTTGGGTTGCCCATTTGAAGAAATTGTTCATGTTCATTGATTATTTGTCCTCACTTTCGCTTTATCCATGTTCTTTTGTTTACCTCTGAAATCATGTATGATATTTGTCATGTTTTTAAAAATAATTTATATTAGAAAGATAGTAAAATGGATCAAATCAGATTGAACCCATTCACTTTGTCTAATATTCTAGATCAGGCTGAATTTGAACCAGATCCACCTGGATAGGATAACTATGTGCTTATCTACAACAACCTTGCCTCGTTGCTGCTATTCACAATTTTGAGGAAGGAATTACTCAACAACCTATAGAGATGACATATGCTGATTTTTTCACCTTGTTGGAGAGGATATGATTATACTTAATGAGTGGACTAAGTGTTAAGAGTACAAAAATGAGGGTAAGATAGTGAAATAATTGGTGGTTAGTGATGAGTTTTGTGGGGATGTGAAGTATATTGTGTCATTCATAGCACCCATTGTTAGTGCCATTTGATATTCTAAAACTGACTCTCCTAAATTTGGAGATATTTATGAGACGTTTTATAATATTCATGGCCATATGAGAGCTGCCGTTCATGACAAGATCCCTTCTTAGTATTCTTGATCAAAATATTCGGCCATTGTTCAGCGGAGGTGGGACAAGATGGATACCCCATTACATGTCAACATATGCAGTTGACTCGAGATAGAATGCGGTGAGGCTTGGCAAATTAGCTCCCATCAATAAAAAGGAGGTGAAGAAGGGGCTATCTAAGGCCATTAAGAAATGCACACAAAATTTGAGCTAAGCATGTAGCATTTGCAGATCTTTGCACCATGGAGGACAAGGGACACCTCTCTCAAGGTCCCTTTTTTTGGGGACGTGGAAAAAGGTTCCAAAGATTCTCCAAATACTTGGTGGAGCAGTACCCCCTTTGGAAACACACCTTGTTATGTTTTATAATGCAAATATAGTTTTTTTTTTGGACAAAGTCTCCCCTGAAAACACATCCCTTGGGTTAGGGGATGCGCCCCCATGGGATGTTGCATAATATTTTCTTTTTGCTAAATTGATATTAGTATACATTATGTATGTTACCATTATGTTACATTTACATCATTTAAAAAAAGAATACCAGGGTATTGGGATAAATATTTGGCTTATAGATATGTTTATAAAATTAAAAATAAAATTATAACAAGATTCATAAATGGAAATAATTACTGCTGTTATATATATATGCTAACAAAATACAAATTTTATAGCTTGCATTGTAAACATAAGGTTATAATACTTAGTACATAGTCATCCTTAAAAAATGGAATACAAAATATAAAATGATGTTCAATTGAGAAAATTACATCATGCATCAGATTTTGCTTCCTCATTGGCTAGAAGTGCAACCTCTAGGTTCTCTGTCAAGGGCAGTTTTTCATCCCTGCCTTCTAGAAGCCATCCTGATGTCCGGGATGTTTCAGGGACAAGACATCCCCTCATGACCCCCTTAGTTTCTCATCTCCCCAGGACATCTTATAATTTTTTTTTGGCTTCTTGGGGATGTTAACTTTTTTTAACATGTTGCTGATGTTTCCTTTTTTGGGGGGTTCTTGAGGATGTCTTGACATCCCTAATGTAAACAACTCTTTAAAAAAACCAAGGAAACAAACACACTTTCAAAATTTGAAAAGCAAAAAGGGATGCATTTTCAAACAGCTATTTTCATGGTCATTGATAATATTACATTACGATGTTCATATATACGATTTCGCATTCATATTTTAGTGTTTAACTCAATGTTGAATGTTCATTGTTCAATGTCGTGTATATTATTGTTATTTGAATTTCAGCTCTTCAGAATGTTTCATGATGTTTAACAGTTTAATTGTGCAACTAAAAAGCTATAAATTATGCTTTTTAACAATTTTCTTGTATTTGTTTTGCTAAAAGTACTAGGGTTAACTGACTCTAGACCTGAAAACATTGTTGGCTGAGATGCCAACGCCCAGTTTGATGTTAACTAACTAAACTGGGAAAAGAAAAGTATAACATGAATTTGAAAAATCAATTTTAAGCATCAGCTTTTTTATTATAGGGAAAACTCCCCTCTTCAACTCCAAGCATATTCCAACAATGAGAAAGTAAGTAAACATAAAAGCTAGTGGCTTTCACTATTTATCCGTTACACTCTTTCCTTTTTTATCATTCACCTCAGCTTGACTCAAACAGCAAAAGGCATGTAAAGACTTTTTTTGTCCACAAAAGTTGTTCCTCTTTTCGATCCCTAGTTTTACTATTTTTAACGAAGAGCAAGCTCTGGGAAAAGGACAAGTAGAAACCATCTTGCCAACTTTTCCACCCCTTCTCTCCCCACCTCCCCCCTAAATTTGCCATTAGATCTGCCATCGTATTTCGTGTCCTTTCGATATGTTGGTATGAGATCTTAAAATTCTCAGTTTCCATCTTAATTTCTTGAATGATATTCTTTATATGCCATTCATTGTCCCTTTTTGATTGCTTCAATAATTAGCATTGAGTCCCCTTCCACCCAAAGTTTCCGCCATCCATTTTTCTTAGTGAACCCTTTGCCTTCTAAGGCATTGCTTCTGCCTTATCATTCGTATTCAGTTTGTATTCAGTCCAAGTGGACTGAAAACATTAACAAAAGTTGTCTATCATCATCTCTAAAGATATCCCCCTTGCCTGCTAATTCCAGATTTCCTTTCACAGCTCCATCAAAATTGCACTTAACGCAATCTATAAGATGTTTTTTCCACACATCTTTGGGCCTTTTCATCATATTGCCACAAAATCCATTATCAAGGTTGTATTTTTAATATATATGTATGTGTATATATGCATATCATTCTCTCTTCCCAAAATCTGCAGGTTTTTTTTGCTGTCCTGGAAAGATGTTCCCCTGTTTTCCCGTCCTGGAAACCCATAGAAACACAGGTCAAAAGATTCTGGAAGAACTCATCACTTTCGAACTATGGCTCAACTTTAGGTAGTTGAACCAGAAGGAAACTATTCACGCTATTTGGTATCTTCATCCTTGCACATGACAATTGCATCGGGTGTGAGTTAGTCCCATTCCTTTGAAGGCCCATGCTTGTGCTCCAGGTCTCTATTAGATAAAAGTTGAAGGGTGCTGTGAAGCGGAGACTATAGGTTCTTTGTCAAGAGATTCTCGAAGAATTCATCACTTTTGAGCTATGGCTCATCATTTTTTAGTGGAACCAGAAGCAAATATTTCAGGATTTTGGTACAGTCCTGTCATCATCCATGCGCATGACCATTACATTAGCTGTGAATTGGTCCCATTTCCTTGAAGGACTGTGCGTGTAGTGTGGGTCTCTTCTATAAATTTTTTGACGTGTGTTGTGAATTTAGACTAAGTTCTTCGCCTAACGATCGAAGTTGGTATGTCTTCAATGAGTCAATAAAACATTAAGTACTCCAATTCCTTTCACAAGAAGAACTAGCTACCTCTGAGACTGACTATGCAGCAAATGTTTTCAATCAGCTGAATTCCACCCATGAAGATGCCACTAATAGATTGATTTATGCCTATCGTACCAGGCTTCTAATTTACCAAACTTACCATGCTCACGTGAAAATTGCAAACTTTCTTGTGTTGATAGACACCTATCAGTGTTTAAAGTTTCTTCCTGCAGTGAAAAATTCCTTCATTTTCTCTCTATCATGCGAGGTAGGCCTCTTTTGTATCACATCAACGTTTCATCTTGGATTCAAGCCATAAGAAGATATCCAGAGAAGTGGATTGGCCTGCTCCATAAGCCATGCATTTAGGTATTATTTTCTGTGGTGAATTATATTCTAATGCATACAAAACCAAAAACCAAAGTTTTTTCAGTGCCTGTTGTGGGTTCCAAGGGTTTTAGTGCTATAGCATTTTTATCGTTTACTGAATTTATTTTTAAACAAGTTTAGAATTCATGCCTTATCAGCTACACACAGCCTTTTATGGTGAGTAGCTTCCTAATGCATTTGGTAAAATATTGATTTTGATTGATTCAGGGTATTGTCACATGATGGATAAATGGAAGAGAAGATCACCTTAGATCACTTGCTTTCAGATGACTTTGGATGGAGAGCTTGGTCATCTAGCTTCCTCTAGTCCAATCCAAAATACATTATTGTTACCAAAAAGGTCGCATGTTGGCCTCATAACAGCAGCCATAACTTTGGCCACAAGTCAGCGTAAAACTTTACCGTTGTAATATTATGCAATGCGACTGAAAGTAGGATCCTTGTCCACCCCATGGAAGCAGTCCACCCCATGGAAGCATTGGTAGTAAATCAGTCACTTTAGCAATGCAATGAAGGTCCAACTTACCTGTTGAAGTAGCCAAAGGAGTAACTTTTCTTGAAAACTCAGTTTAGTTCAAAATCAGTTTAGTTGTAGGCAATCCTAGTCATAGGTATTATTTGCTCGTACTTTCAATTTGGCTGGCCCAGGAAAGTTAATTGATAATAGTTTGCACCATGAAAATCTGTAACATGTTTTCTGAAAAGATGAACAGACCTTGAATGATAGTAGCAACTACTCTGATAATCAGATAGATCTTTGCTTTATTTATTATTAACATATTTTCTGAATTTTTAGTTGGTCTTTAGGAGTAAAATCACAGCGTATGCCATTGAGCTTATTTATGACCAACGTCAGTCACATTCTTGACAAACTGAATTAATGTCCCTTTCAGTTGGCTGCAGGCGATTCATTTCTTAACTTCATTTAGCACTTTCACTAAGTGGATAAATGCAAATTGCTAAATTATGATCTTCATCCACATGTAGAAATAAGAAGCTCAGAATTGTAAGCGTTTCAAATCAAAATCCTCTTTTTGAGCTGCGTTAGTATTGTTTTCATTGTATGGGTTTTAGTTTCCCATAAGTGCATGCTAATTGTGTTATGATTGCTTAAAATGAGATGGATCTGTAGTATTTTTATTCTATCTGCAACAATATTTTCTATGTTCATTGTTCAGTGTCATGCTTTATATTTGAACATTGCGGACAATATGCTAACTGTGGATTGCTTCAAATAATTATGTGCTGCTTATCATCCTTCTATTTGTGAAAAGGGGCACACTTAAAAAATTGTTGGCAAAGTGAGCAATTAGTCCTATAAAAAGGCTCAGATAATTTCTTATTGTCGTTTTTACTTTTAGGGTTTCTTGAATTTGTATTTTGTTATAGTATTTTATTCATTGCTTTGAATATAAGACATTTTGTCTTTAGTTCCACTGCGCTCTCTTAGTATTTCTTATTTTGAGTGGGTGTAGGTGTTTCAATCAGTTCAATTAGTTCATTTGCATGATAGAATTTGGAACTTGGTGGTTGAAATGCCTCAGCTACATGTCACATTCTATATCTGACTAGTGCACACTATCATGCTTACGGTTCTCTTTATAAGTTTCTCAATACGATGCATTATCTCATCTTCATGGTCTAAGAGCTATAACAGAATACATAAGCAGAATTGTCAATGCTTGTAGACATTGTTAAAACAGGATCTGTTTGCTGTTTGTAATGAAATCTTTGTTTAGATATTGTATAAATTTCCCTTTTGGTTCTTACTGACGATATGATGTATATATTCATTCACACGTGCTTGCGGATTTTCAATTTGACATCATCATTGGATCCCTTGCCTTTTGTGCAGTTCTTGCCGGCACCAATTGTTGCTGGTTTCTACATATCACAGTTTTTCACAAAGAAAAGCCTCTCATCTTATTTCATCTTTGTGATATCAGCTAGTTTACCGGTTGCTTGGTTTGTTGTACACAACTACTGGAACCTCAATATTTGGTTGGCTGGCATGGCACTAAAATCCTTTTGCAAGTTCATAATTGCAAGTGCTGTGCTGGCCATGGTGGTTCCGGGGCTTGCTCTTCTTCCTTCTAAGGCTCGTATTGTGATAGAATTTGGTCTTATAAGCCACACATTACTGGTTTGCTACCTGGAGAATCAACTATATAATTATTCAAGCATATATTACTTTGGTTTTGATGATGATGTTATGTACCCCAGTTACATGGTTATCACCACAACTGTTTTAGGTTTAGCTTTGGTGAGACGGTTGGCTTTGGACAATAGGATTGGGCCCAAGGCAGTCTGGATTTTGACATGCCTGTATGCTGCAAAGCTTTCAATGCTGTTTCTTACATCAAAAACGGTTCTTTGGGTT
The DNA here is from genome assembly GCA_037957365.1 of Torreya grandis. Lineage (NCBI taxonomy): Eukaryota > Viridiplantae > Streptophyta > Pinopsida > Cupressales > Taxaceae > Torreya > Torreya grandis. The sequence continues at coordinate 986,287 of JARHVA010001746.1, read as the reverse complement.
GCTGTTATCCTGCTACTTGCCATCTCTCCTCCATTGCTTCTTTACAAGTATGTCTCCCGGCTCCATCTTTTTGTCGCTTTAGAAGTATTTGAGTTATTTTCTTTTGTAAGTTTTCAAATAAATTAAGATTCTTAATGCTTTTGGCCTTTGAGAAAGTTGCATGCTAGAAACACTTGTGTAAACATGGCAGCACAAGAGACAATTTTCTGAAATCTTGTATTTAATTTTGCTTTTGGTTTTGTGAATTACAATGTGCAGAGACAAGAGTAAGACAGGTTCAAAAATGAAACCCTGGCAAGCTTTTTCACATGCTGCTGTTATAACTTTCTCTGTCTGGTACTGTCGGAACACAATCTTTGAAGCTCTTCAATGGTGGAATGGAAGGCCACCGTCTGATGGTCTTCTGCTGGGTTTTATTATTCTTTTATCAGGACTGGGATGTATTCCTATTGTTTCACACCATTTTTCGCACATTCAGGTATGCCCTTTTTTGAATCATGGAATGCTATATTTGTGTTAAGTGTACCTGCATAGTTGAAGGGAGGCATGATCTTTTTGTCAAATTGCAACTGCACCTAGTGTGCATGAGTGGACACTTCTGTTAGGATGAAAAGATTTTATACTTTACCTTTCCTAGCACACAAGTATTTCTTATAATGGTCTTTGGAAGTACACTCCATTCTCTTTTTACACATTCTTTTGTAAAAACTTCTAAAATGGGACTGTTTAAATGACGTATCTAGAAAGAATGTGATCCTTATGTGGTGCTTATCCCACCTCCCTTTTGCTCTAGTAAAATGTACTAAGAACAACCTGAAGTGCAGGTCCAACTCACAATATTGGAGTAGAAATCGTTCTTTCAAAGTTCTACTTATTGCACATGATTTGAATTGCCAAATCCTGTCAGATCTGGTCCAGATCAGGATTTTTCAGATTTACCGATTAGGTCTGATATGATCCAGACATTTATTTATTTATTATAATTTTTTTTTTTTTAATTTTTTTTTGAAAACCCACATCCCAGCCAACTTGTTCTGCTCAGTCCAACAATAATTTTTTTACATATGTTATATAATATTTGTACATAGATACATCATCACCATTTGGAAGCTCCATTATAGGGACTTAGAGCCCATCCCCATCTATATCCCTGCATCTTTTGGTGACTATATATATTTAATATAGTTTTACTCTTATTCATTTAGTCACATGCCCTAATTTGTAATGGTGTTCCCATCCAGATACATTTTGGAAGAAAGATTTTGACAAATGGCTAAATTTTTGGGACAACCATGATGATATAAATTTCCCAAATGAGGAAAATCTAAAATCCTTGAGAACCTTTGGAGTGATGAAAAAATAAAAGATTAAAGAAAACTATGTTACTACAAAATTGTTATCAATCCGAAGTTCAAGCATCTTTCTCATGCAGCTAATGTTGCAGTTTCAAAAAGTAACTTGCGATTTCAAATCAAAGAACTAACTTTAATGGCAACATAGTGAATCTTGTAGATGGACACTCTCAAAAACGCCGTGGAAAGAAAGATTTTGTACGATGTGCAACTTAAAAGAAATAGAAGATGAAACACATTTCCTTCTGATATGTTTATTATATATAATGATATTAGATGCGACTACACAAATATTTGCAACTATAGCTGCGTTCATGAGATTCTAAACCAAGACAATCAAACAAAGCTTGGAGATTTTCATATTTATTCTGTCACGTGTGAATCCAGATTTCCAAACTTGTTAACAATGATTAGAATGCTAAGATATAAAAAACTAGTTACGGGTAGCCTTAACTCCTTTCTAGGAGTACCCATTAATCCTTGCTGTTGTTGTCTAGTAATACTATTTTTTTTTCTAATTGAAAAGGTCATGCTTATGATACGCGTAAACTCAAAAGAAATAGAAGAAAAAACACATTTCCTTCTAACATGTCCATTATATATAATGATATTAGACATAATTACACACATATTTGCAACTATAGCTGGGGTATTGAAATTCTAAACCAAAACAATCAAACAAAGCTTGGAGATTTTCATATTTTTCTCTCCTGTGCGAATCCAGATTTTCAAACTTGGTAACTACTATTTGAATACTAAGATTAAAAACATATTACAGGGTAACTCCTTTCTAGGAGTATCCATTAAGCACTGTTGTTGTTGTCTAGTAATACTAAATATTTTCCTAATTGAAAGGGCCATGCTTATGATTTTATGATTGTATGTTATTGCGTGGTCAGGCATGCAATGCTAAATTCAACGCATGTTGGCTGGTTTTAACCAATGTGGGGTGCACTTTTTGCCCCTTGTAGATACTAGAAAAACGAATGCTAATAGTTGAGGATCTGTACATATACAAGGAAAATAGAAAGGAACATCACATGAATAATAATATAGAACTATAATATCTATGGTTACCTTTGCACTCTAGATCTATATGTTCCAAACTTTATGGGTTTCTTCATCCTGGTGTGTTTTCATTGTTGGTTGCTACCTTAGACTCCTTGAACTTTGCTATCCACACTCTCCTCAAACTTTGCTATCCACACTGATTGAGATCTTTACCGTGACATATATATGGAGGTTGCATACAACTCATCTATGGGTGACATCCTTCTCTTGGAAAGCTCAATGCTCAAATTGAGACCCACCAATTGTGGATTTTTGATTGCACCAATGATTTCCTCTCTTTGGGGGCTTGATTTAGAGGACTTGAGGCATAATATATCTTTTGCTGATGGGCTCCATACAATCATTGCTTATTGGAATCATCATCTTCAATTTTGCATGTATGTTTTTCTTAATGGGATTCCTTATTTTTCCTCTCCTGACAAATACACTTTTCTTCTTATTGTTGTGGGGTCAATGTAATTAACTATTTCAATACTATTATGACACGGAACTCTCATGTACATGATGTTTATGTTGCACTCTTAACACAACTCTAAATGTAAGCCCAATGGTGGCCCCACTCAACATGAGAAGTTAGCAAAAAATGTATAAGAACAGTAGTTGATAAAATCCTCCTATTCTCATCACTTGTTATGTGGGAAATAGAACACCTAGTTCAAATGCTATACACATACCAACTGGCTTCAAGACAGCTTGTCAACCATAACAAATCAAGTGTGAATGGGTCAGCATCAGATTCTGCGAGGATAGTTGGGGAGGTGATCCACGTTTTTCCACCCTCATGATACTACGGTTTCAGCACACACAGGGCCACAACTACCTTAAATGCACTAATGAGGATTTGGTACGCTAAAACTGATCTAGGAGGATTTGAGACTTTGATTGCCTTGTGGTACAATGGCGGCCCTTGGCGACACATATTGTTTTCATGACCAGCTTCATGATCATCCGAAGCACATGTGGTTATTTTGTGAATTACTAACTCTCAATATTGTATATTGCAGAGCTCTGACAGTGTCAGCACTTTGCAACATAGCTGTCCTGTAGAATTTCCAAAAAACAACAAAACAGAGGATATGAACCATCAGATGGCGAGTGGTTGCATTGCATGTATTTTCCAAGCTGTCTCTTTGTCTTCCTCACTTGTATATTAAATTATTAATGTATAGTAGCCCTTCTTTGAAGAGGCATGAAGTAGAATAAGTCATAGACACCTTTGTTCTATGCATCAGATCTCTTGAATCTCTATACCTAAGATACTGATTCTTCCTATTCTGCAGAAGAACCCTACCCTGGTCTGTGGCTGATACAGTTACGGGTCAAGTACTGCCAAAATACAACCTTTGTCCTGGATGACCGAGGTTTGTCTGGGTTCTTCTGCAAAAAATCTGGGCAAACCTGGATCGCCCAAGACGAATCCAGGTAGAACACAAGGTTGAAAATGTTTTTTTCTTATTTTTTACCAAAATTAGACATAATGCAATGATAATAAGTAATAAAAAACACATTGCAAACCCTATTATTAAGTAAAACACGATAACATACGATAAAAGAACTCAACATAAAAGCAAGACACAAAAGCAAAAGCGCCTACCTCTCATTTTCTCATTGCATACTTACCTTCCATCGCTGATCTAGGATTGAAGCTCAATCAAGCAACATTGTGACCATGTATACTTACCTTCCATTGCATTTGGTTGGTATTTTGTGGTTATTTTGTTTTTTATATGCATACTATGTGGTTAATGTCATTAATTTTCTTATTTATTAGGTTAGAATTTCTGTATTTTTTTGGTACTGCCATACCCAATGCGATTTTTTTTTGTTGTACTGGTAAACTCTGTTCTTCTAACCTGAATCAGAACCGAACCCGAACCGAACCCGATTAACTATATACATGGAACTTGCATGATAAATCTTGCATTACAGTTCTAGCTTAGTGTTTTATTGTTCTTACATTCTCTTTGTCCAAATACTTCTATTGTTGTTGTTTCACTCTAATCACTCTCAAATTGTTTCTGCACACATGTTAGGATCCATTTGGGTGTGTCGTCCTTCATGTCAACCCTAGGCCCTTGATAAGTGGCATTAGAGCATATTTCCTGTCACAAGAATAAGGAAAGAGACCTCTATGTTACCTGAGAAAAACACACTTTCTGAATAGCAAAATAAACAGTCTAAGATTGGCAAGTGATTCATAAGACACAATTCCAGCAGTTTCCCTATTGAGGAATGCCGTGCTTGGAAAGCCCTGCTTGCACAACTAGAAGCATTGAGTCCTACCACATTGACACAAGATAAAGGCAAACAAATCATGGATCGTGAAGCTAATGCCATAGTAGCAATCACCAACATGGCCTATTCTTCCAATTCAGTTCTAGAGGAAGCAAAAGGATTTTTCCATTCTTAAATGTGGTTTAATGGACAACTTGCTCACTTCATTGTTGACAACGGAAGTGAAAATAACCTGATTTCTCTTGAAGCAGTTCGAAGACTTAACTTGCCATTAATGCATCACCTACAACCATACACCATTGGATGGTTCAACTTGGGTTTTGAGAAGCATGTCACTCATCAATGTCACAATGTACAAAATCAAGCCTTTTCAAAATGGTCCTTTGTGATGTAGTGCTGTTAGAGGTGTGTGATGTTTTATTTGGGCAACCAAACAAACACCATGAAATTTATGAAGCAAATCCTAGGAATGTTGTCATGGATGTTGGAGAGAATAGATACCGCATACTGGAAGTAGACCATAAGCTTTCACTTATCAATGCCAACAATGTAAGAAGTTGGTACACGGTAGCAAGAAATTTGTGCTATTGATGGTGAGACCTGAACGCAAGAAAGACATTCTTGCAGTTCAAGCTAATGCTGCACCTCCTTCAGTGGACAAGCAACATTTGAACAAGGCGCCAGAGGAATACAAGGATGGAGTGCCAAAGCATTGCATGGCAAATCATACTATTAATTTGATTCCATGACCACCTCTTCCTAATGCTTCTTTATACTGCCGCTCGTTCCTAGAGGATGAAGAGATCAAAAGATAAATCCATGAACTCATGGAGAAGGACACATCAGGCCCAACTCTTCCCCTTGTTGCAGTGCAATTGTGCTATCACTAAAGAAGGATGGAACATGGAGTTTGTGCATTGACTATAGAGTCTCTAACAAGGTCATTATGAAGAACCACTATCCTCTTTTAAGGATAAAAGACCTCTTGGACTAGCTTTGCGATGCAAAATTATTTACAAAGATATCACATCAGACTACTGCTAAATTTCTGTTGAATTCTCAGATGTCTAGAAGAAAATCTTCAAATCGAAGAAAGGTTTGTTTGAATAGCTGGTTATGCCCTTTGGCTTGACCAACGCTCCCGCGACATTCATGCAGGGCATAAAGGACATCCTTTGGTCATTCACTACCTCATTCATTGTTGTCTATCTTGATTACATACTTATCTTCAACAAAACATGGGAAGAAAATCTGCTAACATCTGCCTCACATTCAACATGTGGTCAACACTTTGTGGCAACATAAGTTTTACGCAAATTTGCTTAAATATTCTGTTGCCACGAAGGAGATACAATATCTTGGGTACATTGTTAATGCCTATGGAGTACATGTGGATCCAACCAAGATTTGTGTCATTCAGGAATGGTCTACACCAAAGACCCTCACAGAACTTTGCTATTTCTTGAAGCGGGTAATTTTGTATGGGAGGGTTGTACTTGGTTTCTCACATATCACTTGGCCCTTGATTCAAGTTACTAAAGGTTGTGCTAAAGGGTTGTCCAGAGATATAAGCATTGGAAGCACTACATAGTGGGAAATGGGACCATCATCCACATGAATCACAAACTGTTGCAATCCTTGTAGATATGGAGCAAATTGCAACAAGAGCAGCGCTGAAATGGTTGTCTTATCTTCAACAGTTCCATTTAAACATCAGGGATAAGAAGGGAAGTGCCAATCCATCAGAACTACCACTGCAATCAGATGGTTGTAATTTTTTGCTTGGATTTTTATCTTTGTCAATCAGGCAAGACAAGACTTAGGAGTGCTCTGCTTTTGCCACATGTTTCAGCAGAGGGCAGATGACAAAACTATCAACCAAAAGCTCAAAGTTGTCTGGTCTGGCTCTTTTGTTCCACTGTATTCAAAGTCATTCATCATTTTGATCAACAATGCATCAAGATTCTACCACATGTTTCAATGAACAATGGAAAGCGGAAGGGTATATTGAAGGACTATAAAGGATTTTCTCTGCCTTGCCAAGTCTAAACTGTCCATTCAACCCACAACTATGTAAAATGTTATTGATGCCTGTCTCGACGAATAAAAGAAAATGAGGACGTAGGATGGGAAAGTAAGATAATCAAGGCTTTGTGATAATAAATTATGTCTGTGGTTTCATTCACATTTTTCTAGTTTCACTTGATTTAACCAGGACTGGGTTTCTCAACAGATTGTAAAAGCCATTTGTAGGATGAATTGATGTTGTTCCTAAAAATAGCAAGATAGTTTTCAGAATCCATGCTTAGAGATAAATTTAAATGTAGAGATGCTTAGATAGTAGCCTGGAGACGCTGGACTATGAAAATGGGGACACCAATTGGAAATAGGGTACCGAAGTAAATGAATAAGGGTAGGACTATATTACATTCGAATATAGCCACCAAAGGATGTGGGTACGGGTATGAGGTCCCATCCTTGAATCTGAGCTTCCTGGTGACTATTGGTTGCACATTTACACAGATTGATATGTTAACTAAAGAAATACTTATAAATAACACCCATCTACTACTAACTCGTTGAATGATAAATGTCAGCCCTATTGCACCAGCACCTGCATTCGTATGCCGTGTAAATTAGACAGCTGCAATTTTTAGAAAGAAAAGAAGAAGATTTGCGTAAATTAGGAGTGCTGAAGGAAATCCAACAACAAAAGAAGGAAGGGGGGTGGAGGAAACTCGAGAATGTAAACCATAGACAAGTATAAACAAAATCTGTTTAATTAGAAAGATCCCTTGTTAATTATGGTGACCATTATGGATTAACTTTCACTTCTTGATACCATTGCATGTGGAAGCATCGCAACCCACTTCTGATTTCTTGCACCAGGAGTTTTCAAAATTAAACTTTGATGGAGTGTCAAGTCAACACTAGGCCATGGTGATGCAGCCAGAATATTGGACATCACCAGAGTACAAGTTGTGGCTACAATGCCAACAAGCACCTTCCCAAAGGGTTCTAAGTCAACCAGAGTGAGAAGAAACATTGATGCTGCTCATGTCATGTATCTAAGCATGATTGCAATACTGTAATTTATGGAAAATTCAAAATATACATATAAAATTTGAAAGTCGTAAATTTTTTAATTGCATGAATTGGTGGCACCGACAGATATACGTATGAAATTTGATGGTCAGAAATTGTTAATTGGGGGAATTGTTGACACTGTGGAACCTAATATTTGTTGCTATCATTGGCAGGCTGCAAGCTCCACTTTTATTCTTTCACATTGCTAATTAATTTTTTTTGTAACATTGTTTTTTTAACGGAAAGGGGATTTTATATCAAAATGCAGTACATCTTACCGTAAATCCAGCTAATCATTTCCAATTCAATAATCTAGAGCAATAAATGACGAAGAGGGTTTATAACTTTATTTTTTTTCAGCGGTTGATCTTTATGCGAAACTAGTGCTCTGCCTCTGAATCTCCATAGCTTCGCTCCCAGCTACACCTGGTAAAACGGTAAAAAACAGAGATTGGATTTAGGGGCCTGCCTCAGTCAGACCCCCTTTGGGGAGCAAGTTACGAAAACAACATATGCATATAACAATCAAGCAAGCAGTCAAATGTAACATCCCATCCCAACAAATTAATGCTTAATAAATTCTTGTATACAACAGATTCTTTCTAGATGCTCTTTTATACTCTCCTCTTGTACAAATGAACTCCTAGGCATATTTATTTATAGAAAATATTTAAATTTGAATTAAGCCCTATGCACAGCTAGGCTGGCTTCCACAAGGTAAGGACCTATAGAGGAGGGAAAGTGGGGGAATGCATGTGCACATGACTAGAAAGGAGTTCAAAAATTAGTTAAGCTAAGGAAAATGTTTAAATTTGAATTAAGCACTATGCACAGCTGGGCCGGCTTCCACAAGGTGAGGACCTATAAAGGAGGGAAAGGGGGGGAATCCATGTGCATGACTTAGAGAGGGGTTCAAAAATAGGTTAAGCTAAGGGTGCGATGAGGATGAGAGGGGAGCTTTGAAAACAACATTATCTGAACTAGAAGATGGCCAATAGGAGAGATATTTATAAAATCAGTTGATGTGAACTAGAGAGTGCATACACTAAAAGGGCGATTTCACCCAAGAGGAGTTGGCAAGGGGGCCATGATGCTCAATTTAACCTAAATATTCAACAGATGCCCAAACGTGCTAAATCAATGTAATTTATTAATTTAACTTTAAAAAATGCCATAGGACCATTTTTAGGTGTCTACAATTGCATAGCAAAATAAGTGAGAGATGGGATGGTCCATGCGAGTTGTCTGTCGTTTTTTGTGATATTGTTTTTTAATGTGGTGGAGATTTATAAAAATAATGGTTCTATGTAAGGATATCCATTTTCAGTGCGGCAGGCATTTTTATAAATATTACCTGCATTTTGGATACTTATCTCGACGTGGAATTTGAACTTTGGTCCACATTGTCAATATAAATTAAATATTTGTAACAATATCACATAGCAAACAAAGAAAGAGATGGGAAGGTCCAGGCAAGTTGTCTCGTCTTTTTTTGTGATCTTTCTGCTTGTGGTGAAGATTTAGAAAAATGATTGTTCTGAAGGGATCTTCTCTTTCACTTTGTCTTTGTGAACTGACATTCTACTTTCATGTTGCACATTTCAGGATTATTCATTTTTTCGGGTTATGATGTTGAAATTATGCGAGTTATGGGGAATTTGAGGAACATGCTGACTATGTCTTGTCCCTGAATTATGTTATTTCATGTTTTCTAAAAGCTCTATGTTTGGTCACCATAACAATTATCGCTGACCAAAAATTATTCTTTGACCAAATGTTTTTCTCTAGAAACTTCTGTTGAAGTAAATTCTATAATGAAAGTTTTCTGCTTACAATAATTCTCAAGTCTTTAGAGTAATCTTTTTTGTTCATTTTTGTGCAGTTAGCAAAGCGTGCGCTTCTTCTGGTGGTGGTGGTTGGTGTTTTGTTTATATTCATGCAGCCTCCCATGCCAGAGACATGGTCTTTTCAGTCTAATTTCATGCACATACCTCCAAATTCTGTTGATGATATAACTATATATGGTTCAGTTGAAAAGAAGCCTTCCTGGCCATCATGGTTACTTATAGGGACAATAGTGGCTTCACTGGCTGCAGTTACTAAAATTATTCCAGTGCAATATATAGTGGAGCTCAGGCTACTGTATGCTGTTGGTGTTGGGATCACATTAGGCATATACATTTGTGCTGAATTCTTTATTCAAGCACCCATTCTACACGCCTTGCTCGTAGGAGCTGTTACATGTGCATCCATCTTTGTGGTCTTTACACATCTTCCTTCCTCATCAAGTCCAAGGTTTTTACCCTGGGTTTTTGCACTTATGGTGGCATTTTTACCTGTTATGTATTTGGTAGAAGGTCAGCTGAGGTTAACTACAGCAGAAAATGGAGAAGAGGAGAGGTTTGTAGCACTGTTAGCTCTTGAAGGTTCCCGGATATCTTTGTTGGGATTGTATGCAGCAATTTTCATGCTGATAGCTTTGGAGATTAAATTTGAGTTGGCATCATTGATGAGAGAAAAAGTTTTGGAGAAAGGACGAGTATCAAATGTATCAAGTCAGAGTTTTGTTCCAAAATATCGACTTCTTCAACAACGTCGATCATCCACGGTACCTTCGTTCACAGTAAAGAAGCTAGCAGCAGAAGGTGCATGGATGCCTGCAGTTGGCAATGTGGCTACAGGACTTTGTTTCTTAATATGTCTCATTCTGAATGTACATTTGTCTGGTGGCTCAAATCAAGCAATTTTTATTCTGGCACCAATTTTGCTGCTGCTCAATCAGGATTCTAATTTCTTTACGGGTTTTGGGGATCGACAAAGGTACTTCCCTCTGACTGCAGTTATCTCTTTATATTTAGTAGCATCTAGCATATACAGACTGTGGGATGAGGTATGGCATGGATACACTGGGTGGGGACTAGAGACTGGAGGCCCAGGTTGGCTCTTTCTTGTCAAAAATGCAGCTTTGTTGATCCTAACTTTACCCAATCACGTGCTTTTCAATCGCTTCATGTGGGATTATGCAAGACAGTCAGATTTTGTATTGTTATTGATCATGCCTCTCAATTTGCCTTCAGTTGTAATGACTGATATAATTGCTATTAAAGTTTTGGCATTGTTAGGCATAATGTATGCTTTAGTCCAGTATTTGGTATCAAGGCACATTAGAATCAAGGGAATGAAGTTCATTTGAGTGAAACAGAAGAGTTGTACTGGGGATTTTTTTGAACTCAGTTCATTTTGAATGGTTCTTATCATTTATTGCATGGTGGTCCCTTTTCCGTGGGCTGAATGTTTTTCTTTTTCACAAAAATAAGCTATCTTGAATTGTAATCCAGAAGAATTATTGTGTTCAAACTACCATGGACGATGGAAGGTTGGAGTCTCTGAAGTTAGCATGATGCCAGTTGACTTTTGGTTGCAAGTATATCAGCTGATTTTAAATAGTTCGGAAACGATGAATGAATGTTTCACACCCAGTAAAACTTAAAAATATAATCCCTCAATTGTTCGAGTTTGGAGGGTATGGATGGTAAATGTAGCTTATGTGGCATTTCGAAGCTCACAGTCAGGAACTAATGAACTATACATTTCCTAAATTTGTTAGTTGTTGAACTTCCTAATGATTGATGATTGTTAGACCACAGCACTGGATGAACCAAACTGAATGAAAGGCTTTGGCCTTAATCATTTTGGTGCATTTGGTGTTATTGCAGCATGGCGTGGAGGTCTGCCTTATTACCCCAAATGTATGTGCAAAAGTGTTTATTCACAGGTGGAAAACCATTTTGTGCATACCTATACCTTTATTTGTATTCACCTGTCTGATTGCACAAAGGGGGATTCAAAAAATCGAAAAATGTATGTGTTATAAAACTAATGCATTGTTTTGACTAATTAATGTCATGCTCAAAGATGAGGTACACACATCTGCCAATTATAACTGGTGACTGTAGTACACGTCGAATATGTTAAAAAACCCAGTGTTGATCTCAACTCATCCAGTTTCTTCCTTTCTGCCCCTCTTAATGCTCATTTTTTTTCAGGTGTAGGGCTCATCTTTGACATGGGAGGTCTTGAGCATTCCCATATTTCTATTTCGTTCCTTCCCTTTTTAACATTTTTTTCTACCATATGTGGCAATGTTGTATGTTACATCTCAATATTTTCACTTGAGTGTCACATCACTTGTTTTCTTGATTTCTTTTTGACTTGGAAGTCATCCATCGGAGCACCAGCAGAGTCAAAGTTGCTACACCTTTGAATGCACAAATTATTGGTTGATTCTTTGTTATATCGATGATGTCATTCAAGGCATATACAAATGCTTTATCACTAGTTTTGTTTACATTTTTTAATGCGGCACTTTCATATTCTATTATAGAAGAGGTTGGATTCTTTCCTTCTTTTGGTTAAGAGTTTGACAGTTCCATTTCTATTTAAACAACCAAATAACTTAGTCACAATATTTGGATTTAGGCATTTCCTATATATCAGAAAATGGAACCAATTCGGGAAACATTTTGTATTGTTATTGAAGACACATAATGGTCATAGATCGATGTTGTGACATGTATATTAGTTTTGTTTCTATATATTCATGCTGCAAGTGTTGGAAAATATGTAAAGATCATGCTGGGGATTAGAAAGTGAGGATTGCACATGCAAAAGTCGTGCAAACAGAAAACATATACCAGATAAATGAACATAACAAAATTGCAGCAGGAAAATGAAAAAAACTAATGTACCCGTTATTTTCTATTATTATCCTTTATTTTGTGAATATTCACAATTCATTTATTGAGGTAAATTAATAATTTCAGTCTACAAACATAAAAAAGAAAAACACAAGTAATATAAAAAAATATCAGGGAGTAGTGGAATAAAGGAAACAACATCAAGGAACGTATTGAAGGGCAAATTTGCTTGAAAGAGAGGATAGAAACTCTGGAGCAATTTAGCTTTGCTCCATTTCCAAATAAGAGAACCAAATTTAATCACTCCCTAGAAGAAACTAAAGGTAAAGGTAGCTTATTTTAGGTTATCTCTAAGTGACGAATAACACTTCAACCAACATCTTGAAAATCTAAAAAAAGAAATTTATCGCAGACAAAAGTCACTTCAAAATAAACAGAAACTCTATGGCAATAAACGTTTATAACTTAGAAGACGTGGACAATTTAGATGAATTTGATCAGTTAGCAGGTGATTTATACAAAATCTCCTAACCAAAGTAGTCTGCAATAAGGGGGAAGGTTACATTTAAAAAAAAAGAAGAGTTCCAAATTCTATTAAAAATCAGCACAGTGATGGACTAACAAACCCAGTAACTGAAGATGATTTTATGAAACATACTTTTCTCACTTGAGAGGCAAAAAGCACCAATGATTGCATGGGTTTTCTCCAATTTTTTTGGTGGAGTTATAAAGATGAAACGCTGGAGAGATTTAAACAAGCAGAAAATATGGATATTTACACCACCCTAGACTATTGTGTCGAGGCAACTTTTAATTTGATTGCAAATAATAGGCGCGAGGGGCTGTTAAGGTGAACATTTCAAATATTTAAATAGAGTTTATTTTAATTTTATTTAAATAAAATAAAAGCGCTTAATTAAAATAAGGACCTCTAGTATATTGTTCTAAGCACATGTTTCTCCTTGATGATGGATCACCGGGTATAATCCAAAACTTTTTTTTATTAGATAGGGTAAATGCTTTTGAATGGAGCTATGCACTGTTGCCGGGGCACAACAGAGGGCCTAGTCCCCACAACAAACGAAAACTCCGATGAGACAAGAAGCACTGAAAAGAAGCAAAATAAACAAGACACGACACAAAAGGGAGCGCATCACAGCGGAGATAGAGAGAACAAGAACCACCTCATTCCATGAAAAGATAGCAACACCACCTAAAATAGAGTAGAATCCTCTAGTCTTTTGCCAAACTGTGACAAAAAAGGCAAAAAGACCAATCAGTACAAAGCCCAAACAAGAACATCTTAGTCTTCAACTGCAGGGAAGGGCTTGTCTTCTCTCTCCCCTGATGAGGTCGTCTTTCATCATCCACTGAGAACCATTCCACACCAAATCTTTTGCCTCCAACGTTAGTCTTTCCACCTTAGATCTTCTGCCTTTCTTCTTCGCAATAGTGCCCACATCAACGTTGGGTTTATTACGTTGTTGGGGGGGGAAGGGGGAGAAGACACCACACAAATAGGGGAGGGGGGACGGAGAAAGGGAAGAAGTGGATGACAAAGGGGGAGCAAGCCACGTAGGGTGGGAGGCTCCATGGTGAATGGGGCACAACGGAAGAAACCGGGCCATGGTAGAAAACCTTGTTGTTATGCTCCTTGAATTCTTGGGAAGGTCCCTTCTTCCTCCAAAACTGATGAGTTTAGGAGGAAGAGGAAGAACGAGAACTAGACGAACACTTTGCCGCCCTATGCCCCAAGTGATTACGTCGAAAACAACAAAAGGGGAGACCTTCGTAGTTGAGGAACTGGATCCATTTGCCCTGAGAGAAAAGCAAGAGCACCAAATGAAAGAGAGGCTTTGACATGTCCAAAAGGGCACAGATTGACAAATTCGCTGTCCAACAAACCTTCATCAATTCTCACAAAAGAACCCACTTTGTTGACCAAAAGCTTAAGGTGCTCAACATTCCGCAAGACAAGGGGAACATGGTACAATCTGATCCAGGTGGGAGCTGTAGTGATCTGCACCAACGCTAGTTCAAAAAACGTTGATCATGGGCAAAGAAAGATACCAAATTTGTCGAAGAACCAAGATCCAGAGGACCAAATGAAATGCATGTCCTCAGAAGACTGGTAAACAACTTGAAAAAACCTCGAGCCAATAAGAGAGGAGGGTGCTGAAATCTGATTCCACAGTTTTGTCCCATTGAGACAACTCGTCCGTAGAAAGATGGGCTCCCAAACACTTACCAAATAAAGATTTGAGATCCAAGGGGTGCTCCAAATCCTCAAGCGCATAATCTGAAATTTCTAGCTCAGGAGAGTCATTACTAAACAACACCGGAACGTCCACAAAGTAGGAGGAGAATGAGAGACTCCATCAGGAATGGTATTCACCTTGGATGACTCGGCTATGGGGGGCTTAGCCACTCTGTCACCACAAAGCAAGGGGGGTCCTTGGAGATCAGGGTTTGGGATTTACATAAATCCACACAGACATGGTACGAATTCTCCGCATTCTTGCAACTAGAAAGAGTCTGTCTTTGACCAAATTTGACCTCATTCGAAGTTCTGGGGAGGCCGGAAACAATTGCAACATAGGAAATGAAGAGAGTGCAATTGGGTGACGAGACCTGATCAAAAAACTTTTGCATAGTTTTTTTGAAAGCCTCCTTTCTTATTACTCATGATAGTTTGCCTCATTGTTCTAAGCCTTTGTCATGGTTTTAAGCCATTTTATTCTAGTAAATTTTGTGAAGTCATGTCATGTGCCATTGCTATGCGCTGTGCCATTGCTATGCGCTGTGCTTATGCTATTGTGGCGATTATGTGGTTTGTATCTATTTGTGATGACAAGTAACTTTAATTTTATTGCTTTATGTCTTTCCTATTGTGGTGGTTTTGAGGATATCCATGAATGGTATTAAGAGGTTTGATTCTATTCCTCGAGTTTTTGCTATTATAGTAAGATTAAAGTTTGTTTATATTTTTGATATTGGAAAACTTTAAAAGGTAATTAATACATAAATCTGGAGTTCCAATCCTTTTTAAGGCTTGGTAATCTATAACTTAACCTTTAGTTTACCTTAAAAAAAATCGGGAAAATATTTTACCCATTAAATTTATGTCAAAAAAGAAATTAAATACAAGCAAAAAAGAATTAAACTAGAAAAAGTTAAAGTTAATATTATGTTAAACATAAAAAAAAAAAAATCATTTTGTAAGGTAATAAGTGAATAAAACTCCACCTTTTGTTCAAAACAATATTTTTTATAAGTAATCATTTCAATATATGAATAATTACTCTATAAAAATAGACGTGCAATTCGCTTTCATAAAACATTAATTCTATAAATCATAGGCTAATTTATTTTCCAATGTCTCTATACTTTGTCATCATCCGGGTAAATGGGATGAATCCACTATTGCACACTATCATCGTGGTAGATGGGCTTAATCAACTTAATTTGAGAGCATAGCCCTCCAAAATAAAGCTCGGTTTACTATATATAATGCTTATAACTGGTTGGTGAACTTTATAGATGAAATGAATTATGTGAGGGGGTATTTAAGATTATTAAATTCCTTTTTAATTTGATGATTGGAATTACGTATGTAATTTAGTAGATAACATATTAATTATGTAGTTTAATGTGTTATTGAAAGTTAAAATGAACACAATTAAAATTGTATTAGTTGTTTTAATGTGTTATTGAAAGTTAAAATTAACACAATTAAAATTGTATTAGTTGTGGGGTATGTAAGATTATAAATTCCTTTTTCAATTGGATGATTGGAATTAAATATGCAATTCAGTAGATAACACATTAATTACAAAGTTTAATGTGTTATAAAAAGTTAAAATAAAGACAATTAAAATTGTATAAATAATAATATTTTATTGTAAATGATATTAAATAAAAAGGAAAATATTTATACGAGAGATGTGTGTTTTGAATTTTACGTTCTTCATTCCATACTATCTTCGAATTTGAATAGTTATTATAAATAGTAAATGAAGGGTTTTAAGTAAGAACATTGGGGTCACCCCACATGGAAATAACATATATCGACTTTACTAGTGGAAATGAACAATCACAAGTAGACAAATATTTGAATTTTAGTATGACATAATTATTTTAGTAGTGTCATTTGTTGGGGTCATATCTCTTAGCTTGTTGATCGAAAATTAAAACTGTAATATATTTTGGAAAGCTTATCAAGCGAACTAGTTTAGATGTCTTACACACATACCTTCAACAACCATGCATGGCTTCCAACTAAAATTTATGCACCGAAGGGCCCCAAAAATAGAAAATGTGAAAATGTTCACAAAAAAAAAAAAAAAAAAAAAAAAATCAAATTTTTGTATAATTATGTTTTGAACAACCATCTAGATCATTGGAGTTTGTATTGATTATTATTATCATATATTGGTGTAAGAAAACTCTACAATGTCATAATTTATTTTTATTTTTTGTTGAATTTAATCCATGCGTTTTAAAGTTATCTTAAGATAACTTTCATCACTAGTCATTACAATGATAGTATTTTTCCTCATTTATGTTAATAAATACGAAATAAAGGGACCATTTAGCACACAAACACCTTTAAGAATTTGTTAGTAAGAAGAAAACTAAAATGTTATTTTTAAAAATATTTTTTATTTAAATCAAATCCAATGTTTTTTTAATCGTAATATCCAAGTTGTGTTCTTCGCAGTTTAAAAGGAGAAGTGTGATCCCTAACTATGGGTTCCCTTGTGGTTACTTTGGATTCCTAGGAGCTTGTGGGATTGGAACTTGGGTCAATGGCATGGAACTTATTGTTTCCCACTACTTGCCCTAAGCCTATTGGATTAAAACATCGAGTAATTATAGGCGCTAGTCAATATGTCAAAGTGTACATGAGGATAGGATTGTATCCATAATGTCCGAGGTGTGTTCTATGTGGTTCACAAGGAGAAATGCGACCCCTACATGTTGGTGTCCCCATGTTTACTTTAAGTGCCTAGGAGCCAGTGGGATTGGAACTTGGGCCAATGGTGTGAGACTTATGGTTTCCCACTACTAAACCCAAGCACATTGGCCTAATAAAATCCAATGTTAATAATTTATGAAAAAGAAGAGCCCATCATCATTACATTGAACCTAATCTGAAACAAGTTATCTCAATTTTAATTTTATAAATTCTTTTTATTTGATTTAAAAAAATACAATCAATATTAAACTTGATCTTTGATTAAAAATAAATCTAGCAAGTTATTGTCTAGGTCCACTTACATCTTAGTAATCATAGAAATATTGTCTGAAACTTGTGTCCCATTAGAGAAACTTGAACCCAAATTTTACTTATAAAACCAAGATGATACATGTCTTGTGTATACATCATGCCACATGGTGATATATAATACATGATGCCACATGGGGTCGTGCATCGTAGCAATTTTAGAAAAAATATTTGTATTAATTAATCATGTAAAGGAGCTTTGGCAAAATGTATTAAATGAAATGCATTGTTTAGGGTTTTTTTCCCCACTAGATAAAGTGTAAGTGAGAAAAAAAAGTTACCTCAATCTTAAATTTAATCTTTGCAAATGAGAGCTTTGAAGATAACTTTTACCATGGGCTTCTGAAGAGCATTTTTTGCACATTGATTAAACTATGCGAGGGCTATTGTGACATTGAATGATAAGTTGAGGTTGGTAAGTCATACTAGTGCACTTGATCTTGTCAAATTTCTACATTTTTTTAATTTTTCACATTTGCAGATCCTGTAAATGGGAGCATTTTACCTGGTTTTAGGGTTGTACAATCTTGGCAAGAATTGTATGGTCCTAGAAAGCTCTCTATGGTCCTATTCAACAATTGTATAGTTATATTTAAAGATTGTATAGTCTTGTCCTAAAATATTAATTTGTCATTTTTGTACCTATAGCTACATAATTTTATGCTAAAGACATATTGGTTAGCACAAACATTGATTTGATATTGATTTAATGTGATGCAAGGTACCATCCATGTGTGGGAGTTATGCCATGGTGGAATGCTGAAGATAATACAATCCCTTGGGTTGGAGTTGGTAGATTGGACACACTTGGACTGTTGGGCACATGCCATGTGCACAATAAACTAACACATAGAAGAGCTATGCTATAAGAATCTTAGACATACAATAACAAAGACATGCACATAAAATGCGTAATATTTCACCTAGTAAAACTGTTTCGAGTAAAAAAACACAACACTGTAACCTCTTTGGCTATAACATTAACTTAATCACAATATTACAAGTCGAAATGTATGATAAATTACATACAAAACTTTATTATATCTACACTATACCATGTATATTAAAACACATACACTCATGATGTATTTTCAGCATTCATGCAATTACTTACATTATCTGATTCCTTTTTGAACATCTAATCTCCCTAAGAAGATCTATGCCTGTATCTGACACATCTTTTTATAACACTCGTGCAAAAAATAAATTTACAATCACACGTACTACTGAGAAAGGTGAGCATTGCGTAACGCTCCTTTATAAATCCATGCTAGAGGGCTACCAAGATGTTACTCACACACCCACAATCAACTATCCACTTCAACAAGTGTATAGTAACGCTTCTAGTTTTACTTGCATTGCATGACATTATTGTGTAACTCCTCCCAATGCCTTACTGTGAAACCAATCAAACCACCATGCACCTCTTCAAAATTTTCTAGAGTGTAATGATATCACACAACAAGCACTATAAAACTAAGCACATCATTTCACACACATATTTCATTGCGCAACAACCATATAAACCTTTATGCAAGTCCTCTGCAACATCATTGTATTGCATAAACATCCTACACAATGGTGCTCCCACACGCATCTTGCATAACATCCTTCATAATAATACTGACATAAACATCTTGTGCAACACCAACCTTGTAAACAAACATCTTGCACAAATCCATGCAAAGTTTGAACATAGTCCCAACAATCTCCCATTTGTTGAGCACTTTGCATACATGAGCACAAATCTAAATCTTCAGCAACTAGGAGAAATAATGCCCATTGATTTCTTACAACAAGAGAAATTTGAATTAGTACTCATTTCCCTTACAAAATAGTATCTCACATTAGTGTTTTTCAATTGAGAATGATATATAGGTTCTTTTCTAGATAGATTGCACTTTTAACATTGTAATATATCCTCACTACTTCATGATTGAACCCAATAATAGAACATAACCTTTGAATCTAAACTAATTCATTGCTTGCATGCGTAGTTGCCATGTACTCAACCTCTATGGTGGATTTCAAAACAATTGTCTACCATTTGCTCATCCAACTTACAACTCTTTTTAACATTTACGCATTGATAGATCTACAATAATAAATATATCCATCCTAATCAAAATCCATAATGCCTTGTAGACTTAACATTTTGTTTTCATTATGTGTACCTTGATAGTATATTACATAGTTGGAATTCCCACGTAAATACCTGAATATTCTCTTCGCCACCATCCAATGTGCCTTGCCCAAATTTCACATGAATTTTCTCACTCCTTCCATTGCATGCACAATTTTAGGTTTTATGTAGACCATTACGTACATCAAGCTTCCAACATCACTACCATACGAAACCTAAACCATGTCCTCCAACTCATCTCGTGTTTTGGGACACTACACAATAGATAGTTTCTGACCAATTGGAAAGTGTGTGCACACACACTTATTGTCACAAATCCTTAACCTCTACAATATCATCTCAAGGTACTTCCTTTAGTCTAAATATATTCCTATTTGTATAATCTCATTTGATTTCCATGCCCAAGATATTTTTTTGGGCACCAAGAAATTTCGTGTCAATTTCCATGGGGAATTGAATTTTTTTCCTCTTGATAATTTCCTTGTTAGCATGTCATCCACATAGAGTACTATGATGACAAAAACATAACCTTTACCCTTGTAGTATACACAAGGATCATCTTTATGATTCCACATCCTTGGTGATTATTTTGAGCAATGCATGGACTTCTTCAATCGGCAGATAAAGTCTTATTTTATTTTCACCTTGCACCTTTCCAGTTGTGAAATGTATATTTATTATTTTCCAAGTCCAAGCACATAACTATCAAATTTATGATTCCATATCCTTGGTGATTGTTTCAAGCATGCATGGACTTCTTCAGTCTGTAGATAAAGTCCTATTTTATTTTCATCTTGAACCTTTCTAGTTGTGAAATGTATATTTATTATTCAAGCTCTCTATGCAAAAATAAATTTTTAACATCCATTTAATCTATCTCCATATCAAACACAACATCAATAGTTAAAATAAATCTACTAGATGTAGAGGAATCTCCATTTTGGAGTAGAGTTGAAGCTTAAATGTGCATAGCACAAATTCAATCAATCATAATTGAATATTAATCAATATATAAGGTTACATTTAAATAGGTTTTGTATCTCCTATATAATAGGAGACATATTATATTTCAAAAAAATGCTCTCACTAAAATATGTCAACTCACAACTCACGTACAACTAATATAAGTTGTTTATCAACAACTTATTTGCAGTCAATAATATTTTACTAACACAAATAATCTAATGGAGCACTAATTCCTAACATTCCCCCCCATAGTGATCACATGGGTGAATATAAATCCCCCCTAGAAATGGATGTCGGGTTTGCTCGAGAATGCATCTGATACAACAATGGGAAGATGAATTTGACATTCATATTTTATTGACAAAATTTGTCTTTTAACATAGGCTTATTTAAATTTTTTAACAATAGACAATGTTGACATAAGCCACACACAATAGATGACTATAGACACAAGAGTTTAGACACATAAATTAACATTTATTGATAAAACAATGCACTTGTGACCATCCTCTTATATACACTTAGCTCATGCCCAATTCCATGATTCTAAGCCACTATTCCTCTACATTTATGTGGATGACCCTTACCCTTGAGTGAATCTGATATAGAACATTCCTATAGTTCACTCAAAATAGTCTAAACTCATTATTAGATTGATTCAAACTTATAGTTTAGCTGTATTTAATACTCAGACAAGATCATTTTTTCAAGACTATCCTACTCACCGATAGTGTTTGATTCCATCAGTTACATCCACCCACCAAATAACAACTATTTGATCAAATTCAAATCCACCTAATGAGTCATCCAACATGTTTCATAAGTCCCATTCAAGGAATTTCCAAAAAGATCACTATAAAGCTACATTTTATAACCATTGCTCTATAGAGGCTCACATGATTGAAAAACACTAGAATATCTAACTGTACATTGATAGGAAAACATCTATTCTTCCAAATTATGAGTCCACATAACCCTAATAGACTTGAGCTAAATTTTTACACCTCCAAGGTTGCAATATATTATTGAAGCACTTAATCACATCAAGTTTACACTAACATATAACATTACACTAGTTTTTCACACACACCACCACAACATGGGAGAACTACTTGGGTTTTGATCCCTCTTCGGATTATTGGTATGTAGGTAGCAATCAACAGAAGAGGTGTTGAGTTCAATCATAAATTCAACAACTAACCTCCCTTTCCATTTATCCCTTTTATTCTTCATTACATATTGAACTAAGGTTTTAAGTGAAGAAAAAACTACATAGTGGTTTCCAAGACAGATCAAAAAATACAAAATATATACACAAGACTAGTAGGTGAAGGTGCACTGATCTATTTTTACACAAAAATATAAAACCCCATTGGATGTTGATGCCCCCTATATCCATCAACATAGTGCAAAGGTAAATGCAGAGCACTGTCACAATGACCTTACTTAGTTACCCAGTTAATTTCACATGAACAATCATAATCCTACATGTTTGAGGATGTCAATGTGTTTGCCATAGAAAATCATTATCACAAATGTTGATTGAGAAAGGTTGCTGATTGGGAATCACACTCAAAATCTGAATATGGTTAGAGTCATGCTTAGAGGCTCACTATTAACAAGTTAAAAAGGACCTTTACTTAAGGGGATGAACTTTTAACTAATTTAGGGTGGTTGGGTACAATATTTAATAAAATTGTATTTATATTTTAAACCCTAATGAGACCCATTAGACATCAATGTAATCACTAGATTTATCTATATAAGGAGCTCTAAGTATGTTGATCTAAGAACATGTTTCTCCTTGATGATGGATCATCGAGTATGATTCAAAACTTCAATCAAAATATTTTGCATAGTTTTTCAAAAAGACTCCTTTTTCATTACTCATGATAGTTTGCCTCATTGTTCTGAGCCTTTGTCATAGTTTTAAGCCATTTTATTCAAGTAAATTTTGTGAAGTCATGTCATATGCCATTACTATGAGTTGTGCTTATGCTATTGTGGTGGTTATGTGGTTTGTGCTCTATCTATTTGTGATGATAAGTGGTTTTAATTTTGTTACTTTATGCTTTTATTATTGTGGTGGTTTTAAGGATATACATAGGTTTGATTCTATTATCTCGAGTTTTTACTCTTATAGTAAGTTTAAGGTTTGTTTATACTTTTGACATTGTAAAACTTTAAAAGGTAATTAATACCTAAATCTGGAGTTTTGACCCTTTTTAAGGTTTGGTAATCTATAATTTAACCTTTAATTTACCTTAGAAAAATCGAGAGAACATTTTACTGATTAAATTTATGTCAAAGAGAAATTAAATAAAAGCGAAAAAATATTAAAACTAAAAAAGTTAAAACTAATATTAAAAAAATAATTCCTATAAACCAATCTTTTTATGTTAAATATTAAAAAAAGTCACTTTGTAAAGTAATAAGCGGACAAAATTCCACCTTTTATTATTCAAGACAATATTTTTTTTGGGTAATCATTCCAAAATAAGAATAATTACTCTATAAAAGTAGACATGTCAAATCCCTTTCATAAAACATTAATTCTATAAATCACAATCCAATTTATTTTCCAATGTCTCTATGCCTTGTCATCATATAAGGTAAATGGGATTAATCCACTATTACATATACCTTTGATATCATTGTGGTAGATGGGCTTAATCAAGTTCATTTGGGAGCACAACCCTCCACAATCAGGGATGAAAATATTGTTCTAAGGAAGAAAATAAAGGTTTATTATATATAATGGTTATAATTGGTCGGTGAACTTTATAGATGAAATGAATTAGTTGAGGGGTATGTAAGATTATTAAATCTTTTTAATGGATGATTGGAATCAAGTATGCAATTTAGTAGATAACACATTAATTATGGAGTTTAATGTATTATATAAAGTTAAAAATAACACAATTAAAATTGTAAAAATAATAATATTTTATTGTAAATGAGATTATATAAAAAGGATAATATTTATATGAGAGGTGTGTTTTGAATTTCATATTCTTCATTCCATATTATCTTAGAATTTGAATAGTTATTATAAATAGTAAATAAAGGGTTCCACGTGAGAACATTGGGATCACCTTACATGGAGATGACACATTTTCACTTTAGAAGACGAAATGAATAATCACAAGTAGATAAATCATTGAATTTAAATACAATGTAATTATTTTAGTAGTGTCACTTGTTGGGATCATCTCTTAGATTATTGATTAAAAATTGAAACTATAATATGTTTTGAAAATCTTATCAAGTGAGCTAGTTTATATACCTTACACACATACCTCAACAACCATGCATGGCACCCGACTAAAATTTAGAGTTCAGTTTTTGCACTGAAGGACCCCAAAAATAAAATTTGTGAATGTATAAAAAATTAAAAAAATAGTTTTTCAAATTTTTGTACAATTATGTTTTGAATAACCATCTAAGTCATTGGAGTCTGTATTAACTATTATTATCATATATTGGTGTAAGAAAACTCTACAATGTTATTATTTAATTTTATTTATTTTTAGAATTTAATCCATGTGTTTTAAAGTCATATTAAGATAACTTTCATCACTAGTCATTATAATTATGGTATTTTTACTCATTTATGTTGGTAAATAAGGGGACCATTTAACACATAAACACCTTTAAGAATTTGTTAGTAAGAGGAAGAACACTAAAATATTATTTTTAAAAAATAATTTTTATTTAAATCAAATCCAATGCTTTTTTAATAAAAATGTTTTCCCCCTCAACAATGTTGGGTGAGGGGACCACAAGGATTTTAAAATTCTTGCTAGTTGATAACCTTAATCATGTGCCACCCTTTTGGAATTTAAGTTGGGGTAATTCTAGGCATTAGTGTATAGGTCAAAGTGTACATAGGGGTGGGGTTGAGTTTGTAATGCCCAACTTGTGTTCATCATGGTTTAAAAGGAGAAGTGTGATCCTTAACTATGGGCACCCCCACGGTTACTTTAGATTCCTAGGAGCTCGTGGGATTGGAACTTGGGTCAATGGCATGAAACTTATTATTTACCACCACTAGCCCTAAGCTTATTAGATTAAAACATTGAGTAATTCTAGGCATTAGTCAATATGTCAAAGTGTACATGAGGAAGAGATTGTATCCATAATGTCCAAGGTGTGTTATGTGTGGTTAATAAGGAGAAGTGCAACCCCTATGTGTTGGTGTCCCCATATTTACTTTAAGTGCCTGGGAACTAGTGGAATTGGAACTTGGGTCGATGGTGTGAAACATATTATTTCTCACTACTAACCCCAAACACATTGGGTTAATAAAATCCAATGTTGATAATTTATGGGAAAAAGAGCCCATCATTACATTGACCCTAATCCAAAACAAGTTATCTCAAAATTTTAATTTTATAAGTTTTTTTATTTGATTTAAAAAACTATAATCAATATTAAACTTGATATTTGATTAAAAATAAATCTAACAAGTTATTGTTTAGGTCCACTTACATCTTAATAATCATAGAAATATTGTCCAAAACTTGTGTATCATTACAGAAACTCGAACCCAAATTTTACTTATAAAACCAATATGATACATGTCTTGTGTATACATGATGACACATGATGATATATAATACATGACACCACATGGGGTGATGTATCATAGCAATTTAAGAAAAAATATCTGTATTAAGTAATCATGTAAAGGAGCTTTGGCAAAATGTATTAAATGAAATGCATCGTTTAGGTTTTTTTCCCTGTTAGATAAAGTTTAAGTGAAAAAATAAGAGTTAACTCAATCTTAAATTTTATCTTTGTAAACTAGAGCTTTGAAGATAAATTTTACCATAGGATTCTAAAGAGTATTTTTTGCACATTGATTAGACTATGTGGGGGTTATTATCGCAATGAGTGATAAGTTGAGGTTGGTAAGTCACACTAGTGCCCTTGATTTTGTCAAATTTATACATTTTAATAAATTTTCCCACATTTATAGATCTTATAAACGGGAGCATTTTTATTGATTTCAAGGTTGTATAATCTTGGCGAGAATTGTATAGTCTTAAAAATATCTCTATGGTCCTTTTCAATGGTTGTATAGTTATAGTTAGAGAGTGTATAGTCTTGTACTGACATTTTAATTTGACATTTTTATACCTATATCTGCATAAATTTATGCTAAAGACATATTTTGTAGAACAAACACTAATTTTATCTTGATTTAATATGATGCAAGGTACCATCCATGTGTGGGAGCTATGCTAAGGTGGCATGTTGAAGACAATACAATCCCTTGGGTTGGAGTTGGTAGATTGGACACACTTGGATTGTTGGGTATGTGACGTGCACAATAAACTAACACATAGAATAAATATATTATAAGAATATTATACATACAATAATAAATACATGCACATAAATATGTTATATTTCACCAAGGAAAATTGTTTTGGGTAAAAAACACAACAATGTAATCTCTTTGGCTATAACATTAACTTAACCACAATATTAAAAGTCTAAAAGTATATTAACTTACATAAAACACTTTACTATATCTACACTATACCATGTATATTACAATGCATACACTTCATGATGTATTTTAAACATTCATGCAATTACTTACATCATATGCTTTCTTTTGCATCATATAATCTCCCTGAGAAGATTTGTTCCAATAATGACACATATTTTTATAATGCACAAAAAAGGAATTTATAGTCACACCAACTACTTAGCAAAGTGATCATTGCATAATGATTTTTTACAACTCCATGCCATAGGGCTACCAAGATGTTACACACCCAAAATCATCTGATCCACTTCAACAAGTGTATAGTAATGCCTCAAGTTTTAATTGCATTACATGATCTTGTTGTGTAGCTCCTCACAATACCTTACTGTAAAACTAGTTAAACCACTAAACACCACTTCAAAATCTTCTAGAGTGAAATGATATCGCACAAAAAGCACTATGAAACTTAACACATCACTTTACACACATATTTATTTGTGCAACAACCATATAAACCTCAATGTAAGTCCTATACAACATCATTGTCTTGTATAGACATCCTGCACAACAATGCTCACACATACATCCTACATAACATCCTTTACAATAGTACTGACACAAACATCTTGTGCAATACCAACCTTGTAAACAAAAATATTGCACAAATTTATGCAAAGTTTGAACATTTTCCCAACAATCTCCCACTTTTTGAGCACTTTGCATACACAAGCACAAATCCAAATTTTTAGCAACTGTGGGAAATAATACCCATTGATTTCTTGTAATAAGAGAACTTTGAATTAATACTCATTTCCTTAGTCAATGAATTCACAACATTTTAATTGTGTCTACCTTCTCAAGTAGTGTCTTCTCTTCCACCATTTCCCTTACAAAATAGTATCTCATGTCAGTGCTTTTTGATTGAGAATGATACAAATGGGTTCTTTTCTAGATAGATTGCACTTTTATTATTATAACATATCCTCATTAATTTTTGATTGAACCCAATAGTAGAATATAACCTTTGAGTCTAAACTAATTCATTGCTTGCATGAGTAGTTTCCATGTACTCAACCTCTATGGTGAGTATCACAACACTTGTATGCCATTTTCTCATCCAACTTATAACTCCACCAATTTTGTTAACACTTTTGCATTTATAAATCTACAATAATAAATATATCCATCCTAATCAGAATCCACAATGCCTTATAGACTTAACATTTTATTTTCGTTATGTGTACCTTGATAGAATATTACATAGTCATAATTCCCATGCAGACACCACTACCATATGAAACCTAAACCATGTGCTCTTACTCCTCTCATGTCTTGGGACACTGCACAATAGATAGTTTTTGACCTATTGGAAAATGTGTTCACGTAGAATTATTATACCAAACCCTTAACCTATGAAATATCATCTCAATGTACTTCCTCTTGTCTAACTAGAGATTCCTATTTGTACAATCTTATTTGATTTCCATACCTAAGATTTTTTGGCACCGATATATTTCATGCCATACTGCACAAGTAATTGAAAAATTTCCTTGTCATTCCTGTTCAGTAGCATGCCATCCACATAGAGAACTATGATGAAAAAGACATAACCTTTACCCTTGCAGTATACACAAGGATTAACTTTCCTGCATGCAAGTCCAAGTCCAAGCACATAACTATCAAATTTATGATTCCACATACTTGGTGATTATTTCAAGCCATGCAAGGACTTATTCAGTATGCAAATAAAGTCCTCTTTTATTTTCACCTTGAACCTTTCTAGATGTGAAATGTAAATTTATTATTCAAGTTCTCTATGCAAAAATAATGTTTTAACATCCATATGATTTATCTCAATATCAAACACAACATCAATAGCTGAAATAAATCTAATAGATGTAGATGAATCTCCATTTTGGAGTAGAATTGAAGCTCACATGTGAAAAACACAAATTCAATCAATCACAATTTAACATTAATCAATAGATAAGGTTACATTTAAATAAGTTTTGTATCTCCTATATAATAGGAGATATATTACATCTCCACAAGTTGCTCTCACTAAAATATGTCAACTCAAAACTCATGTATAACTAATATAAGTAATTTATTAACAAATTATTTACACTCAATAATATTTTACTAACACAAATAATGTAATGGAGCACTAATTCCTAACATTCCCCCCATAACAATCACATGGGTGAATATAAATTTCCCCTCTAAAAATGGACATCAATTTTGCCCTAGAATGCATCTGATACAATAATGGGAAGATGAATTTGACATTCATATTTTATTGACATATTTTATCTTTTAACATAGGTTTATTTAAATTTTTTGACAATAGATAATGATGACATAAGCCACATAGAATAGGTGACTATAGACACGAGATCGTAAACACATAAATTAACATTTATTGATAAAACAATGCATTAGTGACCATCCTATTATATACACTTAGCTCATGCTCAATTACACAATCCTAAGCCACTATTCCTCTATCTTTTTGTGGATGAAACTTACCCTTGAGAAACTCTGATGCAAAACATTCCTATATTTCACTCAAAACATCATAAACTCATTATTAGACTGATCCAAACTTCTAGTTTAGCTATAATTGATCCTCAAACAAGGCTACTCTTTCAAAACTATCCTACTCATCGGTAGTGTTTAATTCCACCAACATGATGTGACCCAATCTAGACATCACAACCTTATCCAGATAGATGCAGAGCCTTGTCACAATGACCTTACTCAATTACCTAGTCAATTTCACAGTCATAATCACAATCTTACACATTCAATTTTTAGCTAAGGTTTTCCTCTTTGGCACTTTCCTCTTTTAACATATTTATATATTTATCAAGTTCCAAATCAATTTGTATGATTTATTACATATTTTATTCATTCTGATTTTATATAAAAAATTATCTAATTACAAATCTGATAAAACAAAGACTGAAACTAATAGACAACAAACATTGACAATAAAACAACAAAAGAAATTAAATGAAATATACTAAACACCTATAATTTAACTATTACAAATTATTGACAAACAACAAAAGACTTAAAACAATTTATTAAGATATTCACTAGGAATTTTTAATATTTACCAAATCAACTTGTACTTCATATTTGATTTAATTGAAAATAAAAGAACAATGTAAAACTAAATAACAAATACTCTGACAAAAAAAAAGCTTATTAAACTTAAAAAACCAAGACTTGACTTTAATTTCTAAGTTTAACATAATCAAATATTAAAAGACATAATTTAACAAAATAAACCTACATAATAATTTTAAGCCTAAACAAACGCTCTACAAGTATGTACTCTTAAACACGATTATTAGTACCTGTGCAATAGGTAATATTAGAATCATTTTAAGCAAATGATTTGTACCAGGTAATGTGCAACCAATGAAATCTAAGTATGTTTTCATTTTAGCATTAGGTTTTTTATATTTCTAATCTAATAAATACAAAATAAAATATTGTATTGCTTTTTCATTGGTTAAAGTCGAATGACATGATAATTTTTGTGGTGAAATGTTGTATTTTTCAATTAAAAAAAAAGAAAATTATTGACATTATCCAATAAAATCGCATTAAGCATTAAAATTAAATATCAACTATAGTCTTAAAATATGGAGGGGAATTTATTTTGTATGTCATTGTTTTTATGTAATTTATATCTTATAAAAATCATTAAATTAAAAAAACTTAATTTAATAACAGTTTGATTAAATGTTATACCTCTACATATTTGATGTGTTTAACAATCACATTTACTTGTGTATGTAAAGTTATCTTTAAAAAAAAATCAGGTTGAGTAAGACAATCTTAAATTATTCTAATAGGAATATGTCAAATTTGGGATGTTTCCCATTCATAACAAGTGAAAACAATAACATGGAATATTAACATATTGATCCTTAGCTTACAATTTTTTTAATTTGTAAGTACAAGCAACATGTTTTATATTAAGGTATAATTTACAGGATGAAGACATAAAATTGGAGAAGAATCATTATTATATCTCACATTATTAATTGATTAACAACATTATATCCATCTCATTATTTCCTTTAGTGGTTTTACTACTGAGTACTTGCTATTGAAATCAATAATGTAGCTTTGACTTATGAATCGCTAGTTGATCTATTATAGAAAAAAAGACCATCACAAAAAGGTTTTATGGTAAGTACACAACAAATGCTATCATGCCACATTATACATATATGTACAAAGTCCATTTTATTTGTGTGATTTCATCTTCACAATGATAATTTTATCATCTTCCATATCCTTATCTTTTACAACAATTGCAACGACTTGGTGCATAACACCCTTGTTCCTCTATATCATAGGTACTAAATCTGCATCACAACTCTTATTGAAATAAAAAAATCAAGACTCTTATATATACTTGAAAAATAAAAATAAATGACACAAACATTTTACCTCGAGCTTTGTGGAGTCCTGCTCATCATGCCAGGGTTTTGAACCAAATTGGAATGGTGTTTACGTGCCATTAAATACAAATCCTATGTTGAATATGCATATATTTAACCAATGATGCAAAGTGGGAACATAATTCAAAACACTTTGAAGTAAATGTAAGATCCACTATTTTCAAGTCGATGTTTACTTTGAGAAAGAAGATCTATGCTGAGTGGAAATCGAGCTCAAAGTCGAGATGTTAAAACAAATGCATAGAAAATGTAATGCAAAAATTTCATGGCTTCAGGATCACTCCCATGTAAGAGCTGATCCAATGCAAAATCACTTTATATGTATGCCTAAAATGTTAAGGCCCAAAAACACAAAAATTCTAGAAACGTTGTAGTATATATATATATTGGCAACATAAATTAAGTTGTTTGCACTACATAACTATTGATCGAAAGAATAAATATCTATAGAAAGATAGTAGTGTTGGACATGGTCTACACTCTAAAACTCCATTATGAATAAAACCTAAATTTTAGAGAGGCCAAAACCTATACTGATACCAAATGTAGGTGAACATCATATTTGAAGTAGAGCTAAAGCTCAAATGTAGAGAACAAATTCAATCAATCACAATTTAACATTAATAAAAAATAGAAAGTTACATTTAAATAGGTTTTGCATCTCTTCTATAATATGAGATCTATTATATCTCCACAAATTATTCTCATTAAAATAAGTGGGTTGTTTAAACAACTCATAGCTCACATGTAACTAGTTTAAGTTATTTCTCAATAACTTATTTACACTCAAAAATATTTTACCAACACAAATATTCTAATGGATCACTAATTCTTAACAATAAAAATTAAATTCACAATAGGGGATAAGATCTCACCAAAGTCAATTCTCTCTATCTATGCTACCAAGTGAGTCTTGTACTTCTTCAACTTCCCTTATGCACTGCGTATCTTTTTCAAAACCCACTTTCAATCGAAATGTTTTTACTAGGAGGCAAATTTAAAAGTCCCAAGTCTCAATTTTATCTAGAAACTCCATCTCCTCCATGGATTTATTCCAAGACTTACTTTCACCTAATCTAAGAGCTTCCTCTACTATCTTAGGATATTTATCATCCTCCAATAATAGGAATGAAAAATGAAAATTTAATGGACTATACATCACACATTTTGTGCACCCATTATGATCTCCTCAAAGTAGGATTCACCATATCCTCCTCTTCTTGTGATTCTTTATCTATCATCTCATCATCAGATACAAGGTCTTTATAATCTTCATCAACCTACATATTTTATTTCTTTCTTTGGTTGTTCTTCTGCATGAATCATCTTCACCTCCTTGATGACCACATTTTGGTTATAGACCACCTTCTATGTTTTAGGATTCCTTAATTTGTATCCTTTGACACCATTCCCATATCAAATGGATTTTTAATTTATAGACTTAAAGTCAAGTTTTTATCTCTTTTACTTTGGAATATGAACATCATCCTCACAACCAAAGATTCACAGATGTTGTAGAGATGGTTTCTCACCAGTCTAAGCTTCTTGTAGATTTTTGTCAAGCAAGACTAATGTGGGTGATCTTTTGATAAGATAAAAAGCAATATCCACTGATTTCACCCAATATTTATGGTCCAAGTGTGCACCCATTAGTATACTATAGGGATTGTCTATTAATGACCTGTTCATCCTCTCTACAACTCCATTATGCTATGGTGTGTATGGAGTTGTATTTTTACTTTCAAATGCGTATTGCTTGATGAATTCAGAAAACTAATTTATGGAATAATGTCCCCCATTATCTGTGCACTAAACCTTTATCTTTTTTTTGCCTAATTCTCCAAAAGGGATTTTAACCCCTGGAATTTATATAGTACCTTATATTTCTTCTAAATAAAAAATATCTAGGTCTTATGTGAGAAGTCATCTACAAAAAACACAAAGAATTATTTGACCTACTTGGTGATGGAACATTCATAAGTCCAAATAAATCACTATGGATCATATACAAAATACCATTTGATCACACAATAGTTGAGGGGAATTTCACTTACCATAGATGAAATGATTTCACAAATTGAAATCCAAGAGACAATCCACAATCCCTTCTGTCATACATTTAGTTTGTAGTGCATGAAGAAATTTATTTCCAATATGGTGCATCCTCTGATGCTAAAACATTATCTTCTCTACCAAAATTGATGCACACTATTATAATTCATCCTTTCCCTTGGGAATAGTAGATCTATTACGTGCACTACTTACAACACTTGCACAAGATTTAAAAAAATTACCATGCACATAACTCTTTCCAATACCATGGCTCTACACACCATCTTGCACCAATATCTATTGAATGAGACCTATGCATTATCATTATTCATTTTTCTCATAGAGATCAAATTCATATCCAAGCCAAGAATGTGCAAGACATGAGGGAGAGCCTTAATCCTCCAATATTTTAACCTCATCTTCACTCTTCCTCTCCTTATGATCCTATAGGTTTTTTGTCTCTAAGAAAGACACCACCACCATCATATTATTTATATTAATATAAAAACTCTCTATGAGGAGTTATATGATAGGAGGCACCTAAAACAATCTATCATACATGTGTACTTGAAGCTGTGAGATAGACATATCCATTCTCACAATTAGAGACTCTTTCACCTAAGCACACAACATGTGGTGGTTTGGCCTTTCCTACCATTTCCATTATTCAATCCTTCATAAAATTCTATGTTTTTCCATAGTTCCAACATTTATCCAAGGATATTTACAGAGTCTTATATCTTCCTCTAGACTTTTAATGCTTATCCCTAAGCTTCTACTTGCTTATTTCTTGTTATTAACCTCACATAAATAATTCACCCTTTTCATAATAACTTTCCAAAAATTCATGCCTCATCTTATTTGATAATAGATCTAATAATACATCCTCCACTTTTATCTTGATGTAGTACTAGTAATAACCATTATTAGATTATCTAAAGAGTCTAGCAAGGAACACAACAAAGTAATATAAATTTATTCATGATCCATTTTAACTTCAACAAATAATAAATAAGTTATCATAGTGTTGAATTTGTTTAGGTGCCATGAAACCAAGTCACTTCCATTTTTTTCAATGATTACAAATTATTTTGTAAGAAAGTTTGTTCACTAGAGACTTCACCTAGTGTAGCACCCCCAACTTATCCCAAAGTTCCTTCACAACGTTTTTAGTTGATACATTCATTAGTACTAAATCTAGAAAAAATAATATGATCGATCTCTTAAATTTTCTATCAATCTTCTCCAATTATTATGGTTTCATTCTTACAGGTGGTACACCTTATGGGTAAGTGCACAAAGTTAGAGGATAATTCTGTGGACATTTTAGGTAACACGATCATGTTAATTAATAACATGTGGTACACCTTATGGGTAAGTGCACAAAGTTAGAGGATAATTCTATGGACATTTTAGGTAACACGATCATGTTAATAAATAACATGATCATGTTATTTAATTAACATGATTTCATTATTTAAATTATGGCTCAGTAATTACTAAGCCATAACATGATTGTGTTAATGTCTAACATGATCAATTTAATATATAATATGATCACATTATTGTAAAAACAATAACGTGATCACTTATTATTATTTTTCACATTAAAGTAACAAACATGTAAATGGAGTGAATGTTGGTTAATAGGTGACAAAATTGTGTTATCAATAACATGATCACATTCTTATTATTTTTCACATAAAAGCATGTGTGAGTTGCACATGAAGGCAACTTTGGCTGGAAGCTTATATTTACTACTCTAAATATTAATTATAAGTTTGTAAAAAATTTATTTTAGTAAATATAAGAAATTAGGGTCACTTAGCATTTGATAGATTTGGTCTCATAACTACATGCCTTATGATGTGGAAAATAGTTTTTAAAATCCAATTTGGTCAGCACATAGGCATTTTAGGGTTTAAGTATTAAACTTAGGGATTTCAAGACATAATTTTTGTAATTAATGTCCATTTTTGGTAAACAAATAGTCATTTTTTAGATATTTATGCCTTTTTGGATTGATTTCTAACATTTTTAGGATTCTTAGGTTTGTCAAAATTGAAGTTTTCTAACCACTCACTTTGAAATTGATGCAAAGTGGTGTGATTGGGGTAACATAGGTCACATTGATGATCTACACACATAAAATGACCAATTTGTGTTGATTTAACTTGTTCATCATCCCTCCCTCAACCTTGATCACTTCATACTCATGCCTCATCACCCCTAATCACTCTCTCATCATTATTCACTGTCCCTAATCACTCTCTCATTGACCCTCACTATCCCTAGTCATCTCTAATCACTCCCTCATCATCCCTAATTACTCCCTCATTGACCCTCACTATCCCTTATCATCCCTAATCACTCTCTCCTCATACCTCATCACTCCCTCATTAACCCTTACCATCCCTCATCATATTTAATCACTCCCTTATCATCCCTAATCACTCTCTTATTGGTTCCCACCTTCCCTCAGCATCCCTAATCACTCTCTCATTATCTCTCACCATCCTTAATCACTACTTTATCATCCCTAATC
This sequence comes from Torreya grandis, assembly GCA_037957365.1. Lineage (NCBI taxonomy): Eukaryota > Viridiplantae > Streptophyta > Pinopsida > Cupressales > Taxaceae > Torreya > Torreya grandis. The sequence goes on along the minus strand of JARHVA010001746.1, from coordinate 950,868 downwards.
ACTCCCTCCTCATCCCTCATCATCTCTAATCACTCCCTTATTGACCCTCACCATTATTCATCATTTATAATCACTTCATCATCATTAATCTCTCCCTCATTGACGTTCACCATCCTTAATCACTGTTTCATCATACCTCATCATCTTTGATAACTAATTACTCATCCCTCATCACCCTTAATCACTCCCTCATTAATACTCACCATACTTAATCATTAATAATCACTCCTTAATCCTCCTTAATCACTCCCTCATCATCCCTATTAACTCTCTCATTATCTCTACTCAATTCCTCCTCATACCTCCTCATCCTTAATCACTCCATCCAATACCTTGATAATGGTATTTTATTGGGGTTTAACAATGTTAGGAGTTACAAGTGGAGAGTTGAGTGTTATCATAAAATATAAGACATAATGATCTAAATGATGTGGAGGCAAATTTAAAACATAGATATTTAACACCTATGAAAAAAGATGGGCCTATTATAAATGATGTAATTCAAAATTAAAAATCCACCAGAAAAAGAGAAGCAATTAAAACCACCATAGCACCGAAAAGGGTAGTAAATACATGAGGATCACCAAGCTATGTGATTTCCTAAAACCAATGAATTACTTTCCATATGAGTACATTTTATGATCTGAATAATTACATTGAAGGACTTCTATTTGTATGTCTATTTTTTGAGTCACCATACTAGAGAGTGAAATATAATTTTTAAATGATTAAAACAAGTAGTCCAAAATTGGAAAGTGGTGCTTAATTCATAACTTCAATATTCAATCCAATGAAGAGTATCACACTATGAGATCTCTACTTCCACATCTCGAGAAGTGGGTACAAGCTATCTAACACTATAAAAAGGTAAGTAGATAATAGATTATGAACCCAATGATATGGTCGATACTAAAAATATCTCTACTTATCCCAACAAGAAATTATATGAATTAAAAATATTATTTCATTAACAAATGTAGATCAATGGTGAGCCAATACACTTCATCATTTCCAATGAAAGTCAGAAGAATTTAATTTCTCCTAAATTTCAAAAATTGAACCTGAAATTTATACATCATCCATAACCATATGCTACTGTATGGTCTATTGTCGGCCTTGAGAAACATATCACCTAATAGTATCACTTGGTGTAAAAAATTAAATTTTTTAAAGATGCAATCCTTTGTGACATCTCACTGTTAGAGGTGTGTGATGTTTTACATGTGGTCAACCATATATTTACCATTGACATGTAGTGTATGAAGTAAATCCTTGAAATGTTGTGATAGATTATCATGATCTAAAATACCAAATATTGTAGTTAGTTCATAAGTTTTCAGTCATTAGTGTCAGGAAGTGCAATAATCTTATCAATTATAGTAATAAGTATACTCTTGATGGTAAGAATTAAATTTAATAACATCCTTATGTCACCATATCATAGTGTGTTTTATCCAACAATAACAAAGACAAAATAATTAAACCATAAACTAGATGAATACAAGGATATCTTTTAGTCACCTAAATAAGTTCCTATATACTGCACACTAAATAATACTATTGATTGATCCATTAACTACCTCTACCTCAAACCTATTTATACAACATATCATTTATGGATAATGAATATATCAAGTGGTAGATCCATGAAATCATGGATAATAGACACATCATGCCCAAATAATTTCCTTACGAAAGCCCAATTATGTTTATGCCAAAGTTGTGAATCAATTAAAAAAATCTTAACAAGATTAAAGAGAAGAACTATTATCCTCATTTAAATATCTAGGCATTTTTATACCATATCCATGGTGTAGAAGTATTTTACGAAATTGATCTTAAGTTTGGGTATCATCATATTCATATTAAACCTCTAGACATTTGGAATATAGTCTTAATAACAAAGGAAGGATTGATTGACTAGTTGGTTATTGCTTTTAGGTTAACTCATGTAAGGAATTAATTCATTTCAAGATGTTGAATGAAATCCTTAGGCCCTTTACCTATTTCATTTTAAAAATCTACCTTGATAACATCTTAATCTTTATAAAACATGGGATGAACATCTACACCATGTTGAACTAGTGTTTCACATTTTGCAAAAACATAATTTTATGAGAACATGAATAAATGTTCATTTTTCATCCAAGAGATAAAATAATTGGGACACATTACAAACAAAAGGAGTGCATGTGTGAACTTGACCAAGATTCAAGTCATAAAATAATGGGAAACACTAAATAACTTTGCATCTAATTTAAATCTTCTCAGAATTAGAAAATTATACAAGAGATTTCTGTTTAATTTTTATCTTTTGAACCAAAATACCAAAGGTGGAACTGAATAAAGTTTTATCTAGTCTATTGCATAATAAATATAATTTGATCAACTAAAATTTATAATCTATTTTGTGTTATTACTTATGTTACTTGACTATAAATTTGGAAGATCATCTAATTCATTCAGTAATAAAATTGACTATCACAAATGGGTATTCACAACACAAGTCCTAGAAAAGAGTTAATTTACATTATAATGGATTAAAAAACATATGATTTGAATCAAATGTATATTTAGAGTATATAATTACATCAGATGATGAGGTAGAGATGAGGGATGGTGAAGGATGGTGAGGGTCAATGATGGAGTGATGAGGGATGGTGAGGGATAGTGTAGGTCAATGAGGGAGTGATTAGTGATGATGAGGCATGAAAAAATATTGATTGGGGATTAGAGTGATGAGGAGGGAGTGATTAATGATGATGAGGTATGGTGATAATAAATTAAGGAGTGATTAGGGATGATAAACCCAAGTGATTATAGATGATGAGAAATAATTAAGGTCAATGAGGGAGTGATTAGGGATGAGAAGGGATGAGGAGGGAGTGAATATGGATGAATAAGATATTATGGATGATGAGGGATGAGGAAAGAGTGATTAGGGATGATGAAGGATGGGAAGGGAGTGATTATGGATGATGAGGGATAGTGAGGGTCAATGGAAGAGTGATTATAGATGATAAGGGAGTGATTAAAGATGACTAGGGATTATGAGGGTTAATAAGGGATTGATTAGGGACAATGAGGAATGGTGAAAGAGTGATTAGGGATAATGAGGGATAAGTAAAAAGTGATTAAAGATGAGAGAGGGATGATGAATAAGTGAAATTAACATAAAGTGGTCATTTGATGTGTGTAGGTCATCAATATGATCTACACTACCCCAATCACACTAATTTGGATCAAGTTCAAAGTGATTAGTTTTAAAACTTAAATTTTGACAAACCTAGGACTCCTATAAATACCAATAATCAATATTGAAGGCACAAAAACCTAAAAAATGACTATATGTTTACCAAAAATGGATATCAATTGCAAAAGTTATGTATTAAAATCCCTAGGTTTAATACCTAGACCCTAAAAATGCTTAAGTTCTGACTAGATTGGATTTAAAAAAATATTTTCCATGTCGTAAGTATGAGACCAACTCTATCAAATGATGATTAACCCTAATTTATTATATTTACTAAAATAAATTTAAAGTATAAGTTTACATTTATATTATTACATTTACTTATACTTAACATTTAGAGTAGTAAATATAAGCTTCTAGCTAAAGCTGCCTTCATGTGCAACTCTCACATGATTTTATTTGAAAAATAATAAGAATGTGATTTCATTATCAATAATGTGATCGTGTATTAATAACGTAATCATGTATCCTGTTAACCAACATTCATTCCATTTACATGTTCATTGCTTTAATGTGTAAAATAATAGTAACAGATCACATTATTGTTTTTATAATAACATAATTGCATTATATATTAACGTGATCATGATATATAAATTTGAATTTAATTCACATGACTTTTGGCTTGGGAATGGCTTGGATTCCTAAACCAAAGGCTTGGACTGTTAATGTACAATCAAGTTTTGAGAGTTATGATAAAAAGTAACAAAATTTAACTTTGGTTTCTAAATACACTAAGAATTTCAATGTGAAAATTCAAAAACTTAATACCAGCATGATGATCATGCTATCCTCTTTCCAAAAATATGACTTTTATAAATTTTGGACTAATTTAAGGTTTCAAACTATGTTGATTTCTAACTATACCTTTTTTAGGCCACTACATGTTACAAACATACATGCCTATACATGTTCATGTAATTTGTATTTCATTTATCGAAGTGAAAAAAAAGTTATATGGTCACAAACTAGGCCTAACTCTACACACATTTAAAAAAAAATTGATTTTCATTTTTTTTGAGGTAGTTAGGTACGTCGCATGGATGGCTATCCATTTTTTTGTTAATTTTCAGGATATATTTACTTACAAATTTCATAAATAAAAAAGTATTCATTAAAAAAATATAAAAAAATAGGTCACAAACTAGACAATCTTATATAAATTTTACCTAAAGGGTTTTAAATAATATTAAATGCTGCTAAAAAAATGGTGCACTACATGACTGTCTATGTACTATGTTTTTTGAAAAAATAGGAATTCCTCTTCACATTTTAGATGTTTGACCTAGTTATACTTAAACATTTAATTTTTTTTTTATTAGTGTTTTGGAAAGTAGACTCAAAATTATACATTTCATGTTCTTACACCATCTTCAAATTTGGAGTGTAGGTATCTCAAATTATCTATAGAAGTTCAGATTTCTAAAATTTTAGGGAAATCATGTCCACGAGTAGGCCAATTTTTTTCCCCCAAATTTGTTTACTTACCCTTACACATCAACCTACTTATCTTTATCTACCAACAAAACTTTCATATTGAGTTTCTATAGATCAAAAAGTTAACCATTGAAAATTTGTAGTTAATACATAGTGATGTGTTTTTGAAGGTTTCATCACTATAAAAATATAGGTCTTATGTTTATTTTATAGATGTTTTCTCAAGGAAAACCTTGATAAATTTTATTCAAAATAAATATGAGGTTTTCAGTAAATTGAAAGACTTTGAGGCTCTTGTATAAATTTAGATATAATAGAAGACAAAGGTTTTGAGAAAAAATAATAGTAATTACTCAAATGAATTAAAGCAATTCTTTAAGCAATGTGGAGTAACAATGCAAAATAAAAATCCATATAAAACACAATAGAATGGAGTTGTAGAGAAAATGCATAGGACTCTGATGGACTCTATGGTAAAAACTTAGAAAAGATGTTCTAAACATAATAAGTAACATCTACTTTTTCCCTAATCAATTGATCACCTACATCATCCCTTGTTGATATAAATCCATTGGAAGCATGGATTGGTAAGAAACCCTCTCTATGACATATTAGGGTTTTTGGTTGTGATGTTTATGTGCATATTCCAAAGGATAAAATAATTAAGCTAGACTATAAATAAATGAAGTGCAATTTTATTGGATATAAAAACTATAAGATTTTGTACTTTTCTATGAGGTTGAGAGTTAAGAATTTGTATTTTTAGTTCCTCCATGTTGATTTTAATTAAGTTCGATGTTTTGGATATGATATGTGTATCCATCTTTAGGGAGAAGGGAAAGATGAATCCATTGCTTTAAAAGGATAAAAAACTCAAGAGACCACTATAAATAATATGCAATATGCTATGTACCAAGCTTAGTTTCAAAATGGTCAGCTCAAACAAAAAGAAAATTCAATAATCAATGCAAAAAATTGTGTGTGCAAAGATTCCACATAAGTATAGAAGGTTAATCACACTTGAGTAGTTCCATTTCTTATTTATAAATAATTTAAAATTAGCCTCCATGAACTTCCAATATTAAGTCCATTATCTCTATTTCAATTGGTGGCCCTTTTTTCCCTTTTTTAAATTTCAATAGATTCCCTCACTTTTCTTTCTCAAATAATTTTCCTCTCATGATCTTCTTAGCCTCATCCATCCGTACACGGTGTTTGGTACCATGAGAGTGTTCAAAAAGTGTGTAGGTATTAATACAAGAGTGAGGAATGTACCTGGAGTGTTCCTTAAGTCTTTTTTAGATAGACCTTCCCATCTCTCTCACATAAGGTATGTCACATGAACATGAAACAACGTAAACTCAGTTTTTAATTTTTAGATCTAATAGGTATTTCATCAAATCGAGACTAGTATGAAGAATGTTATGAGGTTTGAATGGTGTTTGTATACCAAGTCTCCTTACTATTGTAGCTAATTTTTTTGAAACCCCCTTAATATATGGAATAATTATTCTAAGATTTTTTTGAGTTTTCATTAATGTTTCGTTATCCATTAAGCGAAGCCTTTTGGAATGCTTTCTCAATTTCCCATTTTTTGTAACCATTTTTAGGAGTACAATCAAAATATGATATTTTTATTGTAAAATATATTCAAGGTCTAAGATCCTGATTACTCTGGTGGACAAAGAGTTGAGAACCACTTATTCATCGCAAAGATGATGGTTGGAATATGCTTGTAGGTACAAATATATATGTGTTTTTTTTATAGAATTCATGGGCTATAAATCCATCTAATTTTTTGGAGAGGACATAGAGGAAAGGTAGATTATTATTTTATTATTTTTGCATAGTGATCTATATTTGGTTAGATCTCCCATTTAAATTTACCAAGAATTTGTCTAGTTATTCATTACCATGTGACCATTTGACATTGGTGTCATCAACAAAACTATCTCACCAATCTAGTTTTAAAGAGTATGAAGCAATGAATTTAGTCTCAAAATGTTCCATGAATAAGTTTGAAAAAATGAGATATAAAGGTGATCCCATTTTTATACCTCCATTTGTTCATAAGTCTCTCCTTTAAAGGAAGAAAAATGATCTTAGACACAGTTCTACCAAGTCTGCAGTTTGTGGGTATGTGATATTATGAATAACAATCATTGATTCATCAAGAGGTATCTTTGTGAAAAGTGACAACACTTAAAATCTGACCAAATATCCCTTTAATTAATTCTCTTATATTTTACTTTGTAGACAAAGTGTTTTGAATTTCTTATAAAAGAGGAAGAGTTTTTGACCAACTATTTCAATTTTCCTGCTACATATTTTGCAAGAGGAAAAGTTGGGAAGTTTATTGTATGTACTATTGATCTAATGGGGACTCCATATTTTTGTATATTAGGATATCCGTAAATAATTGGAGTGATAAGGTCTCAAGGGATCAACCACATATTATCTATATCATTTAAGGATGTTTTTAAAGCATTGGTGACATAAAACACATTATTCTTGATTACATTTTTTATTACATATTGTGTTAATTTTTGCTATTAGGAACATAAGAACCACTATGAGAGGAATAATTTTTATTTTAAGGGATATTATACATCATATAAATTAATATAGAAGCATTGGTAGCATTCCTAATTTCAACATAAAGATAACTTGAATTAGAAGCTGGTAACCCTTGGATTATCATTTCGGTAAGCGAGAGAAGAACTGAGTGAGATGCATCTTGACTATAGGAATTAGGTGAAAAAAATATGTTAATCATTTCAAATAAAATGGAATTCTCATCTATATTTGTGGACATGAAAATGAGATCATTTGAAGAGACCATGGGTGCCACAAAAAGATCAGAGATTCTTACCGTTTAACTAGATAAAATAATGCTATTGTTGGAAATCATGTTTATATTACAGATTTGTTTTTCTATCAAGTTTTAAAATTTATTCATGTGAGTTTTTGTGTATTTCACAATTTATAACTCTACTTTGACTAATATGTTACCTTCTAACTATGACCAAAAAACATGATCCAGTTCTTGTGCCAGTTTTAGATGAAGATTGTGTCTTGACTGATTTTTTGGTTAAGACTTTTCTTGTTCTTTAAATTTATTTTTTGATTAAACTTAAACTTGTTTTGTGAAATAAATTTTTATTGCAAATGAAAGTATAATGTCTGAATCTCTAGATCATTTGAGAAAGGAAAGTGTTGAAATTTATTTAGATATTTTCATCTTTAACTTCTGAAAGAGATTTACCTCTTTATAAGTATCCCTCCCATAAATTCTTACAATAAGATTTTGTAGTTTTCCACAAGGTTGAGAGTTTAAGAGATGTATTTATGGTTCCTACATATTAATTTTAATTAATTTCAATGTTTCAAATAAAATATGTGTATCCATTTTTAGGGAGAATGGAAATATGAAGTTGCTACCTTGAAGGCCAAATAGCTCATAACACCACCATAAATAGTAAGAAATTTTCTATGTACCAAGCTTATTTTCAAAATGGTCAGCTCAAGAAAAAAAAAACATTATTGCAAAAAAATGTGTGTGCAAAGGTTTTGAAAAACCTAAGAAGGTTAACCACACTTGAGTAGTTCTATATCTCCTTTTTTATATAATTTAAAATTGACCTCCATAACTATCAATATCAAGTCCACAGTCTCTATTTATATTGGTAGGCATTTTTTATATTTTAATAGATTCCCTCACTTTTCTTTTCAAATAATTTCCCCCTCTCCATATCATCTTAGCCTTGTCTATTTGTATGTGGTGTTTGGTAACATAAGAGTGTTTAACAAGCACAATGGTATTAATAAGAGAGTGAAGAATGTCCCTGGAGTGATCCTTAAGTCTTGTTTGGAACCTAGAAATAAAAAAACATTGTTTACAATTGTAATGTAATTTTTGGAGAAGTTACAATGAATCCAAAGTAGGACAAAAAGGTAAATGATGAAACATAAAAGTTCATTTTGAATTAGAATATGAAGAAACTATATCTAAATATAAATAAATATAAGAAGATGAACAAAAAAGGGAATTGTTTGAGGAATATTTATATGAACTAGAGGAGGATGAAATACAAGCAGAATAATCTCAAACTCAAGTCTTGAGAATATCAGATTGAATTAGAAAGAAACCAAAAAGCTATAGTCCACCTAATTTCCATTATGCATTTGTTTTATTAGCTGCTAATAAAGTTATTAAGACCGTGAGGGAGCAAATTGAATCATATAATAGTAAATTTTGGAAGAAGGCCGTGGATGTATAAATAGAGTCTTTGGATGAAAATATGATGCAATTACTGTAGGGGGTCCCATTGATGGATTCCCTTCATTGTGAAACTAGAGTCACGTAACATAAAAAATACATTCATATTTTATTATTAAATAAAAAACATGTCTTAATGACATTTAAATTCATGATGACTCATTACTTACTACTCTATCTCTACTTCTAGTCTCTCTTTGGGCTTTAGATTCACACCTTTATTCTAGACTATGTAAATTATATTTGAGACCTTCTTCTATCTTGTGGATTCTATATTAATTTAATTGTGGCCTCTATTTTGGCCTTTGAACTTTTTCATTTCTTAGGTCGACTTTGTTCTACTCTATTGAATATTAAATCTCCTTGATCTTTTGTATCTATGTTATTGACTATCTCCTTTTAAAGGTTAAATTTCATTTTTAATCTTCTGTTGGTGACCCTTTCATTTTCCTGATTAATGACCTCAAGTTCTCTCTTGAACTATCTATAATTATTAGGAGATTTTTTTATAATAATGAGCACATGTGTGAGTCGAATCACTCATGGTCATAACTCACTAAAATATCTCATTTAGAGCTTTCTAATAAGACCCATAACACCTTATTTGGTGATCTCTTATAAAAATGTTACCATTTAAAATCCTCTATGTCACTCTATTGAGCATTATCATTGATTGTTGAGTTTTGAGATTGATGTTTTTATTGATGTCAAATGTTCTTATGAAGGTGTATGGTTAAGTAAGCTTTGAGGTATGTGTATGATGAGTTCTTATGCCAATGTAATGAGTGTTGTTAATATGAGAGAGAGTGTAATCATGGTGAATGAGGTTGATGACAAGTAGGTCCATTTAGTTGGTAGTGATTAGGTGCATGGAAGAGTTGTCATGAGTGAGGTCATTCATGAAAGAAAGAGTGTTGCCATGAAAGAAAGGTGTGTGGTCATGAGGTCATAGGTCTTCATGAGGTCATTAAAGAGTGTAGTTATGTGAGAGAATATTGATCAGTGTTGTAGTGATTCTGAGAGTGTAATATATGATTGGTATAAGTTCTTATGTATGCATGATTGACATCAAGGTCAACATATAAGGTCCTTGTTGTCAAAGTTGTCAAATGCTTGAGCCTAGTAGTGTCTTGAGAAGGTATGTTCATAGGATGCCTAGTCTTGTGCATGAAGAGGCATGGTTGCATGGTGAGATGGATATTTTTAGGATTGTAAAGGTTATATAATATTGATATAAATTATATTTGAGAACAATGTGTCTTGTGAAGCTTAGTTATGGCATGAAGGAACCTTGTGTGAAGGCATAAGCTTGGTTGCATGGTGAGATAAGGTTGTATAAGGATGTTTGACATTTGTTTGAGAATGTGAGATATTGTGTGAGCATGTGATTCAAGTATTGAGAGCTTGAAAATATGTTTAAAGGTCAGTTCAAGGCCTAATGAGGTATGAAGACTCAGGTGTAGAAACCAAGGTGGTGAGAGTATGGCCTAATGAGGCATGTGGTTCAGTTTCCAAGGAAAGTATACGTAGGTGATATTTTTTATATTTGTGATAGGTTTTACCAGATGTATTCATGAATTTTTAGGTCAAATTTTGAATTTTAAGGCAAGAAAGAGTACTTTGAGGTCCTTTGAGTGTATAAAATGAAGGGTTCTCAACCCAAGAAGGATTTTCTTGTGTTTGTCAGCTCATCCAACCTATGCATGGGAACCTAAGATATTCATGGTATATGGGAAATTATCCTAGATAAACATTATAATCATTAGGTTTTGGATGAAGGGGCTATAATTTATCACAATTGTTAACAATGAAAGTGTGTTTAAACCGTCTTAGAACCCTAATAGTGACCTGATGTTGAATATATGATTAAAAAGTGATTATTATGGTTTTTAATTATAATTTAAGTTTTAAATATTTTAATTTAATCTCCTAGGTACCTCCATATGGTATTGGTTAGAGAGAGGAGAGAGTAAATCATGAGTTATAGGCTTGTTTTTGAAGAAGTTGTAAAAGTCAAAAGTTGTATTGGAATAAGTTTGAAAATGATTGGATGGAGAAGATAGAGAATTTTATTTGATATTAATTAATTTTTATAGATATTTTATATTATTTAAGAGTGAAAATTTGGTCATCCAAGTGGGCTATTCGCTAATAGGCCTAATAAAGCAAAATGTGCAAAACCCAGGCAGTGATGAGAAGCTGATTATTGATGTGTTTTAATGAAAGAGTGATGTATTTAAGTGAATTAAAATGTTTTTTGGGTATTTTATGTCCTATTAATTCTTGATATAGGGTTTTTAATTCAATTATATAGGTTGAAAATTTGAAACAAAAATGGCTTATCTGGTTTTGGTGTGATTGTGAAGAGAGAGGTCAAAAGATTGGTCTTCAAGACCAATATTTGACATTAGACCATATTTATTTTGTATTTTAAAATGGTATGGAAATTTTATAAAATTATTTTCATGCATTTTAAGTCTTTTAAATTCCCTATAAGTTGTTATAAGGTCAATGTTTCATGATTGTGTTTTTGATAGTCTTGGTAGTTCTGAGTTATAGTAATGAAAAGTTAGTTTTGAGTGAAATTTCATAAAAAAGTGATGAAATGTAGTGAATGTATTTTTTATTTATTAATTTTAAGTCATTATAATTCTTGGTTTAAGTTTTTGAGGTCAGTGTAAGTGACAAAAATGTGTTCACAAAATGACTTGTCTGTTCAAGATTGGACTATGAGACTGTAAGTCAAGGAATTGGTCTGTAAGACAAATATTTACCATTATAACTTGTGAGTTTTTAATTTAAGGATGATATTAAGATGTAATATAATAATTTTAATTCATAAATAATTAATAAAAGTGTATACATAGGTGGTTGAATTCTAATTCCTTATGACCATGTTTTTGAGTATTTTGGCAGTTATGAGTAAGTGTAGAGTTGTTCTTGAGCCATTATTATCTAAGTGAAGTTTTTATAATTAGTTAGAGATGTTCATGAGGTAATTTATTATATGTATATATGTTTCATTTTTCATGAGAGAGTTTATAAATGAGTGATTTAACTTCATTCTTTCAAAATAGTTTTTGAGATGTACAGGTCTAATAGGGTAGTCTATCCTAAATAGGGCTTTAGGGTATGAACACAGGATGAAAATATAAAAAATCATGGAAGAGGTCAGAATAATTCTTTGGAAAAGTTTTTTTTGGTTAAATAAGGCTATATAGATCCAATAATATTCAAGTCTTAACGTCTAGAGAGTAGACCTAATGAAGTAGGTCTCCATGAGACTTAAAGGGTGAGTAAGACCAATGTTGGTCATTGAGTCAGAGAGAACCAAGTGAATGAATATGAACTTAAGGTAATATAGATTATGTAAATGTTTTTTTATTTTCTGGTTACATGACATGTAGGTGATCAAGTATGAGAGGGATCAGATAGTGTTTGAGTACACATAGGCCTAATGTGAACAGTGCTAATGGAGTCTTTAAAGTGGTGGTTGGACCTAAACATTGTCATGGAACTAAGATGATATTATTGGGGGTATAATTTAGTGGTATATTAAGTGTTACTACTATGTGTGGAGTTTTAAATTGTTCCAAGAAAGGCAAAATGTAACATGTGACTAAGAAGGCCACTAGGTCTCCATGAGACCTGAAGAAGGAATGTAGCATAATGAGTTGTGACCGACCCAAGATTGTGATTGATTATTGTTTTAAAATTCATAAATACTATTATGTGAAAAATTTATGTGTGAAAGTGTTTATGTCCAACTAAGAGGTGTATGAACTAAAGAATTGTATAAGAACAAGGCCTAATATGCCTAATTGACTATTTTTATGGATAAGAGAGTTCAAGTGAAAGAAATAGCACTTTGAAAGAGATAAATGAGGTATTTAATACCATCATAGGGGTGTATATAAACTATCATAAATATATAACAATGGTAATACATATGGATATCAAGGTCATATGACCTAATATATCTTGAAGAGACCTAGTTGAGAGAATAAGCCCAGAAGGCAGTTTGAGAGGGATAAGAGTGTGAAGAGCTGAAGAAGTGGTCATCATAAATTGGTTGAGAAATAAGGTGTTATAAAGGTGATAAAATAAATTATGTGGCTGAGTTGGTGTCAAGTCATCTAGGGGTTGGTGCCTCCTTGCAAGTGGGTGCTTGCTAAAGCCTAGTCAAGTAGGTGCTTGGCTAGTTGGGGTTGCTACTCCATGAAAAGTTGGTGATTCACTAAATCTTGGTTTTTATATTATAGGAATGTAGTAAATTTTAAAATATTAGTGTATTTTATTCACCTTGAGGTTTTTCTACATATATGATGTGTTATCTTGTTTCATGCTCTTGTATGGTTGCTTATGCTTTCTAGATCTATGTACTTGTATGAATGGCTCATTAATGTTAAGTTAAATAGAATGAATGTTTTGAAGACTGATTTACCCCCCCCCTCTCAGTCATTGTGATTCCATCACACTCCTTGTGATTAGATATCTTTATGAATTGATTGGATTGTGACATGTTTAAAATATTAGATGCTCTTGTGTAAAGGACTTGTTATTAACTCTATGGTCATTCGGTACTCCATGGACCCATGAATTTACCTAATTAACCTTAAATAATTATGTCCTTTATGTATACATATACCTTGTAAACTTTTTAGACTTTGTGAATAATTGTGACTTGACACATGTCCTCTACAGTCTGATGGGATTTATGAACCCTTGCATGAATTTAAAGCATTTCATGGATATGTAATATGTGGGGTGTTCTAGAGACATTAAATTTTTCACTCCATGGGGTTTTTTTGAGGCATTGGCCTCCATCATGATAAATCCATGATACTTTAGGACTCACTCATTGAACTCTTTGGTCTGATGGTATCTATACATAAATGTTCTCCATGTCCTTATTAGTTTTATAAAACACTTAGATAAATTGTGATCCCTATGACCCCATTAGTTTTGTGAAACATTCAAAGAATAAGTGAAAAAGGTTGTCATGAACATGATAATTAAACCTATTGTGGCCCATTTGTAATGTGATCACCCTTGAAATATATAGTGACCCAAGATGACTCCATGATATCTTTAATTTAGCTTGTGGACCCCTGTAACTGATAATACCCTATGAATTTTTTTTTAAAGCTAACCAAAATGTCTACTTGATTTTGGTAATAAAAGATTTCATGTAAGCCTTGGATGATCTTGCATCAAAATATGAAATGATACTTGGTAAAATTCCTTGATATAATAAGACTCATTGGTTGCAAATGGGTGTTCATAAAGAAGTTCAATGTAGAAGGAAAAATAGAGAAGCGTAAATTTTAATTGGTAAAAATGGATTTTTTAGGTGAATGGAATTAATTTAGAAAGATTTATTATTATGTTATTAAATTCTATTATATTTAATTTGGTTGTTAATGTTTCTTTTGATCTTATTAGAAAATATGGATGTAAAGATGTTATTTCTACATGGGGAGCTTGGGGACTAGATTTAAATGGTATAGATAAAAAGTTTTGAAGTTAAAGGAAAAGAGGACTTAGTTTGTAGGTTGTAGAATTATCTTTATGACTTAAAGCAATAAAAAAGAACATGGAATCTAAATTTTAACAATTATGTGTTAGGATTTGGGTTCATACAAAGCAAAATTGATCATGATGAGGCAAGTATACATGCTCACATTTTTGATCTAATGAGCAAGGCACATATAGTGTACCTTGAGCAATATAATATTCAACCAAAATTTTGATGTATGGATATCAAAATTATTGGTTTTAGAGTGTTGGAAATGTGTTGTATGCTTTTCGTGATATCCACCCATTTTAGAATGTACATACTACCCTGATTTTAGAGTTTGGGGTATCGCCCCAAATGGTGGGTATGGAGGGCCAACAATCCTTAAATTATTATTTTTAGGATTCTATATGTTGTTTTTGGACCATATGGGTGGTTTTGGCCCATGGTTTATGACCTGTAGTTTATAATCCCATGGTTTACAACCATGATTTATAAGCCAATGGTTTATATTGATTGTATTGTAATACTGCTTGGATAGTTTACCATTAATGTGCCTAAAAATACTTACACATGCATTGGGGTAAATATATTTTTTTAAGTAAGTTATTTTAAAATAAAAATTTGAGATAATGCAATAAAAAATATGGCTGTTATGTTGGGATTTTTCAAAAAGGGTTTTCCTAGGTGAAAGAATTATGTATAGTGTTTGTGTTCAATTTTCCCTTTCTATTATAACTTAATTTTTTTATAGATTTGATTCTCCCATTAAGTTTATTGGTACCATTCTCTTCATTTGGTATTAGATCTAGGATTTAGCTTTGTTTGAAGAGATATGGTATCTTGACCTCGTGATAAACTATTTCTTGAGTGGGAGCTTTGTGCATGAGAATATTTGTGTAAATTAAAATTATGGGAAGAAAAAAGACATATATCAGATAATTTATGGCTAAAAAATTGAGTTATGGAAGCTCAAGATGAAAGATCTTATTTTTGAAAGATATTGTTTGGTTGTTATGTCATGAAATATACCGAAGGGTATGAAGCCAAAATATTAGGAAAATATGTATCGTAAGGTAAAGAGTTTAATTAAACCATTCTTTCATTTTCAGTGTTGTTGAATTTCTCTAGAGAAGCCATTACTAAGGAACTTTGGGACTTTGTATCAAAAATTCTCTAATGAACAATTTTTTTATTTACAATAATTTATATTCTCTAAGGATGAATGATGATGACTTCATGGAAACATTTTATTGCATTTAACATTAGAAAGATAATTAATTTAATTTGAGATTAAAATGGATGAAGAATAATAATATATTATTTTGTTATGTTCTTTGCCCAATTATTTGGATAATATTATAATCACAACTCTATCATTAGAAGAAATTAGTCAAAAATTCATGGAGGATTATAAAAAAAGGATGCCTTCTTTTTAAGAGTTCATCCAAAACTAAAATAAATAAATAAAATTTAAGAGATAAACAATCGAATTCAAGAGGTAAAGATAAATATTCATGAAGACTTGCAAGGAAATGTTATAATTACAGTAAAACTAGGCATTTTAATAAGTAGTGTAGATATAAAAATATTGAAAAGTGTAAGTACCCTGAAGATGCCTCTTCTATGAAATAAATACCTCTAGAAAATAATTAGGGGATGTGTGCTTGGAAACTTCAAGTAAACATGCATGTCATGATGCATGGATGATTAATTTAGGTGCTCTCTTTCATATGACTACTCATAGGGAGTGGTTTTGTGAACATGACACTATTAATGGTGATGATTTATTATTAGGAGACAAATTGACATATAATATCATAGGACAAGGAATATTTAAGTTGATGTTCAAATATATAAGGGTTAAAACTCTATTTGGAGTTTTACACATTGTAATTTTGGATAGAAATATAATTTTTGTAATCAAGATGAATGATATGGGTGTGTAGGTAATATTTAACAAGGATAGATGCAAGATGGTTTAAGGAGAAACAATATTAAAAAAAGGATCCTGCACTATAACATTGTTTACGATTGATGTAAGCACTATAAATGAATGGATGTAATTACTATGTTATTCTTGAGGTTAAAAATGAAGTAGACCAAATCCTTATGTTTTCCATAGAAAATATAATAATTTGGCATCAGAGGATGGGATAGGATAAATAGAAATGACTACAAGAATTAAAAACTAAAGGTATGGTCAAATAAATGTCTAATTTCCCTTTATTTTTTGATTTTTATGAACATTATGTATATAGGAAGCATATTTGAATAAAATTTCCCACTAGTTCTATAAGAGAAAATGGGAATATTCAATTAACACATAGTGATGTTTGTGAAGGTTACATCATTATGAAAATATAGGTTTTATAGATGTTTTCTCAAGGAAAACCTTGATACATTTTCTTCAAAATAAATATGAGATTTTCAATAAATTCAAGGAGTTTGAGGCTATTGTAAAAATTTAGATAGAATATGAGATAAAGGTTTTGATAATAAATAATGTTTGAGCATTACTCAAAATTAATTCAAGCAGTTCTTTAAGAAATGTGGAGTATCAATACAAAATAAAAGTCCATATAAAACATAATAGAATGGAGTTGTAGCGAAAATGAATAGGACTTTAATGGATAAAGCACTAAGTATGATATATGGTGCATACTTAAAGACATTTTGGAAAAAAAAAAAGTAACATCTTCTTATTACTTGATCAAATGATCACCTACATCATCCCTTATTGATATAACTCCACTAGAAACTAGGATTGGTAAGAAACCCTCTCTATGACATCTCAAGGTTTTTGGTTGTGATGTTTATGTGCATATTCCAAAGGAAACTAGAACTAAGCTATACAATAAATAAATGAAGTATATTTTTATTGGGTATAAAAATAGTGTAAAAATATACAAGCTTTGGAACCAAGAAATAAAATACATTATTTATAGATATGATGTAATTTTTATAGAGTTTATGAGGACTATAAAGTAGGACAAAAAACCAAAGGCCAGATCAAAAAAGGTTCATGTTGAATTATAAGATGAAGAACCAATATTTTAATACAAAGAAACAAAATAAGATTAATAAAAAAGGGAGTTACTTGAGGAATATTTATATGAACCAGAGGAGGATGAACTTATTGGAGTTGTTGCCAGAATCTGGATAATGCAAATGCAATGGAGACGTGATCACACGAGATGAAGCAAGTGCACACCACATAGATGCTAAAGTAATTTGAAATTATACAAGAAGATAAATTGCACAAGACAAAATAGAAGAAAACTCAATATTTGATTAACATGAGATGGCCAAAGTGAAGAATACATATAGGAGAGTACGTAAGTAACTCCTCCACAAAAGGTGGTCAAGGCACCCCAAGAATAGACTATAACTCCTCCATGAAAGGTGGTGACAAGGTTCTAAGAATAGAGAAGTAACTCCCATAGAGGAGTTACTTATGACATTCTGATGACACCTATGACACATCTATGATGCACATCTCCACATAAGCTAGCTTATCCCACGAATGTAGGAAAACTCCATGTATGCACAAAAAATAATTTTCCTAATTAAATAATAGGGAAAAATAAAAACTTACACTAATACCCTCCCATAAGCGTAGCTTAGGTGGGCAGTGTGGAAATATAAAATGGGTCCCGACAACTAGGCCTGATGAGGTACCCATGTACAAATGCAATCTCCCATAAGATAGAGAAAAGGAGAAAACCCATAGGAAAAAACTTCCCCCCAAAAGAGAGACATAAAAGAAATGAAGAGGATAGAAGGCCCCCCTTGAAGATGATGTTGCTGCAGATGTAGACCGTACCCCAAGAAGAGCTCGTAGATAAATGAACTTACTCTCGGTGAAAGGTTTGGTGAAGATGTCTGCAACCTACTCCAAATATTGGAAAAATATCAAGTCAATAACCTGACTATGAATAAGCTCCCAAATGAAATGCATGTGAATCTCTATGTGCTTGGTCCGCTAGTGCTGAATGAGATTCTTGCAAATCTGAATGGTACTCTGGTTGTCACAATAAATGATGGTGGGCTGCCTGATAGGAATGCCAAACTCAAAAAGTATCCCCTGAAGCCAAATAGCCTCAGTAGCTACATTAATAGCTCCTTTGTACTCTGCCTCTATGGATGATATAGCAATAACATTTTGCTTCTTACTAGACCAACTGATAGGACCAAAACATAGAGAGAAACTATAACCAAAAGTGGACTTGTGAGTCTGTGAATCACTAGCCCAGTCTGAATCTGTATATCCAACCAAGTCAACCTCTATGCCAAATTTGTAATGAATCTCGTATCTATGTGAACCCTATATGTAATGCAAGATCCTCTTAGCTGCTTTCCAATGCAGCTCATTAGGTTCTTGCATAAATCTAGAGACAAGTCCCACTGTATATGATATGTCAAGCCTGGTGTGAGTCAAGTAGATGAGACTACCAACAAGTTGTCGATACCAAGTGGCATCAACCAATGGTGAAGAACAATCAACCTCAAGCTTTAATCCTAATAGAAAGGGAGTTAGAGATGGCTTGTAATCAGCCATGTGAAACCAAGCCAATAAGTCAAGAGCATACTTAGGCTGTGTTATAGATATCCCTGAATTTGACAATGAGATCTTGATGCCAAGGAAGTAGTGCAACAAACCCAAGTCTATCATGTCAAATCTATCCTAGAGAGATGCCTTCACCGCTATAATAGCTGATGAAGAACTCTCGGTGATCAAAAGGTCATCAACATATAGAACCAAAATTAGGAGCAAATCATCCTGCCGTAAGAATTAGACATTGGGATCAGAATGGCACCTAGTGAAACCCACTGTGAGAAGGAAGGAATCCATCTTCGTGTACCATGCCCAAGGTGCCTGTTTGAGGCCATAGATATATTTTCTAAGTCTGCATACTAAAGAAGAATCCTAAATAAATCCTGGTGGCTGCTCCATGTAGATCTCTTCCTCTAGGTCTCTGTGAAAAAAGGCACTCTTCACATCCATCTGGTGCACATCCCAACCATGTGCTACAGACAATATCCAAGGTGAGTCAGATAGAAGTCATCTTTGCAATAGGTGGAAAGGTCTCTGAGTAGTCAATGCCTGCCACCTATGAGAAGCCCTTGGTGACTAAGTCGCGCCTTGTACTTATCAACCAACCCATCTGCTGCAAACTTGGTTTGATATATCCACCTACATCAAACCATCTTTCTTCCTTTAGGAAGTGAAGTCAAGTCCCAAGTGTGATTTTTGATTAAGGAAGAATATTATTCCTCTATAGCATTATCCCACTCAGGTACCCATGATGCCTCTTGAAAAGTCTATGGATCTAAAACTGAAGCAAAGAAGGCATGTGGATCTCTCTAAAAATCCCCCCTGGTGCATCTATATCTGCAAGGTCTCCTACCCAAGTGCCAGCACTCTCAAGTGTCTGTCTAGCCCAAAGTGGCCTAAAAGTGGGTGAGTCAGGTGCTAACTCCTTATCCTTTGACTGACTAGAGGTGGATGACTCTGCATCACTATCCTTGTTGTCTGAACTTGAAGAAGAAAAAGATGTCTCTGGCTCTAGAACCTGCTATGGTTGATCTAAATCTGATGAGGAATCATCATGAAGAAGTATATCCGATGAGGGAGAAGAAGTGTCAAGTGTTGAGTCTCTAGGACTCACCTAAAAATGGACACTTCTCTTGATGAACAACTCATGAGTGACTGGATTTAGAAGGCAATACCCTTTAATACCATTTGGATATCCTACAAAGATGCAAGGCTTGGACTAATGTTCCATAGCTTTGCATTTCTTCTTTGGAATGCAGGCCATGGCTGGGGATCCGAAAACCCTAAGGTGCTCAACATCAGGTTTCCTTTTATGCCAAGCTTCAAAGGGTGTTATCCCTTTTAAAGCTTTGTGAGGAACCCTATTTTGAATGTAGCAAGCACAATTGATTTTTTTAGCCTAATACTGTGGTTCTAAGGATTTGGAGTGAATCATACATCCGCCCATCTCTTTTAAGAACCTATTTTTGCGTTCTACAACCCCATTCTATGAAGGACTGTAAGTGATTGTGCATTGCAAATCAATCCCCTCTATGGTGTAAAACTGATCAAACCTATTGCTGACATACTCTCCTCCATTATCAGTTCAAAGAACCTTGATGGAATTCTCACTTTGTTTCTCAACAAGAGCCTTGAAGTCTAGAAAATTTTCAAACACTTCAGACTTTTGTTTGAAAAAATATATCCAAGTGTATCTAGAGAAATCATCAATGAAAGTGAGGATGTACTTGGCCCTTGTCAAAGATGGTTTGGGAAAGGGTCCCGATACATCACTGTGGACTAACTCCAAAGGTTGTGAAGCCCTCCAAGCTTTGCCTTTTTCAAATTTTTCTTTGGGATGCTTCCCAAGGGAGCACCCCTTGCAAAGTCCTTTTGAGAATTGGACACCAGGCAAGCTAATGACCATGTCATGTTTGCAAAGTTGCTCAAAGTAACAGTAGTTAAGGTTGCCAAACCGCTCATACCATAATTTGCTAACTCCATCTAAATGAGTCAGCAATTCTATTGGAGAAGAATTAGGTGAAAAATGTGAGAAGGTGTATAATCTTGCTTGTGATCTGCCTTACCCACTACCACTGTAGTATCACTATGCAATTCCCTGATAGCCACTGAATCTGGTGAAAACTCAACTCTCATGCCCTGACCAATGTGAGTGATTTGGTACACTGATAGGAGATTGGTTGAAAGAGAAGGAACACTTAGAACATTATTGAATGTTCCTCCTTCCATTTCAACTAACCCTCTCCCTGCAACATAAACTAATGTGTCATCACCCAAACTAATTGAAGTCATGCTACAAGGCTCTAAAGATGAAAACTCAACTAGTGAAGAGCCCATGTGGTGAGAAGCACTTGAATCAATAACCCATGATGTTATAGAATCTACAGTTACTACAAGGGCCTTGCCCTTTTCTTTCTCCTTACCCTTGCCTTTTGCCTTGGTAGAATCTTGGGTAGATAAATTCTGCTTGATGGACTCAGGAACACCTATGTTGTGTTTCTCTAGAAGATGAGTTAGGTGATCTATTTGTTTCTTCATGCATTTGAGTTCATCATGCCCTGTATTTTTACAATAGGCACACTTAACCTTCTCCTTCTTAGGTTTAGCATTGGAAGAGGAAGACTCAGTGTTGTTTTTGGTAAGATTGTTGTTTTCTTTCTTATTCTCTTGGTCCTTGTTCTTTTTCTTCTTCTCTTTTGTTGAAGTCTTATCCTTACCATTTCCAGCTATCAAAGCTTGGGGTTGAGTAGACTTCATTGTGCCCATTTGAATTAGCTTATCTTGCTCCCTAGTCAAGTCAACAATAAATGAATCCAAAGAAAGCATTTTCCATGTAGTGCTAAGGGCACTTTTTGTGGCATGGAAAGTGGAGACAAAGACTGAATAACTTGGACCCAACTTTGCGAGAATAGAAAGGATGAGTTGATCATCTTTCTTCTCTATCCCAAATTCTTTCAATTTCAATCTAAGGGCCTTAAACTTAGTGAAGAAGTCCTGTAGGGTGTCAAAGTTGCTAGGACTTAGACTTATGAGTTCGTTTTCAAGCTCATGACCTCTCATCTCATCAAGCTTCCCAAATAAGAGTTCTAAGGTGTCCCATATGTCTTTGGGAGTCTTGGTGGTTTATAAATGGAAGAGAAGTTTTAGAGACATGGACAAGCTCAATAATCCATAGGCTTCATCACTACGGTTATACCACTTGACTTTTTTAGCATCTATGCTAGGTTTTACTTCAGTACCCATGGTGATCCTATACAACCCTTTGCTTCTAAGAATGATTGATATTTTAACCTTCCATTCATGATAATTAAAGGGTGTTAGGGGTTTAAGTTAAAAAGAATCTATTTTAAGCTGAATTTAGGTGAAGTTGTGTTGAATTGCAAGTTATGAAATTATGTAGAAAGGAGAATGAAAGCAAAGATTTGCAAGTTGTAAAAAGCAATCACACCCCCCCCCCCCCCCCCCCCCCCTCCCCCCCCGAAATATTGAGCCCCCCCAAATATGCAAGTGCACACTCAAAAGATGTCGAGCTCAGTTGAGAATGCATCTTAGAGCAATCAGTGCAAGACTTTAAGCAAACAGGACGTCGGACTCAGCCGAAAATCCGTCCTGAGAGACCCAAAATTTAGGCACTTTATAAACTAGTGCATTTTTGACAAATAATAAGCCTACACTGTGGAGAATTCAAATATAAACACTTTTGCAAAAATTGGTAACCAAATCTGAGCTACCATTTGCAAGATATTAAAGATTTAATTTTCTCATAAACTAGTGTTTTTGCAAAAAAAAGCACTAAAACATTAAAAAAAGTCTGTTTTGAGAGATAAAGTGGCCTTCCAACCACTCATTGGACTTGACACAGAGCGAGGAATCCAAAACAGGTTTGTGTGAGGATGAATTGGCCTCCTGCCAACCCGGGCCTCACCCTTCGTCTTCGACAGGCGAAGATACAAGTTTAAATTTAAACCCCCAAAATTTCAAATTGTCTTCAATATTTCATATTCAATCAAATTAACTGATTTTTTTTTGAACAAGTCAATTTTAACTAAAAAAAATAAAGTAAAAGACAGAATGAAGTGGATGGCCAAGTATATAATGGCCCACATGGGACGACAAACAAGGAAGGGGAGCCATTTAAAAAAAAAAATAGGCTGGCAGAATTCTCTTACCAAAAAAGGCTTAGTTCTGATTTTGTTGGGCAAAAAAAATATTGAATCTGTAGACCTAATAGATCTCAACGCACGATAGGGAAGAGACAATGTTTATGCAGGGAAAAAAATGCCAAGCTGCTGGAAAAGGATGCCAAGCATCTAAAAATGCATGCTGGAAATGGATGCCAAGCTGCTGGAAAAGGATGCCAAGCTGCTGGAAAAGGACGCCAAGCTACGGGAAAAGGATGGCAAGTTGTTGATATTTCCACAAATTGCCTTGCTATAGCCACAACAGATCTATACAAGATGTCTTGGCAAATTTTAACTCAGATATCTAAAGGGAGATCTGAATGAAACTCAACAGAAGTAATTTTTTTTAACAGATTTTTGTATGGATTTGCATGAGTTTTCAAGAAACTCTACCAAAACTCTCAAATGCAATGGAGTTAAACAAAAAACTACTAAGAAAGCAAAGTAAGAATTTCAGAAAATAACTAATAGCATAACCAGACACGATTACTGGGGTGGCTCTGATACCATATCGGAGTTGTTGCCAGAATCTGGATAATGCGAATGCAATGGAGACGTGATCACACGAGATGAAGCAAGTGCACACGACATAGATGCTAAAGCAATTTGAAATTATACAAGAAGATAAATTGCACAAGATAAAATAGGAGAAAACCCAATATCTGATTAACATGAGATGGCCAAAGTGAAGAATACATATAGGAGAGCATGTAAGTAACTCCTCCACAAAAGGTGGTCAAGGCACCCCAAGAATAGACTGTAACTCCTCCATGAAAGGTGGTGACAAGGTGTTAAGAATAGAGAAGTAACTCTCATAAAGGAGTTACTTATGACATTCTTATGACACCTATGACACATCTATGACACGCATCTCCACATAAGCTAGCCTATCCCACGAATGTAAGAAAACTTCATGTATGCACAAAAAATAATTTCCCTAATTAAATAATAACGAAAAATAAAAACCTACACTAATAGAACTAGAAGCAGAATAATCTAAGGCTCAAGTCTTGAGAATATCACATTGAATAAGAAGGAAACCAAAAAAGTATAGTCCACTTGATTTACATTATACATTTATTTAATAAAATTTATTTGTTACTAATGATGATCTTAATACCGCGTGGGATGAAATTGAATCAAAGGAAATTAAAATTTGGAAGAATTCCATGGATGCATAAATGGAGTCTTTGGATAAAAACATTATGTAGCCACGATAGGGGATCCTAGTGAAAGATGCCCTTCATTGTGAAACTAGAGTCACATAGTGGAAAAAAACATTAATTATTTATTATTAAATAAAAATAGGCCTTAATGACATATACATTCATATTAACTCACTACTTACTACTCTATCTCTACTTCTAGCCTCTCTTTGGGCTTTGTTAGCCAATTTTGGCTACCATAGGTGGGCTTAATAAAAAAACTTGACTTTTGCACTAGGTATCTCTTTTTAAAGGGTATAAATTAATGTCTTATACAAGTTTAACATTATTTAAGGTGTTTTTGAGGAAATTAAGGTAAAGTGTTTTCTTGGTGTTAATCTTGTTTAAGTCATCTCTAGTGTAAACCCTTATTATAGGTCCTTTATGTCTAAGTATAGCATTTTAATAAGATTAATTAAGTCATTTGAATTTTATTAAAGGGTTATTATATAAAATAACACATGTCAAATCACTTTAAGTCAATTTTAAAGGAAAAAAAGTAGTTATAAAAGGTTTTCAATGCCAAAAGGAGGGCAATAATTTACTTGTACAGATTTAGAAGGATCATTTTCAGGTGGAAATGATTCAAAATGTGTCTCATAAAATTACCTAGGTAAAATCCATGCTCAATAATATTTCATAGGTCCAAATAAGGCACAAAACACTTCCTTTCTTCCATCGACCCCTTGACTAGCTCACAATGGCTACTTTCAAATAATCAGTCCATAAAGGAGAGAGAGAATTGGAAGGAATGATATTGTAGAAATATGGGGGTAATAATTACATTTAAATAAATGTATATATTTCTTATATTAATGTCTCCCCTTTATGAATAATCTTTAACAAGGTAGGGTGTTCTAAAACACTACAAAAACCCCACTAACTCAGATTTCTCATGGAAATGGTAGTTCAAAGCTCATTGAAAGCATGAATTAAATTTGAGAGGATATATGGGGTATTTTCATCCATTAAATATGTTTTTTAAATCCCCAATTGGATCATGTGATCTCAAGGAGGAAGAAATCTTCATGTTTGGAGTAGTTTGCAAGCTAAAAATCATGGATTTTTGATGTTTTAGGGTTTTCAACAGTTAAGAGTATGTTGATGAATATACCACATAATATTTTCAATCCATTAAATGATATAAATATCTATTAAATATTTATTAATTCATAATATACACCAAAAATCTTCTCAACATGATGGCAACCTGTATTTTTCCATAAGTGCTCATCATTGATTAATGTACAAGCAGAGTCCTAGTAAATTGAGAGCCTTGTATTGTATAAAAGGAGAAAAAATAAGGATATGGTGGTATGTTTGGAATATTATAAACCATATATGCCTTATTAAATAATTTTTAGATCCAAAAGGTAAGGATAAGTTATGTTCTCATGATTCATCAAAGGATTGTGTAGCTTGCAAGTATAAGAGATCAACATGGTTTTGGTTGTGAAACTCAAGAAATCAATGTAGGAATTAGTTTCATATAAATTGAAATGGTATTATATGCCTAAAATAAATACAATATTATTTCTCACATCATCACAAAATCCTTCAAGTAAAAATATAGTGATCTTAAGCTTAAGAACATGTAAAAGTCTGCTTGCATAAAAATGAGTTAAATAGACCAATCCTTGCATTACCAATGGAATATGAAAGTCACAACCCAATGAATATTATTTTGAGAAAATTTAAATATGTTTTATTTCAAATATTATAAATTATTTCATCATGAAGGGCTCAAAACAATGAAAATACAAACCTATATGTCTGCAACCCTGTAAGTCTTCATTTCCAAGGAAATGCAACAAAACCCTACTTTGAAAGATGAAGTTTAAAGGAAAAATGAGGTGTGGGATCCATGGTTAATAAATTAGAATATTTATTAATGTTAAATTAAGTGTGAATATTTAATTTAATACCCACTCTTGATTTACAACAAATCCCAAGCCTAAATCTACACCTACAGTCCTAAATGAGTCTTACATGCCTGGATTTTGGATATGACGAAGAGTGCATATTTTGTGCTAA
The DNA here is from genome assembly GCA_037957365.1 of Torreya grandis. Lineage (NCBI taxonomy): Eukaryota > Viridiplantae > Streptophyta > Pinopsida > Cupressales > Taxaceae > Torreya > Torreya grandis. The sequence continues at coordinate 924,403 of JARHVA010001746.1, read as the reverse complement.
GTAGGAGGTTTGAAAGAATAAATATATTTAAATAAACAAGGATAATAATAAAAACATGTTTTAAATAATATCATCAATATGGCAAAGATTCCTTGAAAAGAGCCTTGACCTAATGAGACCTATAGGCCTAATTGGGACCTATAGGTTTGACCTCAGATTGTGAAATAAAAAATGTATATTTTGATTTTAGATTGAGTTAAATATGATAATTGTATGAATTATGAGTCATATAATGAGTTTAAAAAAGGATTGGATCCTTTTAAGGTTGAATACAAACTCCAAACTAGGCCTTTAGGGCCAAACTAGCCTAATGGCCTATAAACCCTCAAATGGTGAAAATTGGTATGATAAATTTTTTGGAGGATAGATAAATATTAGAGATAATTGAAAACCATGTAATTGAATATTTTATACCTGTTATAGTCTCTTATAACCTTAAAATTCACTTTGAGTATTTTTGGTCTAAACATTCTTCTCTCTCGGTCTCACACATGGTCCTACAGGGCTGAGAGGTAGTCTTGAGAGGCTCAAAACTCCATGGAGGATGTGCATGGTGGAAAATGGATCGTATAATATTTTAATAAGGTATATAAATTATAATTCATGAAATTTATTTTCTTATCAAGACACTGTGTCTTATGAATAATGCTTAAGATCTGGGACCACCCTAAAACCTTATTTTGTACTATGACGAGCTCAAGAAGGCTTGGTTTTGTGATTGGATATTGCAAGAGGATTTTAATGGGACATGAAGATATTATTAATTTAAGGGTAATAATATGGGATAAATAATTATGGCATTGGTTCATGTATTGAGGCCTTCATCTTTATGAATCATCGTTAAGATGATTGATCACTTAAAACCCTTCTTAAACCTTTCTAAGAGCTCGATGGAGGTATGAGTATTTATAATGACTTGAAATGAAAATGAATGACATAACTAATTTAATTACCTATAAACACCTAATATCACCTAAATGAATCAATATCTCATATGTGTGGGAGAAAATTTATAAATTTTGGGCTAAAAGTGCTGCTTAGAGCTAGTTTGAAGAGTTTTGAAGTTTGCCAGCTTTCTTAACCATTTTCAGAGTGTTTTTGAGCCAAGATATAGGTATTTTGAAACTTAAAAATCCATTATATATGTATTAATTATGATATCATATCTTTCAAGTGTCTCACTAGGCTTCAGAAAATATAGATGATCAATCTTACCATAGGAGGACTGAATCACAGGTTCTTGGCAACATGAATAAGTGTGAAACTTAGTTCTCATTATATTTCAAGATGAAAAAAATATATTTGGATTAGAATGGCATTGGAGAGATCCAAGAAACTTGATAAAGAGTACCAAGTATCAAACACAAGCTTGTAACTCCTTTTTGGGCAAGAATATGCAGTTTCAAATAAGGTTAATGAGTCATTTAGGAAGTTAAAGCGTCTCTTCTAGGCCTTTCCTCTAGAATCTCATCATCAAGAAACCAACACATGTAAATTATATGAAGGAAACTATTCTTAAAATCTCTTTAAATTGAAATTGTCATAGACTTGAGGTAGATGGAAATTGTCTATGCATCCCTTACGCCTCTCTCTCTCTCTCAATTTATCCTATATATAGAGCCTTAAATTATTTGCTATGGATCCTTCCACCATAAGTATGGTGAAGCCCTGCTCTTTTGTAATGCCTCTGATAAACATATAGTTTATTTTTCCTTATTTCATGGTTATATGTATTACAAATACTTAAATGGTTAATGAAATCAATTGAAAACTCATGCTCACCTTGGTTTATTATCTTAAACTTCTTGCCTTTATGTAGATTAGATCACTATTGTAGGTTGTAGAGAGTGTCATTAGGGGTCACTTATGGATTATAAGTGGCAATATTATTCCCTTGTAACCTCATAATACCTTACCTTTCCTCAAATAATTAATGTGATAGGTACATGCCTTTCAGTCCCATAGGTCATAGTGAATATGCAATAGGTGTTAATTATCTTAAGATTTGGTATATCACCTCCCTAGTTAGGTTTATTTCATTGTTATCCCTCTCACTTTTCCCTTAAAAGATAATAGTGTAGTGTCATGACCCTAATTAATAAATCAAGGGGAGATATCCCTATAATCTAAATATCCAGTCCACTTATTAGGCCAACCATATCTTAGGATTGTCTCCGTGTTACCCCAAATTGTGAAGGCTTGAAAAACCTTATAAAGGGTACAAATTTGGGTGATAATAGTTCTAGTACATCCTATGGGACTAGAGAATTCTTCCAGTAAAGAGTGATTGGTTTGATCTTCAATGCATTAGCCTTTAGATACATGAACACAATCACCAATGGTGACTCTAAGCATAATCAACTGGTTTTAGAAGCCTAAGTATGATTACAATCAAGTGATATTTGTTATTTGTCTTTCTCATGAGGTTTCATGGCTGAATTTGGGGTAGAATTATATTTTACCCAAGTTGGTAAGCCATATCAATAGCATATTAATCCTTATCAGTAGCCTAATAAACCATGTCAGTCCTATGTTGATCCATAAAAACCCTATAATGACCCTACGTACCCACCATATGACCCTAGCTATCAATGTGATTAACCTTATTATCAAGAGATCTATCCTCCCTCCTTTCCTCATCAACCTTACTAAGTTTGTTAACCTTCATATCAATCCTCCCAAGCTTGTATCAATAGGTGTTAAGAGCTAAGGAAGAGTGCATAGTAATGCAAATCCAAGATAATAAATAACATGATTTTTATCTACTCATGACGATGTATAAGAATGAAATGGTGAGGATAAAGATAGATGGAAATGTAGAATTTGGCCAAGTTGTCCTTAATCATCTCATTCAAAAGCTAAGGGAATCTTTAAAGTTTACAAGAAGTGAGTGGGTAGCCTTTGAGAGGGAAAATAATAATGTCCTAACCAATGAGAGGTTGGAAATTAGAGATTTGAATCAATGCATGGAGGATAGATTATTAAGATGGGAGGAGAAAGGATTGAGATTTATTTATCCTTAACCACCCTCTCCAATCCCAAATAAGTCCTCTTGTGTTCCTAGTTTGCTCCAACTTAAAATAATCCTTAAAAAAGGGATTGATTCTATGAAGACCTCACTCATTTTTTCTCATGCTCAACATGCTCTCCCTCATGAACCTTCTCCTATCCCCTTCCAAAATAAAAAAATTGATGAGTCTCCAAGGAAACTTATAAGCTTCTCTAATACTTATTTAACCCCTCAAGTTGAAACACATCATCAAGAGAAGGATACTAAGTCTAAGACCCTAAGTTGGAAATAATTAGTAGAGTCATGGGGAAATAAAGATGAACCATCCCTAGATCAAGAAATTGAATTGAAAAAGGAACTTATGCCTATTAAAACACCATCCACCTCTCCTCAAGAGCCCCAAACCTTCCTATAATTTAACTCTATCCAAGAGGGCATCCAAAGTAAGAGAGAGGTCCAAAGCTTCAATCTAATTCAAATACCTATTCAAACACCACCCCTCCCTCTTCAAGAACCTAAAATTTTCCCATCATGGAAGTAAATTCAAGAGAGTCTTAAAATTAAAAAGGAGGTCTATGTTGAGAACATTAAAGATCAAAACATATCAAGGATTGAGATATTAATGGATGAATGGAGAGAGAAGAAAGATAAGCTCATTGATCATGAGAGCCCAAAGTTTGCTTATGAGGTTAAACAATCTATCATTGAGGAAGAACATGTTCTGGTGGAGGCTAATGAAATTTAGGTTACAACTATAAGTGAGTAAAGTGAAGGCTATAAAGAATAATATTCAAGTTAATATGAAGAATAAATCACCATTGGTACTCCCCTTAGTGAAGACAAGAATAAATTAGTCTTTGGAGATGAAGGGAGAGATGATAGTCATCATATAGTAATAAAATTTAAAGGAGTTAACATTCTTTAATATGATTATAGCCCAATTGAGGTGGTAACAATAGTAACACAATCAACTAGTCATCTCATTTAGACTATGGATGATCAAGAATAATAGTTCTTAGAGCCTCTTGATGAATTGGAGAAACTGGATGCAATTGAGATGCATTTGGACACCTTCCAAGATGGCTAAAGTAGTATAAAAGATGTAAAATTCTATTTTAAGATTTTTCCTTTGATAAAAGTGTTGGTTCTCCTTCTTTTTACAAAGAATAATTTGTTGAGTTAATAATGGAGGGATCTCAACTAAACTTTTGCATAAAAAGTATCCATGAATAGGTTGCATCTAGTCTTGAGATAGATAATATCTTAAATAATTAAGATGAAGACTTGATTGGGCTTGCAATGGCCCCTAATGAACATGAGATAATCACCTATAAAGAGCAATTCAAACATGTGAAATAAGTTATAACAATGATTTGTGACCTTCCAACCAATCACCATGAGGTTCAAGATCACATGAAAGTAGCTATAAATGTGATGGAGACACATCATCAAGAGGATAGTCATATGCAAGATTCCTTCTCAAGTCAACATGAAGAGTTTGAAAATGATATTTGTCAATAGTATTTGGATATTTGTAATGAGTTTGAGGATATTAAATGGTATATACCTCATGTTGGGAAGATTCAAGATGATTTTGGGGCTGATCTCTTTCTTGAATAGCAATATGGAAATCCCCAAGAGGTCATCCAAGATCAAAAACATCATTTTATGGAACCTATTAAAACTAAATATGATGTTGTGCCTATGAGTCAAGAAGTAGTCATGTTTGAGATGAGTTAAAACATCAAGAAACATCATGAGAAGAGTCTTGGGATACAAGATGAATATATATTCATTAGAAACATGTTTGATAATGACAATTCCCTTGAGAGCATGACAAATGAGTTTGAAAACAAGAATACTACTCCACCAAGAATCATGGCTAATGGGTAGCTTGATCTAGATCATTGATCATCTCATGGAATAAGATTTTGTAAAAAATTTCCTTTTGATCCAAGAGGAAAATGTCTCAAGTTTAGTTATTTTCAATAGTTTCTTGTCTTGTTTTCCTTAAGTACTTTGTAGCACAATGTTTGTCTTGCTTTAGCGTCCTATTTTTGTTTTATTGTGTGTCTTGGAGGTAGTTATTTTTCTTATCTATTTAAAGGCATTTGTAGTCAAGTGTCAAGACCAATTCAAGTTTGATATTGAGTGAGAGATGACTTTATGTCCAATAAATGGACTAGGCAACTGGTCTAATGAGCATAAAAGGCATGCAATCCTAGGAGGTCGCCAAAGATGTTAGCCAATTTTGGATACTATAGGTGGGATTAATAAAAAACTTGACTTTTGCACTTGGTATCTCTTTATGAGGGGTCTAAATGAATGTCTTATACAAGTTTAGCATTGTTTAAGGTTTTTTTTAAATGGAAATTAAGGTAAATTGTTTTCTTGGTGTTAATATTGTTTAAGTCATCTCTAGTGCAAACCCTTGTTAGAGGTCCTTTATGTCTAATTATAAAATTTTCCTAAGATTAATGAAATCATTTAAAGTCTAAGAAAGGTTTATTGTACTGACTAACATGTTTCAGATCACTTTAAGTCAGTTTTAATGGAAAAGAAATAGGTACGGAAGGTTTTCAACACCAAAAGGAGGGTAATCATGTTGGAGGTACAATAAATGAGAGTGGGGGTGAATCAATGATGCAAGATAATTAAAACTTCAATTTAGATTATTTAAAACTCTTAATCAAACAACATATATAAACTTGATCAAGCAACATAAACATGAGAGCTCATACATTCAAACCATACACAAGATCAAACACATAACACATGATTCCTATGGGAAACCCTCATGGGAAATAAAACCCACTCTCAAGCCTTAAAACACATGGAATAATTGTATTATAAGATGATCACAAACAAGAGACCCTTTTAGTGAAGCAACCACTTCATAAGGAACACCCACCCCTAAGTATAAATAAGTACCCACTTGTTCTAGATGTTGAGGACCCACATAACACCTATGAAATTAATAACTCCATAACTCTGATTGCCTTTAAATCTGATGGAGACATAATTTATAACACCTCTCTTCAATTATTCACACACTCTCAACCTTTCTCACATAAGCAATGCATCCGAGCAACCCTTTTGGACCACTCTAAACCTCTTTGTTCATCCTCAGACAACACACCTGTAAAACCTATATTAACAAAAAATAGATATGAACAAAAGGTCATACACATAATCCTCACTCTAATATAATTATTAAATCATCCATAAAGCTAACACAATAGACACCTTTTCTTCACTCTTCACACATAAGTCTTTCCAAGTGTAGAAACCATCAACTTTGGTTTCACCTTTTATAGTGTCTTCATGAATGTCATTTTATAGGTCAGACATAACACATGCATTAAATCTTAAGGCATATAACACACTAACATAAGATCAATCTCTGACCTACATAGGTCACCTTTAAGCAATACCATCTTTTAAATAGGCCTAAGTGCCATTTTAAGTCTTATGGAGACCCATTCACCTCTTTGACACTTCTCTAAGAAAAATTGGAATAGAAGAACACTTTCACATACATAGATCCATTTAAAATGACCTATAGGTCCGCCTTAAATGATAAAATCCATCACAACAAGCTTATGATAAAGGACAAATTGCTCAAACATCATTCTGTACAAATAACCACCATAAAAGAACACAATCAACTTCTAAGCCTTTGATCATACTGAATATGGATTGGTCAAACCTCCATAATATACAAAGATGATATTAATGGAGTATAAAATATTATTCAATATTTATCTCATCTTGAAACATTTAAATACCATCAATAACAACTTAATTACCCTTCTCAGGTTACTTTCAAATCATGATCAAAATACACAGTCAACTTTGGAGCTCAAAAAATTTGACTATACAAACATTCAGACCTTATAATAAGCATTTATGGATGAAAATTGAAGTAATATACAAATTTTCATTTTACATTATGATCAAATTCTACATATATTAAAAGTTATAATATAAAAACTAAGCACTAGTTTTCCTTTATTAATTTGAAAATTCAAATCCCAACGGTCACGGTTAAAATTCAGACACTTTAACCTCATCTCATATTTCTTTAAAACTTTGAAAAAATATGTACCATCAATCTCCACAAAAGTATCTTAAAATTTATCTCATAGTGCTTCACTATAAAATGTTAAACATCAGATACTTTGGCCTCATCTCATGCTTTGTGGTAATTTTGACCAAATACACATCGTCAATCTCCTTAAATTAACCTAGTCTTTATCTTGAAGTGCTCACCATTAGATCTTGATCATAACTCTTATGATTATAACACTTGGCACCCTCACATAACTTATGAGCACTTTGATGATAGTCCCTCATGATTATGCCACTTGGTAGTCCCACATACTTTGTTGACTCTTTGATTTGAACCTCACTGTTGATCTTTATAAGTATGAACCACCATTCATTATTGATCTTATGATAGTTCAACGAGATTGAGACACTTAACACTAGCACATGTAACCTTTGAAATTTTGACTTCAAATATACCATTTATCTTAATATATGTTGGGGATCAACCAACAATATGATTACACTTATGAAAGCAATAAACCGCGGAATTAAATCAGATAGATAAGTAACTAGAATCAGATAATAGCAAAGAACAAGAGATACAAGAAACCACCCTGAAAACTTGTATTAAACTCTTTACAAAAGGAATACAATTGAAAAAACTTTTTTCTTCCACACCTCTCTCAGATGCACAAGATCTCTCTCTAGATCTCTATCCCTTAAGAGCTCTCTCTCTCAAGTACAATCAATTTCAACAACCTGGATTGATACAACTCTGTACTGTTCTTCAACATTCACATACAATGAACTACTACAATAAATACACTAAGCTAAGAAGATCTAATTCTACATATAGAATTAGGAGACTTGAGCATGCACTTACAACCAACAGTTAAGCCTCTTGAACAAGGGCTCTAAAAACAATCTTACTAATAATAGAAATGCGAAATTAAGACTAAGACTTAAACTCATCATGCAAACACTCGCTTCTGTCCTCAAAAATAACATTCTGGATGCATAGGTAATCGACGCCAGTTCCTACCTGCTTGCCTGTGACCAACGTCAGCCGATCCTCTGCCGACTCTGGTGTCTCTTCAACTGCACCAGACTGACGTCGATCACTCCTGACCGACGCCGGTGACTGTGTAAACCTACAACTTAACAATCTCCCACTTGGAGATAAACAGCTGCACCAGTACCTGTACAGCAACATCTTCTAGCTCCTCCATCTTCAACTCAATCATGAAGACCAACAGAAGTTGAATGAAGATTCAACTTCTCCTTTGTAATCAGCTTGGTTAACATATCAACAGGATTCCTATTTGTATGGATCTTCTCCAGCTTCAAATCACCATCTTCCAATACCTATTGCATGAAATGGTAATTTAGTTGTATGTGCTTTGTTCTTGAATGAAAGGCCAAGTTCTTAGCCAAATGGATTGCACTCTGACTGTCACTATACAATCTGCAACTCCCATGCTCCCTTTCAAGCTCTTCCATGAAACGTGTCATCCATATCATCTCTTTGCTAGCTTTTGTGGCTGCAATATACTCTGCTTCTGTAGTTGACAAGGCAACAACCTTTTGCAACTTAGATATCCAGTTAACCACCATTCCACCTACAGTGAAAACATATCCTGTAGTGCTCCTCTTGCCATCCAAATCACCTGCCATATCTGAATCTACATAACCATGTAGAGAAGTATCTGAACCTCCATAGCACAAGTGCCTACTGCTAGTTCCTCTCAGATATCTAAGGATCCACTGAACTGATTTCCAATGTTCCTTACCTAGATTGGCCATATACTTACTTACAACTCCCACTACTTGGGCAATATCCGGTCTAGTACACACCATTACATACATCAAACTCCCTACTGTGGAAGAATATGGAACCTTACTCATGTAATCTACCTCATTATGTGAATTAGGACATTGTTCTTTACTCAACTTAAAATGTCCAGCCAAAGGTGTGCTTACCGGTTTAGCATCCTGCATATTGAACCGTTTCAACACCTTGTCCACATAATCCTCTTGAGACAATATCAACCTGTGATTTTTCCTGTCTCTCTTAATGCTCATGCCAAGGATTTTCTTTGCTGCTCCCAAATCCTTCATAGCAAACGTTTGAGCTAATTTCATCTTAAACTCAGAGATATCCTGCATTTGTGATCCTGCAACCAGCATATCATCTACATACAACAATAGAATAATATATCTACCATTATCCAGTCTCTTAAAATACACACAATGGTCAAATTGACACCTACTGTAGCCATGCTCAGTCATAAACCTATCAAATTTGAAATACCACTGTCTAAGAGCTTGCTTGAGGCCATACAAGCTTTTCTTCAATCTGCACACTAACTTCTCCTTACCTTTGACCTAAAATCCTTCCGAATGTTCCATATAAATTTCCTCATCCAAATCTCCATGAAGAAACACTGTCTTAACATCAAGCTGCTCAAGATGCAAATCCTCAACAACCACCAAAGACAGTACAATCCGTATAGAAGTCATTTTAACAACAGGAGAAGAAATCTCACCAAAATCAATACCTGGCTTTTGTGCAAATCATTTCACTACCAATCTGGCCTTATATCTCATTTGTCCATTCTCACCTTCTTTCAACCTGTAGGTCCATCTGTTCTTCAGTGTCCTCTTACCAGCTGGAAATTCAACCAAATCCCATGTTTGGTTCTCTCTTAAGGACTCCATCTCCTCAACCATGCCACGCTCTCACTGACTCTTGGACTCCACCTGTATTGCTTCTTCAAAACTCTCTGGTTCTCCACCATCAGTTAGCAATAAATAGAATAATGAGGGAAAATATCTAATTAGAGGCTTACTTACCCTTTCAGACCTCCTGATGGGTGTCTGAGACTCATTCACAACACATTGTCCACCCAAATTCTCTGACAGTGACCGACCTCGATCACCTCCAGACCTGTTACTGGCCGATGCTGGTTCTTCCTGATCGACGTTGGTGTCTTTCCTGCCGACATTGGTCTCTGTATTATCAACATCGGTGTTTGTTCTGTCGACGTCGGTTCCTATCCTGCCGACGTCAGTCTCTGTGTTTTCCTACAAGTGATTATTTCTATTTCTTGTGAGCTCATTTTGGACTGTCACCTCGTCCAATTCACTATCGCTCTGCCTAGATTGATTCAGCTTCTTTAGCTGATCACTATACATCACTTTTTCATTGAAAACAACGTCACGGCTCCTAATTATCTTGTTAGTTCCTAGATTCCAAAATCTGAAACCAAAATCATTTGAGCCATAGCAAATAAATGTGCACCTCATAGACTTAGCATCGAGCTTTTTCTATTTTCCTTATCTACGTGCACAAAGGCTTCTCACCTTTTTACCTATCCAAGCCTCTTCTGGAATTCCACCATCCAGAGCTTAGAGGGTCCTCTGTTAATCAAGTACATTGTAGTGTCAACAGCTTCTGCCCATCTAAAGGCAAACCGGCATGCAATCTCATACATCTTGCATGCTCCATGATTATTCTGTTCATCCTTTCAGCAATTCCATTCTGCCGAGGTGTCCTTGGAACCATATGGATTCCATGCTGTAACAATACCAGTTGAACTTATAACTGCAGAACTCTCCACCATTGTCAGATTTCAGGCACTTTAATCTTTTGCCTATTTCATTCTCAACCATAGCTTTCCATATCTTAAAAGTCTCAAATACATCAAATTTCTTCTTAATACAGTAGATCCATACCTTTCTTGTAGCATCATCTGTGAACGAAACATAGTACTTGATCCTCTAATAGAAGCTACCTGAGCTGGCCCCCACACGTCTGTGTGAAAAAGCTGCAACTTATGCTTCTTCTTTGTAGACCCAGTCTTGAGAAAACTAACCCTTTTCTGTTTTCCAAATACACAGTGCTCACAAAATTCTAGATCCATGCTTTTCAAATCTAAAAGCTTACCTTTAGACTTAAGAATTGACATCCCCTTCTCATTCATGTGGCCAAGCCTTGAGTGCCACAATTTTGCATCCACGTCTGAAGTAGATAATACAGAAGGAGAATTGTTAGTAACACAATTACACAAATAGAGAGTACCTACTCTCTTACCTCTGGCCATAACAAGTGCACCCTTGGTCACCTTCCAAGATTTTGCTCTGAGAGTTACTGTACAACCCTCATCTCCTAACTTTCCTGCAGAGATCAAATTTCTCTTCAAGCTAGGAACATGCATAACTTCTCTCAACACCCATGTGTTGCCATTCTGCATTTTCAGCTGCACTTTACCTTTGCCAATAATTTTACAGGGTTCATCATCCCCTAGATATACTATTCCAAAATCTCCATGGATATAGTCACAGAAATATTCCCTAGTAGGGGTAGCATGAAAAGATGCACTAGAATCTAACACCCAAGATTCTATATTATTATGCAAAGAGAATATTAAAGCATCTTGAGTAATACCTGCAACCTTTGCTTCTTCTTTTCCTTCATGCTGATTGTCCTCCTTAGGCTTTGACCAACAATCTCTGCTTATGTGCCCCATCTTTCCACAATTCCAGCATTGTGGCCTTCTGCCATTTCTGGATTTGGATCTGCCTTTCCCCTTAGACTTGGATCTTGATCTCCCTTTCTTTCTCTTCTCTTTTTGCCTTCCCCTGCTCTCAAAACTTAAAGCATTCCCAGATGTCTCTTCTATGCTTTTCCTGCGAATTTTCTCATTTAAGATAATACTAACAACATCCTCTACTTTTAAAATATTTGATGCAGATGTAGTATTGCTAACTACCATAACTAGGCTATGCCAGCTTTCAGGCAAAGAACATAATATTAAAAGAGCTTTTATTTCATCATCAAATACAATTTTGACTGAACTTAATTGATTTACAATACCATGGAAATCATTCAGGTGATTAGATACAGATCCACCTTCCTGCATATGCAAATTGAATAGCTGCTTCATAAGATATACCTTATTAGAAGCTGAGGGTTTTCGTACAAATTTGCTAGAGTAGTCATCAACTCTACCATTGTTTTTGCCTGTGATAAATTAGATATCATAGTAGATGCTAGACTCAGTCTTATAGACCCCAGAGCCTTTCTGTCAAGAACTTCCCATTCTTCATCCTCCATGTTTGTGGGCTTCTTTGCAATCCCACCTAACGATAAGTATAAATCCTTCTAATACAGATAGTCCTCTATCTGCATTCTCCAATGTTGATAGTTTTTGCCATTAAACTTCTCCATTCTCAGTTTAATTTCATCTGCCATTGCTTTTCCCACTCAAATAGAAATCCCTGCAAAAACTCCTGTGAGCAACCTGTAATCAATACACACTACATAGATCTGAACCGCCTGTTAGTGAACCTGAGCTTTGATACCAATTATTGGATATCAAACTCTAAACCTACAACTAAAGCTCTGATACCACTTGTTGGGGATCAACCAATAATATGATTACACTTATGAAAGCAATAAACCACAGAATTAAATCAGATAGATAAGTAACTAGAATCAGATAATAGCAAAGAACAAGAGATATAAGAAACCACCCTGAAAACTTGTATTAAACTCTTTACAAAAGGAATAAAATTAAAGAAACTTCTTTCTTCCACACCTCTCTTAGATGCACAAGATCTCTCTCTAGATCTCTATCCCTTAAGAGCTCTCTCTCTCAAGTACAATCAATTCCAACAACCTGGATTGATACAACTCTGTATTGTTCTTCAACATTCACATACAATGAACTACTACAATAAATACACTAAGCTAAGAAGATCTAATTCTACATATAGAATTAGGAGACTTGAGCATGCACTTACAACCAACAGTTAAACCTCTTGAACAAGGGCTCTAAAAACAATCTTACTAATAATAGAAATGCGAACTTAAGACTAAGACTTAAACTCATCATGCAAACACTCACTTCTGTCCTCAGAAATAACATTCTAGACACACAAGTAACCAACACCGATTCCTGCCTGCTTGCCTGTGACTGACGTCAGCTGATCCTCTGTCGACGCTGACATCTCTTCAACTGTACCAGACCGATGTCGGTCGCTCCTGACTGACGCTGGTGACTATGTAAACCTGCAACTTTGGTAATGCGCTCATATGTGAAGCTTTTAGGCTCCACACCTTAACAATATATATGATTATGTACTCACTTTTGGATCTTCTAAATGAATTAAAATGAGTCTTCAACGTAGTTAAACTTGATGGTCTTTGGCCCATCACAGTCTGCTAGAGCAACTTTGAAGATTTAAAAATTGAGCTAGAAAACACTTCAAGACTCCAAATTTTTAGGGTAGCTTCTAGGCACTATAGATAACATCTCCATGATATCCTTTGATCACTATTGCCATTATATGTACCTATATTAAATGCATAAACTTATTAGTTCATACATATCTACATGATGTGCAGTGACGGTCTGGCATATTTTAAGCTAGAATATGCAAGTTTATCTTTCCAAATGCTCAAAAAACATACTAGAGATTTTTCAAGACATCTAAGGATGGCTCACAACCTCTTCTTTGTCTTTACAGACTTGCACAAGTACCATATCTCTCTAAACTATCAATATAATCACTTATCATTAATGCATTAGTACCATAAGATCTCTTTGACATCAATGACAACCTAATACATCAATGACCATGCTCTACAATATCGCCTTTGTCATTGATGGTAAAACACCTTTAGAATGACTTATTAACATTTGAACATCTTCATCAAACTTCATTCTGAACTTTCTCCCCCTTTGACATTAATGACAAAGGGCCTTTTAGCTCATAAGCATTTAAAAACTATCTTGCACAACTTCATGCTTAACCTTATCAACATTATGCATTTAAATACTATATAATATGCTCAAGATAATTACATTATTTCAAGAATATGAAATAATTTCTCCCCATTTGACATGCAACAATTTGAACTGGGACTTTTTTGATCCTTAGACCTGACAAACTACTCACATAGATTAGAAATATCCCCCTAACATCATGCTCCATCTCATGTCATCTGTTCTTTGATATACACCAATATGAACTTAAGCTTCACTGATCCTTGGATCTATCTATCTACATAACTTACAAGCTATCTATGAAGATTCAATACCTTGTCAAAACACATGACTTGGTTTGATCAAGTCATCATATCTGTAGTAGACTTCTTCACACATAGCTTCATTACTGAAGCATATTTACATATGTTCCCCTTTACATCATGTACAACTTGTTCAAACCACTTAGGCTAACAAATTTAGATCCCCCTCAACCAAACACATCTTGAATATTATCAAATTTGAAGATAACATACCTTTATAATGATTAGCCCTTTGATCACACACACACTTGCTTCCACACATGAAAGATGTCTCTTAAGAAGCATATGTAGATACACCCACTTGTCATATAGGGATTAAATATCCCAAAACTTAGGATACTACCATATCTCCAAGCTCTTACTTGAATTATAGTCCTTCATCATCTTTAGATTGACTTTGAATGAGTTCTCAATCTTATTATTTTCTTTTATCGTAGGATCCTGCTTGATTTCCTTGTCCATTTAGGTAGATAAGGATTGCTCCTTGATATTTGACCTTGTTCCCTATTCTATCATGGAAAACAATCTCCCATGAGCCTATTTTTCATTTACTTTCTTAGGCCTCCATTCACTTTGGCTCCTTATCTTTATGACATGATTGATAAGTTTTGAAGTAGAATACTAATCATTCCTACAAAACCTTATTATGTGACCTGTCTCATGAGATTTAAAACAAATGAGGTTTCTAAAATTATAAATACCTTTAGATGTATGATGATTCCTTGAAGTTTCATGAATTCATTCATGTACCTGATCATTTGGTCTCCTAATGAAGATATTAAAGAACTTTGCAATATGACCAAACTCTTGAAACTTTTAGTATATGATGTCATTTTTTATTTGTGATCCTATGGACTATCTTGAGAAATGATGTTCTTCATGCTTATCATTATCTTGATCATAATTTCATGAAAATTCATTCTTTGAGGATATTTTACAATATTTTAACCTATGACCAAAATGATTGTAAGAGTAACAATGACCATTTGAAATTTGCATACCTTATAGCATTTGGTTGTTTGGTCTGATTTATCTTCATTCTACCAATGCCTTCATTCCTTGATTGATGATTGATCTTCAAAGTCTGATTGTCCTTGTTCGTATTAGTATTTTATTGAGTTACATGATTTTCTTCTTCTTTGTATCCAAGACCAAATATATCACTAGCATGCTTTTGGTTACTTAGAATATTATCAAGATCATTTGAGATCTTTTCAAACTTCATAAATTACTTCACTTGTCTTGAAGTCTTCTATGATTTAGCTTTCAATGACTCATTTTCAAACACATACTGTGAACACTCATCTTATTAAAATTTCAAGCTTGTGGATAGGATTTCCAATTGACAACTGAGATGATTGACTATATCTTCATGTTCCTTGGTGTATTTAATCATTTTTGCCTCAAACACACTGAATTGCTCTTCATAGTGTTTTATTTGGGACATCGTCTTCTTGTTCCTTTTCTTCTCAATATTTATATCTTAAAGAGAGTTCATTAATTCATCCTTATTATCTACATCATCAACTATATCTTTTATCATAGCTTGATTTAGTTTTATCTGCAAAGATGCTATTTCTATTTGATACATGATACACTCTTCATTCTTAATCTTTACTTCTTCATCAAGAGTATAAACCTGAGTTTCAAGCTCTTATGTAATCTCATCATGCTCCTTCACTTGATTACTTAGCCTTCCTTCAAACAGTCCAATTTTCTCCATATAGGATCTAATCAAGACATCTTGTTTTTTGTTCTTTCTTTGCAGCAAATTCATTTATTTCACAATATCTAGATATTTGTCTTCAAGAATGAATTTATCATCTTCTTCTGAGCTATCTCTACCAAATAAATCTCTACTCAAAGAACATTCACCTTTATCATCACTAAAATCCATGAATAATGTTTCTTTGTCCTTATTAAGAAAAGAATCATCACTGCTAGATGTGTTTAATTCTTTTATAGATGAGTTACTATCTTCTTCATGGTAAAGGCTCTTACTACCTTTGTATGATTCCTTCTTTCCATTTTTCTTATTGAACAACTTTCTATACTTTTTACGACCCTTAGATTTCTTGTGTTCATCCTCATGAGATTATTTAGAATATTTTTTGTGTTTAACCTTATCTCTACCTGGACATATAGCTATAAAATGACCAACTTTACCACATGAAAAACATTTAAAAGGAAGTCTTCCTTCATACTTACCTAATCCTACATTTAATTTTCTTGCAATCAGGGCTTCAAGTTTATCTTAATTAAAATCAAAATCTTCAAGACTTAACTTGTTCTTCTTAGATTTTATCTCCTTGATCACCTTGAAGGCAAATTAATTCTTAGGTGGTCTAACCTCATCAACTCTCATCTCATAGACATGAAGAATGCCATGTCTTTCATCCATTTTCATCTGAGTGAGATCATGAAGTTCTTCTACAGTAGAAACCTTTGAATCAAACTTGAGTGTAAGAGTCCTCAATACCTTCTAAACTATAGTAGCTTCATCAATCACCTCTTTAAGACCTCTGATCATGTTAACTACCTCATCAATGCTTAGAAGATAGGATGCCAAAATATCTTCTTCCTTCATTTTAAGACTTTAAAATTGCCTTTGGGAGGTCTGTAACTTAGCCAATTTTAATTTTGAGTCTCCTTAATAGATAGTCTATAATTTGACCCAAATTTTCTTGATAGACTTGCAATGGATCAACTTTGTGAACTCAACCTCATATGGACCACAAATGATAGCATTCATAGCTTTAGAGTTATTTTCACTTACCTTCTTATCAGTAGCACTAGTTGGAGGAGTAGTTGGTGTAATATAACCATCCATGATAGATTGCCAAATATCAAACCCTAAAGACATGATGTATGTCCTCATCCTTATACTCTAAAAAGCATAGTTTAAACCATTGAATAATGGTGTTTTCTTTATAAAGAAACCTTGAATCTATTGACTTGCCATATTGTACCTTGGATCACATTCAAGTGGTTAAAATTTCAATGGAGGTCCTAATTTGATACCAATTATTAGAGGTAAAATCACTAAGAGGGGAGGTAAATCAATGATGCAAGATATTTAAAACTTCAATTTATATTCTTTCAAAATCTTAATCAAACAACATATATAAACTTGATCAAGCAACATAAACATGAGAGCTCATACATTCAAAGCATACACAAGATCAAACATATAACACATGATTCCTATGGGAAACCATCATGGGGAATAAAACCCACTCTCAAACCTAAAAACACATGGAATAATTGTATTATAAGATGATCACAAACAAGATACCCTTTTAGTGAATCACCCACTTCACAAGGAGTACCCACCCCTAAGTATGAACAAACACCCACTTATTATAAATGATGAGAACCAACACAATACCTATGAAATAAATAGCTCCATAATTTTGATTTATTTTTAATTTTATTGATAAATAATGTATAAAACCTCTCTTCAATCCTTCACACTCTCTCAACCTTGCTCACACAAGCAATGCATCCAAACACCCCTTTTGGATCAATTTAAACCTCTTTGTTCATCCTCAGATAAAATACCTATAACACCTATGTTAAATCAATAGAGAAATGACAAAAAGTTCATACACTTAGTCCTCACTTTGATATAATTCTTAACTCATCCACCAAGATAACACAACATGCACCTTCTCTTCACTCTTCACACATAAGTCTTTCCAAGTCTAGAAACCATCACCTTTAGTTTCACCTTTTATAGTGTCTTCATGAATATCATGTTATAGGTCAGACATAACACATGAATTCACTCTTAATGAATATAACACACTAACATAATATTAATCACTAACCTACATAGGTCACCTTTAAGCAATGCCATCTTTCAAATAGGCCTAAGTGCCCTTTTAGGTCGTATGGAGACCCATTCACCTCTTTGACACTTCTTCAAGAAAACTTGTAACATAATAACAATTTAACATACATATAAACATGCAATATTACCTATAGGTCCCCCTTAAGTGATAAAATCCATCACAACACCCTTATGATAAAGCACAAATTACTCAAACATCATTCTATACAAATAACCACCATAAACGAACACACAGTCAACTTCTACACCTTTGATCATACTAAATATGGGTTGGTCAAACCTATAAAATATATAGAGATGATATTCATAGGTTATAATAGTTATATCATTTTGAAACATTGAAATACCATCAAAAACAACTTAATTACCCTTCTCGGGTTACTTGTAGAGCATGATCAAAACACACAGTTAACTTTGGAGATAAAAAACTTTAACTGTACAAACATTCAAACCTTATAATAAGCATATATGGATGTTCCTTGAAGTCATATAAAAATTTTAATTTTACACCATGATAAAATTATTCATATATCAAAATTTATAACACAAAAACTAAGCACTAGTTTTTCCTTCGTTAATTTGAAAATTCAAATCCCAACAATCACGGTTGAATCTCAGACACTTTGACCTCATCTCATGCTTCCTAGAAACTTTGAATAAATACACACCATAGATCTTCACAAAATTAGATTTATTTTATCTTAAAATTCTTCAGTATAAAAATGTTAAACATCAAATACTTTGACCTCATCTCATACTTCATGGCAATTTTGAACAAATACGCATCGTTGATCTCTTTAAAGTAACCTAGTTTTTATCTTGTAGTACTCTCTATTAAATATTGATAAAAACTCCCATAATTAAGACACTTAGCACTCTCATGTTATTTATAAGCACTTTTATGATAGTCCCTCATGATTGTGCCACTTTGTTATTTCTGTATGCTTTGTTGACTCTTGGACTTGAGCCACACTATTGATCTTCATAAGTATGAATAGCCACTCACCATTGATCTTTTGACAGTTCAAAGAGCTTAAGACACTTGTCACTAGCACGTGAAACCTTTGAAATTTTGAATTAAAATTCACCATTGATCTCAATATGTATGATTATGTGATCATCATTGGATCTTCTAGACCAATTGACCTCAGACTTCAATGTAGTTAAACTTGACGATCTCTGGCCCATCATAGTCTACTAGAGCAAATTTGAAGATTTATAACTTGAGATAGAAAACACTTCAAGAATATAAATTTTTAGGGTAGCTTATTGTAACTATATAAAATATCTCCATGATATAATTTAACCATAATTAACTTTATGCATACCTATATTAAATGTATAAACTTGCTGGTTCATACATATCTGCATGACGTGCAATGATGGTCTGGATTCTCTTAAGCTAGAATATGCGAGTTCCTCTTTCTAAATGCTCATTAAAAAAACCAAATATTTTTAAAGACATATAAGAATGAATTTAGACCTCTTATTTGTCCTTATATACCTGTATAAGTTCCAAATCTCTCCAAGCTATCAATCTCGTCACTTTGTCATTAATGCATTAGTATCACATGCTCTCTTTGACATCAATGACAACCTAAGACATCAATGACCATGACCAATAAGTAATTAAATTTTATGAATTTTTAAGGATAATTTTTAGGTGTAAATGATTCAAAATTTGTATTTTCATCTTCCCTAGGTTAAATCCACACTCAAGAGGCTTACACAAGTCCAAAGAAGGTAGAAAACACTTTCTTTCTTACAATGGCTAATTTCAAATGCTTAGTCCATACAAGAGAGAGAGAGTTTGAATGAATGATATTGGAAAAATATGGGGGTAATAATGACATTAAAATCCATGGCCATATTTCTTAGATTAATTATTTCTACTTTAAGAATAATCATTAAGAAGGTAGGGTGGTCTAAAACCCTATAAAAACCCCACTAGCTCAATTTTATCATGGAAATGGTAGTTTGAAGATCATTGGAAGAATGGATTTAATTGGAGAGGATATATGGTTTATTTAAATCCATTAAATATTTTTTTACAAGCCCCACTTGTCACGTGTGAGCTCAATGAGGAATAAATATTCATGTTTGGATTAGTTTACAGGTTGAAGATCATGGTTTCTTGATGTTTTGGAGTTTTCAATAGTTGAGAGTATGTTGATGAATATAACAAATAATATTTTAACTCCATAAAATTATATATATTTCGATTAAATATTTATTCATTCCCACTCCACACCAAAAATCTTCTCAACATGATGGTAACCTACATTTTTCCTTAAGTGCTCATCATTGATCAATGTACAAGTAGAGTCCTAGTAATTTGAGAGCCTTGTATTGCATAAAAGAAGAAATAAGAAGTATATGGTGTTATGGTTATACTATTAGAATCCATATATACCTCATAAAATAATTATTATATCCAAAAGGCAAGGAAAATTTATGTTCTCATGATTCATCAAAGGAATGTGTAGCTTGCAAGTATAGGCGGTCAACATGGTTTTGGGTGTGAACCTCAAGAAGCCAATGTAGGAATTAATTTCATATAAATATTAATGGTATTATAGGAAAAAAAAATCCAATATTATATTTCAAATAATCACTAAATCCTCCATGTAAACATACAATGATCTTAAGCTTAAGACTGTGTAAAAGTCTGCTTGCATGAGAATGAGTTAAAGAGACCAATCCTTGCATTACACGTGGAGTATTAAAGTCACAACCTCATAAATATTATTTTTATATAGTGGAAATATGTTTTAATTCAAATATTATATATTATTTCATCATTAATGGCTCAAAATAATGAAAATGCAAATGTACAAGTCTATAGATATGTAGGTCTTTATTTCTAAGGAAATGCAACGAAACCTTGTTTTGAAAGATGAAGTTTAAAGGTCAAATGAGGTGTGGGAGCCATGGGTAAGAAATAGGAATATGTATTTAGGGTAAATTAAGTTTTAATATTTATTTTAATACCCACTCTTGAGTTCTAACAAACCCCAATCCTAAATCTACACCTATAACCTTGACTGAGACCTACATGCCTATATTTTGGATATGAAGAAGAGTGCATATTTTATGCTAAATAGGAGGTTTGAAAGAAAAAATATATTTAAATAAATATTTTTAATACTAAAAATATTTACTAATTCCTATTAAAAATATAATATAATCAATATGTCAAAGATTACTTAAAGAGAACATATATCTAATGAGATCTATAGGCCTAATTGAGACATATAGGTATGACCTCAGATTGTGAAAGAAAACATTCAGATTTTGATTTGAGATTAAGTTATAGGTGATAATGGGAGAAATTATGAGTCATATCATGATTTTACAAAAGTATTGTATCCTTATAAAGTTAAATACAAACTCTAAACTAGGCCATTAGGGCCAAACTAGCCTAATGGCCTACACACCCTCAAATGGTGAAAATCAGGTTGACAAAACTTTTAGAGGGTAAATTCATATTGGAGATAGTTTAAAACAATGTAATTGAATATTTAAAACATAATGAAGGATATTATAACCATAAAATTCACTTTGAGGAATTTTGGTGTAAACATTTTATCTCTTGGTCTCACACACAGTCCTGCAGGCCCAAGAAGCAATCTTGAGAGGCTCAAAAATTCATGGAAGATGTGCATGGTGGAAAATGGATATTTTAGGAGTTTTATAAGGTATAAAAATTGTATTTTTTTATGATAAAGACACTATGCCTTATGAATAATGATTAAGAGCTGAGACCACCCTAAAACCTTATTTTGCACTATGAAGAGCTTGAGAAGGCTTAGTTTTATGCTTGGATATTATAGGAGGATTTGCATGGGACATAAATATATTATCCATGAAAGGGGACCCATATGGGATAAATACTTGTGGCATTGGTTTAGTGATGCAGGCCCTCATCTTTATGAATCATTATGAAGATGACTGGCCACTTTAAACCCTTCTTAAACCCTTCTCAGAGCTCGATGGAGGTATAGGTCTTTTTATTGACCTAAAATTCCATTAAATAACATAATAAATACTTTAATGACGTATAAACACCTAATAACACCTTAATTAATAAATGTTTCACATAAGAGTGTCTCTTAGAGCTAGTTTGCAGAGTTTTGAAGCTTACAAACTTTTCTAACCATTTACAGAGTGTTGTTGAGCCAAGATGTAGCATTTGAGAGGTCTTCATGATGACATCATAGCTTATAAATGTCTCACTAGGCCTATAAAAAGATAGATGATTAGTCTTACACTAGGAAGATTGAAATATAGGTTCTTGACAACATGAATAAGTGTGAAACTCAGTTATCATTCTATTCTAAGATGAAAAGAACATGGATTTGGCCTAAAATGGCATTAGAGAGATCCAAGAAACTTGATAAATAATGTCAAGTGTTAAACATAATATTGTAAATCTTTTTTATCCAATAATATGTAGTTTCAACAAGGTTGATGAGTCATCTAGGAAGTTGAAGAGTCTCTTCTAGGATTTTCCTCTAGAATCTCATCATCAAGAAACCAACACATGCCAAGGAGATGAATGAAATTTCTCTTAGACACTCTTCCATTTGGAATTATAAAAAACTTGAGGTAGATGACACTTGTCTATACATCCCCTAAGCCTATATTTCTCTCTCTCTCTCTCTCTCTTAATTTCTCCTATATATGTAGACTTGAATGGATTGTTATGGATCTTTACACCATGAGTATGACAAAGCCTTGATATTTTATAATGCCTTTAATCAAAATATAATTTATTTTCCCTTCTTTCATGGCTACATGTAGTGTAAATAGTTGAATGGTTCATGAAATAATGTGTAGACACATGCTCACCTTGGTTTATTGTCTTATTCTTCTTTCCTTCATGTAGTTTATCTCACTATTATAGGTTATAGAGAGTGTCATCAGGGGTCACTTGTGTATTATAAGTGGAAAGAGTCTTCCCTCCTAACCCCACAATATGTTACCTCTAAAAATAACTAATGTGATAGGTGCAAGTTGAGAGTAGTGCATGTATTCCATTCTTATAGGTCATAGTGCATATTCAATAGGTGTTAGTGATCTTAAGATTTGGTGTATCACCTCCCTACTTAGGTTTATTTCATGTTATCCCTCTCCCTTTTTCCTTACAAGCTAATAGTATAGTGTTATGAGCCTAATTAATACATCAAGGGGATCTAGCCCTATAATATAGAGATTAAATCACCTATTAGGCCACCACAGCCTAAGATCGTCTCCATGTTACCCTAAATTATGAAGGCTTGAACAACCTTCCAAAGGGTGAAAATTTGGTGATAACAGGATTTAGATTCACACCTATAATGTACACTCACCAATTTTTATTTGAGAGCTACCTCTATCTTGTGGAAACTATCTTAATTTAATTATGGCCTCTGTTCTAGCATTTGTAATTTCTATTTTCTTAGGGAATATTGTTCTACTCTATTGAATAATAAATCTCCTTGATCTCTTATATCTATGTTTTCAACTATCTCTTTTTAGAGGGAAAATTCCCTTTTCGATATTTTACTGGTGATCCTTCCATTTTCTTGCTTGATGACCTTCTTGATTTATCTCCTAAACTATTTGTGATTATTAGGATTTTTTTATAAAAATGAGTACATGTATGAATTAATTAACTCATGACCATAAATAAATAAAATATCTCATCAAAAGCTTTACAATAAGATCCATACCACCTTATTTTGTGATATCTTGTAAACCATGTGGCCACTTGATATTCTTTGCATCATTCCTTGTGATCATATATCTCTGTGAACTGAGTCATTGAGAACTAATAGGATTGTGACATGTGTCAAAATATTAGATCCTTTTGTGTAATGGAATTGTTGTTAACTTTATGTCTATTGGGTACTCCTTGGACCCATTAATTTATTTAATTCACATTAATAACTATGTCCTATGTGTATATATAGACCCTATGAACTCTTTAGAATCCATGAATAACTATGAGTTGACACATATCTTCCATAGACTCACAAAATATGTAAAACCTTAAATGAATTTCAAGAATTTCATGGATCCATACTCTATGGGATGTTATTGAGACATTACATTCTACAATCCATGGGTTGTTTTTGAGGTATCAACCTACATGGTTGTAGATCCATGATACTTTAAGGTTCACTCAATAATTCTTTATGTCCAATGGTATCTATACACAAGTCTTCTCTATGACCTTTTATTTTTATAAAACACTTAGATAAATTGTGATCCCTATGATCCCATTAGTGTTGTGAAACACTCAAAGAATAAATGAAAAGGTCATCATGAACCTGAGACTTGAACCCAAAGTGTTGCATTTGTAATGATCACAATTGCAATACAAAGTAACCTAAGATGATTCAATGTTATCTTTAATTTAGATTGTGGATGCTTGTAACTAAGAAATCTACCCTAAGACTCTTTACTGAAAGCTAACCAAACTACCTACCTAGTTTTGGAAATACAAGATTACCTGTATGCCTTGGATGCTCCTGCATAAAAATATGACACAAGACTTGATACTAATTCATTGCTAGTAGAAACTTTGCTGGTTGTAGGTGGGTGTTCATGAAGGATTTCAATGTAGAAGGAAAAATGGAGAAACATAAATATTAATTGGTAGAAAAGGGACTATCCCAAGTGAATGGAATTAATTTTAGTGAGATTTTTTATTATGTTATTATCTTATATTAGATTTTTTTGGCTGTTGATGTTGTTTTCGACTGTGAATTAGAAAATATGGATGTAAATATGTTATTTATACATGGGGGGATTGAGGACAAGATTTAAAAGGTATAGCTAGAAAAATTTGAAGTTAAAGGAAAAGAAGACTTGGTTTTCAAGATATAGAAGTATCTTTATGTCTTGAAACAATCACCAAGTTATGGAATTTGAAGTTTAATAATTATGTGTTATGACTTAGGTTCATACAAAGCAAATTTGATCATTATGTATATTTAAAAAATGTTGGTGATAACTTCATTATCATAGTTCTATATGTGGATGACATGTTAATTAAAAAAAAGGAAATGATAAAGAAGGAAAAACCTTAATTATCATCTTAATTGCATATAAAAGATCTAGGTGCCACAAAATTCATTTTGGGCAAAGAAATTAAAAGGGATAGACCAAATAGGTAATTATGATTAAATCAATAGAAATATGTTGAAATGATATTGTAGATTTTTAAAATCTATAAAGGTAAACTTGCAAGTACTTTTTTTGTTGTTGTTTACAATGTTTTTGTTGAACCATGTCCCAAGACATAAGAAGATATTGAGACATGTCTCATGTTCCTTATGAAAGTGTTGTTGGAAGTATAATTTATTATATGGTTTTTACGAGACTTGAAAATATCATTTTTGTTAGTTTAGGAATTTATTTACCATTTATTTATTTTATTTGGGTTATTCCTACACATGGTTTAACTGTTTTAGGTGTCATTTATCATAGGGAGTTACTTGACCATCATTTTTAACTAGTTGTTAGGAGTTACTCCTTGATCGACTATTCTAGGTATGGGAATTACATGCCTATTCTAGGATCTTTAACACTATTCTAGGGGTAGTTACTTATCATCTCTCCTATTTTTACTCCTTTTGTGAAGCTGAACACATGGAGGAATTTGCATTGTTTTCACTCGTGATTTATCTCTAATAACGACTTACTCATTTGCCCTTATTGATTTATTTTTTAGTGCATTCACTATTCTAGCTTTGATCTTGGCATATTATCTAATATGGCATTAGAGCTTCACTAAAAATCACTTCTACCAGTTAAAATTCTTGGTGAGATATTTCATTACATGCATTACTATTTTTTGTTCTTAATTGACCCTTTTTTAGGGTTTTCTCAAATTTTATTAGCATCCTTTGAAATCCATACATAAATGGATTAGATCAAAAAACTATTTATGTGTTTTATGGTTTTTTATGTTCTCTAATGGGTTTTTATAGTTTGTGGATTTTTAGTATGATTTTATGTATTTCAAGGTTATCTATGTAGATTTGCCATTTTTATGCGCACTTGGGTAGGTTCCTAGTTTTTGCTAGAAATGTAGGGTTAGGTAGACATTTGGTGTGGACAAAACATTTGATTAATGTTGAAACTTAGGACATTAACATACATTTCACTCTTGATCATGATTGTATTGGTATTTGCCCCTCCTTTGGGTTGATTTCCACCTTTAAAGGCTCTTTGACGGGGTTTATGTATTCATCAAGATTTTGGATACATGTGGACATTCTCAGCTCTCACAAACTTTCCCTAGATCCAAAATGATTACCTATTTTCACTTTGATATGATAGACATTGAGGTAGTAGTCAGCCTTTTTTACTCTCTCCACAAACATTCCTAGTGTACGTACATACACTACAGACAACTGACAACTACCTTGATGATCAAAGGCTGAGAACATCCTCCAAAGTGGTATCAACATCAAAAGACAAACCACTTATGATTTGACACCAAGTTCACCATACATTCTAGTCTTCTATGATGTATTACTCCTTTCACCTCGTCTTATTGGCTTTATTGATGCCATGCATGCTGGTTTCTAAATGTTGAGTCATCATTCTACGACTTACATTGCCTCTCAAGTATTTTTGAATCTCTATTTTGTCCTCCACTCCCTCACTTCCTTGACCTCATACACCATTTTTTGGTATTTGTGGTTTTATGATTGAATTTAATTTAAACCACATTCAAGACACAAAACCTCCAAGAAGCAAATCATGGTATTTTTTATTTTCATGTGATTTTGAAAAAATTGAATCCCTTTTTAATCATTTAAGGGAGGTGGATTTAATATGGAGGATATTTTTTGATTATGTGGAGAAGGGGTCCTTTTTGACTAGGTGGAATGATTTTTTTATTGTAAAATCAATATCATGGGGGGTATTTTTTTTATTTTTGTTTTTTATATATAAAAATAATATATTGTATTGGGAGGTTTTTTATTATTTTTTGTATAAAAATAATATTGTTATTATAAAGGGAGATATAAGGGGAATTAATTATTTTGAATTGTTTTATTCCTTATATTCACTTGTCAAATATGGAGGGTGAGGTCTATTTTGGAAGGGGGATAAACCCCCTCAATATAAAATCTAACTTTCTTCTCCTTCTCTCCTTGCTTACTCAGTATTCTACTTTTCACTCCTCATTGATGTATTTTTGGTGGTAATTAACATCCATTCTAGGGGGTGTAATTTTTGGTAAAAATTGGTGATTTTTGGGAAATTACAAGGGCCACACAAACTTCAAAAATTGTTTAACATCGAGGAATTTACCCCTTGACCCTGCCCTACTTCACATTAAGGAGTGCACTAGGGGATATGCCCCTTGACCCTACTAGGCACTACCGCCCTTAAACCCCTACATCACAACCCCTTGTTTAGTACTTCGAGTGTAATTTATTTCATTAGAGGGTGAGGTCAAATCTGATAGGAGGTCATATCCCCTCACAATAACATTTTATGTCTCATTGAGATTTGTATATGGATGCATTATCAATAGAGTCTAACATCCCTCTTTGACTTATCTGCATTTTCACATGTGCCCATTTGGTGTCACTTTTTGTACTAATTGATTGCATTTGGATGGATTGTTAGCTATGTATAATGTCCATTCACTAAGATGTTTATTATTACTTATGCACTATTTTCTCATCTAGATGAATTATTAGCTGAATTTGACATCCATTCAACTAAGCATGTTTTGTAATTTAAAACATTAGGGGGTAATTCTTGATTATCTCAAGGATGGTTGCTATGGTACCTACATTATCTCTTGTGTGCACACTTAGTTTTCATGACTTATGTTTCACTTTGGTGTCATTTGCATAGTTTGCTCTCATATTTTTAGATGCATCATCAATAGAGACTAACATCCATTTGATGAGTGTGTATTGTCACTTATGCAATGCTTTTTCTCATTACACTTATTTGGTGTCTTCTCCTAGTCATGTCAACTCCACTTGAGAGATATCAACTAATGAGGAGAGTTAATTCTACACCAATGGTTCTTCTTATAAAGACCAACATGTTTCTTGGCACATACTTACATAGAACACTTAATCACAAGCAATAATCATATTCCATTTCTATATAGATAGATTCATGCTTCCATTGGTCTTATCAATTCAATAAGTGGGCTAACACTTATGACAAGGTTCTTGGTACCGTATTATTATGTGTTTCCATGGATCTTCATTGCCATGTGGAGCATACACACTATCACTGCACTATTTGGAGCATTCTTCAGTCTCTTTTTATAGATCTTGCTGAGATTTATATCACTCCTCATCATCCTCCTATTATCATCTCTTTAAATACTATTATACTCCATCCTCTTACTCCTATTTCTTGTCATGACACATTCATGGTGGACTGTGCTCTACCTTTTATCGAGCCACCACTATAGGGTGAGATTATGCCTAATGTGAGTTATCTTATTATAGATTCTACTTCCATCCCTATTTAGGCTGTTACTCTTCTAGAGCCCTCATAGTCTTGTACTTTAGAGGAGTCTACTATTTATAGTGTAAGTACACCCATTGAGAGTTTTGATTACTCATGTTCTTGTGGATATTCATATTGTAGATTTATGTGCTTCATCTACAATATATTCTTTAGTTTTGATAGTTGTTGAGTTGAGCTCTCTTATTCACATGGACATTTTTCTAGTGAATGTTCTATGTCATTTTGATAGCTTCACTTCAGTGGTATTACATCTAGTTCTTGTGCATGATATTTCATGACCTATGCCATGCCTTATTTTTAGACCTCTTTTAGATATATTCGTATTGCTACCTTCATCATCATTTATGGAATGGGTAGACTTTAAATACACACCTCATGTTATTCCTTTATTAAAATAAAGAAACATTATTTGATGCAAATAGAGATTCTACAATATTTAGATAGAGGATCTCATTATTGACATTGGTCATATTTCAAAATGTACTTGGAATGTAGACTACTTCAACATTATCTTTGATGGAGACTTATTAGCTCTTCTCTCTATGTGCTTTCTTGATCTCATTTATGGATGCATTTTTGACTATGCCTAATGTCTTTCAAACATGCACTATTTATCTTCTTATTTTCTCTCTTTTGGGGAGGATTTTTTTCCTATGGGTTTTCTCCTTTTTTCCACTTTATGAGAGTTATTTTGTACATGGGTACCTCATCAGGCCTTGTTATCAGGACCCATTTAATCTACCGACATAAGCTATGCTTAATGGGGGGGGTATTAGTGTAAGACTTTATTTTCTATTTATTTGTTTTATTTAGGTTATTAATACACATGTTTTTTAGCTTGCTTAGGTGTCATTTGCAATAAATAGTTACTTGACCATCATTTTTAGCTAGTTGGTAGGAGTTACTCCTTGACTAACTATTCTAGGTATGGGAGTTACAAGCCTATTCTAGGCTCTTTACCACTATTCTAAGGGTGGTCACTTATCGTTTCTCCTATGTTTACTCCTTTTATAAATCTGAATATGTGGATAAATTTGTGTTATTTTCACTCTTGATTTATATCTAACAGTAACTTGCTCATTTTCCCTTATTGCTTTGTTCAGTCTTCAGTGCATTCACTATTCCAAATTTGATATTGATACATTCTTTGATAATTTTTGGTTAGAGGTAACACATAAAAAGTCTTAATTATTATTAAAAAAATGAAGCTTATATATAGGCATTGAAATCCTACAAATTGATCCATATCATAAATAACTATACAATCCCTACTTTATAGAGATGAGTTGCTATCATAACTTAATAAATGTTTGCACATGCAAACTAAATAATATGTATCACACTAATAATTCCCAAAATTAACCTTTTTTCTATACATAGGGACATGAACCACACTATATGTACTAGAAGCAAAATATCTACATTAACACATACATAAAAACCAATTTAGATGTGCACTCTGCATCAAGTGACAAACCTACATACATAAACACAACTGTTTACACTTTCACTTCTAGTGAGTGCTGGGATTCTCATCAAAAAATCACATATTAATCAATTTCATAGTAATAAATACAAACATATTTTTATAATGAGTGTTGGGATTCTCATTGAGTTTTGCATTGGTAGCCTCTACCATTGAATGTTTCTACCTAATTATAGATAGTGTAAACAAAAGTGATTACACTAAGTACCATTATTGGTAATAGTTGATTTGGCACAAACATGTTTTTGAGGATACTAGGTTCACCTAATATTATTTACATTAAAATGATAATTTTGAAACTGACATACATTACGTTATTTATATGGGCTCTATCCTAAACAAGATAAATGACATGACATTGATGACATCTAGAGATACACAATTAAATTTGTATGATCAAATCTATTTGGACTATACAATATGAAAACATTTATAACTATAGACCTAATAAGTGACTATGAATTTTATTGAATAATTAATAATACATAAATATTATAAATCCTATAACTCTTTAGATTCTACAATTCACAAATTTATTTTGACATACATAATGGACTATAATAACATATTAATCAATTATATATCATTATGCCAAAATAACTTATTAACTATAAAACATCACCACATTATGGACATTTATACTTAAACAAATTATTTGACCTCAAGAACCCAAATATTAATGACCACTTTACAAAATCTAAGAACCATATAATAGTGACATATATTCAATACTATTAAAGAACTATTGAAATTATAACACATTAAGATATATGATAAACAAACTATATCTTGATAAAATTAACAAAATAAATGCGAAATAGTTTATTAATTTATTGATGTTAACTTGGAACATGAAGATGGAATAGTAACATGTTCAAATAATAAAATTCAAAAATATATTATGGAGCCATAAATTGAGACTGATCATCTAGAGTATGGAAATTTTATGTGAATAATAATTTCATGTGATGTAATATATGTCAAGTAGAATATTCTATGTGTATACACATAATATTTTTATAATCTTTATTACTTACACTTTCTCTCTTGTAGGAACTTATCAAGTTTCAATCTCTTTGAGTGCATGCCTTAAAGGGTGCATTGGGTAATGGATGGGAAGACCATTGGTGCTTCACAAGATTATTATGGCTTTGTATCATTCCTACTATTAGTCTAAATTATTTAAAATGTCTATCCATTCATATTCTATGATATCTCCATAAAATATTGAAATCTTGAAATATGGCTAAGTCTGAAATATTAAAAGTATAAATGTAAAATATAACTTAAAGTATAAGGTAACATTTAGGCATGGACATATAGTTTATTTAAATGTCAACTTATACTCAAATGTTTATTTTATATTTATACTACCTATTTCAACACTTTTCATTCCCTTATCTAACTCCCTAAGTAATCTCCCTTCTCAAATAACCCCTAACTAAGAAAAAACACAATTTTCTAACTATGTTGGCCAACACATATGCGCTCAACCACTTTACACCTATTTTTAATACTAAGCTAGATGAGTTGATCTTATTATAAAGGATTAAGTCACACATTATGGAACTAGGTCTAGAGGCCTAATAGTTACTTTCCCTGCCTAATAAAATTGATACAGTCAATCTTGTTAGCTAAACTTCTAGAAGGGTTTAAGGGTCAATCCTTGGCTATAAATACCACCTTAAATTTAATCCAATAGAGGGGAAAATTCATTTTTGCATTATTACAGCTTGTAATTCTTCTATTTCTACACTTAAGGAGTCATTGCTTAGGGTTCTGCCTTGGAAGGAAGGAAGTTTATCCTGTGGGAAAGTCTTGGATGTAAAGTAGGAGTCTTTTAGCCTAGAAATAATTCATATAGTATGATCCTTACAAATCCACAACAACATCTTGAAAAACACTATTGTCCAAGGGAGAGATTGAGGCACAATAGGTTTAATTCAAGGTAAGTATTCCTAACTTTTAACTCTTTCATTTAGTAGATTAGATATTGCACAAAGTAGTAGGATGAATGTTGAACTCCTTGCTTATTTTACCTCTACATTGAATTGGATATAGTTATCTTTGCATGCTTTATTTTATTTATTTAAAATTATCCTTATTTTTGACACAAGTTTTAGTGAACACTACATTAGATTTATTTTATGTAGGCCTATCTAGGTTTATTGTATAATTTCATTTGCCTAGAGGATTTAAAACCTTATCCTTTGGTGTTGTGTGGTAAAATATCCCTTAGTTAGGTTTAATATATCCAAATTGGTCATGTCTTGATGTAAATCATTATGCAATGAATTATTTGGTAAGTTTACCTTATTTGAGCTTAGAATCAACCAAGTAGGACAAGTTGTAGATCCATCCTAATTCATTACATACATTCTAGTGAACCTGACATGAATCTAACCCTTGCATTTTTAATTTTTTAGTCGCAATCAACTAGATTGAGCTAGTTGATCAATTTTTATTTTATAAATACATGTTTATTTTAAGTTATCTAGATCAAGCTGGTAAATATAGTCTTAACCTCTGTCTATGGATTTAAGATCCACAATCAACTAGATCATGCTAGTTGGTCGATCTAGTCTTATTTTATTATTTTCTAATTTTTCACTTACAATCAACTAGATTGAGATGTGTTGGTTGAATATTTTGTCTATTAGCATACTGGTAAACAAAATAGGTCTTATCAGCCAAAGTTAGAAGATTAGTCATCCTAATGTGTAAGTTTATCACATCAGAAGGAGACTGCTCTCTCCTCTCATCAAGGGGAGGTTCCCTGTGGATATGCTATGTATATGTATAAATAGAAAACAATACTCAAGGGTAGGAAAAATCATCCATCTCTCTTTCTTCAGAGATGATGTATATAAAACAAAGGAAAAACTTAAGGGAATGACAAACAACACTCCTCTTCTTTCAGAAGAACTGTTCAGCCAGCCACAAGAACATTCTTAGAAATAAAAGCAGAATGTAACTGAAGGTATGGTAACCAGCAAATGTAGACACTGCACAAAGTTTGCACCTAAAATACTCAAGAGTAATATACGAAGGATGAAGAGGGCATAAATTCTTCTCAAAGTCCTTTACATAGAAATATAAAGAAAACACATTGAAGGCAACTATGGGGGCACAAAGTCTTTCCATAGAATATTCTTCAGGACATCTTCTAGACTAATTTTACTAATCTTGCTTGTTAAATTAATGGAATAGAAAAGATATCACAACACAAAGTCTAAAAAAGTCCCTTGCTTTCTTATTCCATTAAAAGAATATGATCAATAGACTGAGCACAAAGTCTCAATGATGCTCTCAATTTGGATAGAGTTTCGTTCAAATTGTCAAAAAAGAGATCCTTTTACAATGAAAGAAAGTCCCTTATATAGCCACCTCAAAAAGGACTCATGAATAGTAATACATCATGATGCATTGGGAACTGTTAAGAAGATAGGCTAGAACTTTGGGGCATTTTACCCATTTGATCTTCTCAATGTAGATAAACAAGTCATGCATTTGAAAGATTGTAACTTTCAATGTCCACCTGGCGGTCTAATCTTGTCTTCATCGTTCCTCCTTCCCTGGTTAATTGAATTGGGCCATGAATTCATTCATTGTTTTGTCTTTCCTCACTTTTAGCTGGTTTTGGTCTTGAATTTTGGGAATGCATTTGGGTCTGTAAATTCAAAGGATCAACGGCTATTTCACTATCTTTAAAATTGAGGTTTACATGCCCGTCAATGTGATTTCAATGGCTAGTTCACTATCCTAAATTTGATGTCTTTGGCGGCGTCACCCCTTGGTCTTCTTTTGGATTTCAACTTTACCCTTTCAGGCCTTAAGAAGTGATCCTTGAATGGGTTAGAAAGGGCCCTTTACTTTAGCTGCTGAGAGTCCCCTACAAGGGCACCTGCCCTTCGGGGTCCTTAAGTAGCCCTTTGCCTTGGTAGTTCCCCTAGAAAAATATTTCCCTGGGCCTTCTCCCATGAACGTTCCCTGTGGACATTTTCCTTGGGTGTTTTCTCCCATGAACGTTCCCCATAGACATTTTTCCCAGGTTTTTTCTTCTGCGGGTAATTTCCACAGACATTTGTTCCACAAGAAATTCCCACAGACAATTTGCCTGGGGAAAATTCCTGTGGACAAAAGTCCACGAAAATTTATTTCACAAATTATTTGACTGGTCTTTGGAGTTTGCCTACATTTTCTTAGAATTATTTCAGACTTTTTTTCTGAAGGAATTCTGTCAGATAAAAGTCCAAGGAAAATTCCTTAGCCAATTTTAAATGCCTTAAACATTCTGAAAGAATTACCTTTTGGGCTTATTTGAAAACGACCCTTCCAAAGGGTGCTTTTATGGATTAAGTGTCCTCTGCAAGGGCACTCATCCTTCAAGAAGTCTTTTTTTGCATTGAACTACCCCTTTGAACTTTAACATTGAACTAATCAGTTGAACCAAAAATGGTTCAAGCCAATGGTTTAATGAATTAAACAAGCTGATGAACTAAACATTGAACCAAACATTTGAACTTGCCTTTGAACCAACAATTGAACCTTCTCGTTGAACCAATCGATTGAACCAAGGATTTGAACCAAAATGGTTCAAGCCAATGGTTCAAGTCAATGGTATAATTGAATGAACCAAGTGAATGAATCTACTGTTGAACCTATTCATTGAACCAAGATGTTGAACCATTGGATGAAATGAGCCATTGAACTGTTCCTTTGGTTGAACTCGCCATTGAACCTTGAACCTGTTGAACCTTTGAACCAAAATGGTTCAATGGTTCAATGGTTTAATGGTTCAAGCCACCTTGATTTGGCCAAGTGTCCTTAAGCTGACGAACCAATTGAACTTTGAACCTTGATGAAGCGTTTAACTCTTGCTAAAGATGTTGAACTTGTTGAACTTTGAACCTGTTGAAACTTTTAACCAAAATGGTTCAATGGTTCAATGTTTCAGTGGTTCAAGTCTCTTTCTATACTCAGATGCTTGCTAATGAAGATTTTCAACTGAACCAAAGCTCTAAACCAAATCTGGAAAATGACTAAGTGTTAAAAACCATCTTTTGACTGAAACTGCCTACAGAAGCCTTTGAACCTGTATAAATGAACCTACATGTAGAATTTGAAGATATAAAGTCTGTAGAAATCAACATGTAAAATCCATTGAACTTGACTTGCAAAGTCTGTATATTTTTTGAGAAGCTTTGAAAATGAGAAATCTGAATGTCTAAGACAAATTTTTGAAAATGGAAGATATAATTTTGGTTTGTAGGACCAAAATAGTTCAAATGTTGTCCCAAAAATGACTGCTACTTTTGGGAGACAATAGCTGGCTCCAGTTGGGGAACTTCTGTCAATTGCAAAATGAATTGAAAGGAGTAAAATCTAAAATCTCCAATGTCTTAAAGTGTACCATTGGGCTTCGGAGTCATGTTACCCAAAAATGAAAGGCATCAAAAAGAACATAAACAAAATAAAACAAAATTAAAACTGTATAAATATACATATATATAGAGGCAATAATCTGATACTTCAAGAGTTGAAGTGTTTCAGATGCTGCCCATTGTGGGGTAGAGAAAAGAGTGTGCCATCTTGGTATTTCAATAGAAAGTTGTTTTCACCCATGTGCTGATGAATTATGAATGGGCCTCTCCAAAGGAAGTCAAACTTTCCATGCATCCCCTTTGGTTCTCTTCTTTTGTCCCACAACAAGACTTGATCCCCAATCTGAAAATCATGATTTTTGGCTTTTTAATCAAAGAGTTTCTTTACCAGAATTTGATGAGCAGCGATTCTATCCACCACCATTGTTCTCTATTCCTCTAGTTGAGTCAGGCACATGATTCTTTTGTCAAGAGAACTCTCATATGTCTGATCTTCAATGGCCTTCATGAATTTCAAGGCTGGTAACTCTAAAGTGATTGGTATCTCAGCATTAATATTGTAAAGAGGTTGAAAAGGGGACATACCAATTGCCCTCTTTGGCGTGATCTTGTCAGCCCACAGAGCATCAACTAATGCTTTATGCCATGTATTTTGATTATCATTTGCTAGCTTTTTTATAATAGTTACCAAATTCTTATTGCTGGACTCAGCTTGTCCATTCCCTTGTGGAAAATAGTCAGAAGAATGAGAGAGCGTAATTTCATAATGAAAATAGAATTGCGTAATTTCTTGAGAGGTGAAACAAGTTGCATTATCAGTAAAATTTTTAAGTGGAACTCCAAATCTATAAATGATATTCATTTGAGGAAGTTGCATACAACTTCTAAAGTAGCATGCTTAGTTGGGATTGATTCTACCCAATTGATGAAATAATCAGTTGCTGTAAGGACATAATCATGTCCAGCACTTGAAGATGGGTTTATTGTCCCAATAAAATCAAGTCCCCATTGCTGGTAGGTTCTATGATTACTAGCTTAAGAGGCAGGGCAGCCAACTTGGGTCTTCTAAAAAATTACTAGCAAAGTTCACACTTCCTCACCCACTTATGTGTGTCTTGGAAAAGAGTCAGCTAATAATATCTGGCTCACAAAATTTTGAGCAGTCATAGGAGCAAAAAAATGTCCTCCATAGGCTAGATTGTGGAAAGATTTCAACAGCTGAGTTTGCTGTTCTTTGTCTACACAATGAAAGAATACTCCATCTATGTTTCTCTTGTACAGGCTGTTATCCCAAAGGATAAAATTGGAAGCTTTTAACCTGATAATCCTCCTTTCTTTGTAAGACAAATAAGTAGGACATTCACCATAAGTCAGAAAATAGGCAATATCTGAGTACCATTCATTGGTAGTGGAGATAAAAAGGACTGTTGGCATATCTTTTACTTCAGCTTCTTCATGCTGTGTATCTTCTGGCTTATTGTCAGCCATTAATTGACAAAGGCCTTTACCTCTGACCAGCTTTGTTAGCTTGATATCCAGATCAAATTCTTGGATCTTTGCAACTCAATTACCTCTCTTTGTGCCAAACTCCTACTGAGTTAATATAGACTTAACTGTAGTGTCAAGAACTAAGGCAATAGTATGTGAATTTAGAATATAGAAGTAGAAATGTTTGACTACTTTTACTAAGGCATAGGCATGCTTATCTATATTTGAATACTTCATTTCATGGGTTTTGAGGGGGAAACTCATGAAAGAGATAGGGGATTCCATACCTTCCTTGTCTTGTTGAACAAGAATCACTAAAAGAGTATGCTCAGACGCATAGCTATATATGATGAAATCTTTATGGTAATCTGGACAAACCAAGGTAGGGGTGTGAGTAATAGGAGTCTTGATATTTTGAAATGTTGATTTGCCTTCTTTAGTTCAGTTGAAGGTAGTCTTCCCTTTCATCATGTTCACAATGTGTCTTGTCTTCTCAACAAATTCAAGAATAAATCTCTATAAAAAAATCACTTTTTTGAAGAAAGAGTGAACAACATTTTTACTTGCAGACAAATTCAGCTCTTGAATAGACTTGACTCTGTCTGAGTCAATATTTATGCCTTCTTTGGACATAATGTGTCTAAGGATTTTCCCCTCTGTCACTCCAAAAATAGACTTCTTAGGATTCAAGGAAATACCATTCTGTCGGTAGCACTCCAACACTTGTTGTAAGTGGTGTACATGATCAGATCGATGCTTTGAAAAGATAGTTAAGTCATCAAGATATACCACTATGAATTTGCCAATCTCATCTTTAAAAGCCATGCCCATAGCTCTCTAAAAGGTAACAACAGCATTTATTAAGCCAAAAGGCATTATTTTATATGCAAATGTACCCCAAGGCATGATGAATGCAGTCTTGTGTTGGTCAGCTTCAACAACTTCAACTTGATTATAACCTGAGAAGCCATCTAGCATTGATAACATTTCTAATCCTATTACTGTTTGAAGTACTTGGTCCATGATTGGCAAAAGGTAATTGTCTTTTAGAGATGATTGATTCAGATTTTAGAAATCTACACAAATATGGATTTTGCCATTTTTCTTCTTTACAGGCACTATGTTCACAATGCATGTAGAATGATGGATTGGGAAAGCAATTCTAGCATTTAACATTTTTTGTATCTCAGACATAATAGTACCTAAATTTTTTAGATTGTATTGTCTAGATTTCTACTTGTAGGGCATTGAGTTAGCCTTGAGAGGAATATGATGGCAAATTTCATTAAGTCTGAGAGACTTCAGGTCTTTATATGAATATGCCAAGACATCAATGTATTGATAGAGCAAAGAGGTGAATTTGAATCTTTCTTCAGGGGTGCAACACTTATCAATGCTGACCATCTTGGGATTTTCTTTGTTGGTGAAATTTACTTGGTCAAATCTCTGAGAAAAAATTGAATCTTTTTGCTGTTGTTTGATGAATCTATCATGCTTGTCAAACAACTTCTCAAGAGAAACCAAGCCTTTAGGAATTTTATTTCCTTTCAGCTATAGAAATTCCTCATTTACATCTGAATTGGATTCATAAATAGATTCAGGCTTCTAAGATTCACTGCCTTTAAAATACAATTGTTTAAAATTGTCTTTTCATTTTAAGAAAGCAATGATCTAATGATCATCATTGAATATTTGCCAATGATCAACATTGTTAGGAACACTTGGTCTATAGACCAGCTCAATGATATATTTGTCTTCTTTAAAATCTAAATGAGAAACTAAGAGAGTTTTTGAAACAACAAGTGCATCAGCTCTGTCATTGGACTCTCTGGGAATGGAAAAAATGTTGAAAGCATCAAAGCTTTCAATTTGGTCCCAAACCAAGTTACGGTAGTGGCGTAACCTCTCATTCTTGGTCTGATATAGATTTCTCACTTGATAGACCACTAATTCATCATCCCCTTTGGCATGAAGAAACTTGACGCTTCTTTCTTGAGCAGCCTTCATGCCCAACAATAGTGATTTATATTCAACTGTATTGTTAGTGTTGCTGAATTGTAATTTATAGGATGAAGGAAACATATCCCCTTGAGGAGATATCAAGACAATCCTAGCTCCCAAACCAATAGAGGAATAGCTATCGTCAAATTCCAGAGTCTAAATTTCATTAGTCACTGACTTTACTTCAGACTTTCCCTCATTAGAGATAGAGGGTCTTTATTCATGATCTGTATATAAAAAGTAATTACCCATACCTATGGATTCAAAAAGGATTTGAGCTTCAGGAGCTAATGTCTTGGTAACTACATACTTTGCTTCCTTTTTAGGAAGTAATTTTTTCATCACACCTTGAACAAGGATCCTTGCCTCAGATAGATCCATGTTCAGTTCTCCTCCCACGTCCTTGTAGAAATTTCATCCAATCAAAATGCCATAAGATGCTGGGACGTCAGCCACTAATATAGTCATTTTAATCTTCTTGTCTGAAAAGGCTGCGAATGCAAATTGAGCATCTTTGATTTGCCCCAATAATGGTACTTGTTTATTCTCCATGGAGAAACATCTCCCAAATGTCTTGTTCAATGTGAGACCAAGAGATTCAGTGACTTTAGTAGGCATAACATTGTTAGATGTGCCTGAGTCTATAATATAGTTACTCAGCTTGTGGCCATTGATTAATACAAAAACATAGAAGGGTTCTATTTTTCCAAGAGCAGCTCGAGGAGTAATGATCAGATTATTTGGAATAGGCATATTCTTTGAAGAATCAAGAATTAATTTTTTAGCCTTTTGTCTTGTAGGAACAGTCTAATTTTTAACATATTGAACCAACTTATTCAGTTGATCCAGATTAGACTACAAGTATTCAAATTCAGACATCTATATTTTTGTCTTTTTGACATGATCAATTATGTCAAATGGCTGAATCGAGCTAGGTATAGAGAAAGGTACTTCAACTTTATAAGTTTTAGGAGGGATGGGAGGTGGGCTGGTTTTTGAATTGGGAGTAGAAGGTGAAGGTGAAACATATGTATTTACCTTTTGGGTGATTACCAGATCTTTTGGCTGAAAAGGCAAATTAGTCCCACGCTTAACAATTGTGACTGCTAGCTATGGTTGCTCTTTTGTCTTCTCTTTATCAGCCTACTAGATTGATTGGTTCTTAGACCTGGTAAACACTGCATATGATCCATCTGAGGCTTCTCTTTTGCTTCCAGGTTCATCTTGATAATTCAAGAAACCAATGTGGGAGTCACTAGCTGATTCTTCTTGACTGTCTTCAATGATATCAACATCATTTTCTTGATTTAATTTAGGCTGATAAGAGTATTTTGATTTTGCTTCAAGATATCCCATTGATGAATTGGTTAGAGGAGCTTCCAAGGCAAGTTTTCCTTGTGGAGGAGGAAGGCGATTTTGTTGCCCTTGGTTCCTGGCAACATTGCCTTGATATGACTAATTTGGGAATGTCCTTCTGTATGTAGGAGCAGAAGACATTTCTTGAGCCATTTGCTTTTTGAGAGAAGCAACTCATTTGCTAATTTTTGCACCATTGAATTTGTGGTGCTTGTAGATGCAAATTTAGAAGATGATGAAGCTCTGTTTCTATTTGGATCTCTTCTTATTTTCTCTGCTATGATGAGATCATCTTCTACTTCAGTTGCCAAAAGTTGAGCTACAATGAGATCTATTTGACCAACACATCTCA
The DNA here is from genome assembly GCA_037957365.1 of Torreya grandis. NCBI lineage: Eukaryota > Viridiplantae > Streptophyta > Pinopsida > Cupressales > Taxaceae > Torreya > Torreya grandis. Next base: position 883,824 of record JARHVA010001746.1, on the reverse strand, counting down.
AGAGGAAACTGACTTCAAGTAGCTGAGAATTAATGAAAAAGCATTTGAGATTCTCAGTTGTGGGTCAAGAAATGATAGGAATTCTATTTCTCAATTTGTCAAATTTAGCTATGAATTCTCTCATAGGTTCATATGGCTCTTTCTTCATCTATGTAAGTTGAGCCAAAAGTGTATGTGCATCTTCTACAAATTTGAATCTGGCTTCAAACTTAGCTTTAAGGGTATTCCAATCAGTTACAAATTGAGCTTGTAAATGGTAAAACTAATCTACAGAAGCACCTTGTAGTGTTTCAATAAAAAGCTTGACTGCTACATCTTCAAATTCCACTCTAATTAGTCCACAAGCTATACTGAATGCTACAATGTGTTCATCAGGATGAACTTTGCCATCACCATAAAATTTAGGGAAATTCTTCTTAGAACTGTGTGGAAGCTTATGTAGAGGAGAAGTAAGATTGAGAGGACGAAAAACATTACCCCAGGGACCTTGAACTACCATTATAGGATACTGAAAAGAAGGGATAACAAATCTCAAAGGGGTAATTATAGGCACAACTTTATCAACAACAGAAGTAGATACTTTGTTTGGTAATGGAGATCTGGCTTTAGTAGGAGGGAAGCTCTTGGTTCGTTATAGATGAGAAGGTGAAGGAAACAGATCAAAATCACTTTGCTGTACCAACTCGAACATAGGATCAATGATATCTTTAGCCCTTTGGCTTCGTGTATACCTTGAATCTACCAAATTGTAAAATAAAAATGGAAAAGATTTGACTTTGCTTCAATTAAAGCTTGAGGCTTTAAACTTTGTGTTATTTCCTAGTTAGTGTGGAGGTGAATGGAATGGATAGGCTATAAATGGATAATGGGTATATCCCCAGCAGAGTTACCAAAAATTGTTGGTTGAATATTTTGTCTATCAGCATATTGGTAAACACAATAAGTCTTATCAGCCAAAGTCAAAAGATTAGTCATCCTAATGTGTAAGTTTATCACATCAGAAGGAGACTGCTCTCTCCTCTCATGTAGGGGAGGTTCCTTGTGGATATGCTATGTATATGTATAAATAGAAAATAATACTCAAGGGTAGGACAAATAATCCATCTCTCTTTCTTTAGAGATGATGTATACAAAACAAAGGAAAAAGTTAAGGGAATGACAGAAAACACTCTTCTTTCAAAAGAACTATTCAGCCAGCCACAAGAATATTCTTGGAAATAAAAGTAGAATGTAACTGAAGGTATGGTAACCAGCAAATCGAGACACAACACAAAGTCTGCACCTGAAATACTCAAGAGTAATATACGAAGGATGAAGAGGGCACAAAGTATTCTCAAAGTCCTTTACACAACAATATAAAGAAAACACACTGAAGGCAACTATGGGGGCACAAAGTCTCTCCACAATTGATTCTTCAGGATATCTTCTTGACTAATTTTACTAATCCTGCTTGTTAAATTAATGGAACAGAAAAGATATCACAGCACAAAGTCTGAAAATGTCCCTTGCTTTCTTATTCCATTAATAGAATATGATCAACAGACTGAGTACAAAGTCTCAATGATGCCTCTCAATTTGGGCAGAGTTTCATTTAGATTGTCAAAAAAGAGATCCTTTTACAATGAAAAAAAGTCCCTTATATAGCCACCTCAAGAAGGACTCAGGAACATTAATACATCATGATACATTAGGAACTGTTAGGAAGATAGGCTAGAACTTTGGGGCATTTTACCCATTTGATCTTCTCAATGTAAATAAACAAGCCATGCATTTGAAAGATTGCAACTTTCAATGTCCACCTGGTGGTCTAATCTTGTCTTCATCGTTCCTCTTTTCCTGGTTAATTGAATTGGGCCATGAATTCAGTCATTATTCTATCTTTCCTCACTTTCAACTAATTTTGGTCTTGAATTCTGGGAATGCATTTAGGTCTATAAATTTAAAGTATCAACGACTATTTCACTATCTTTAAAATTGACGTTTACATGCCCATTAATGTGATTTCAACGGCTAGTTCACTATCTTGAATTTGATGTCTTTGGGGGGCATCACCCCTTGGTATTATTTTGGCTTTCAACTTTACCCTTTTAGGCCTTAAGAAGTGATCCTTGAATGGGTCGAAAAGGGCCCTTTATTTTGGCCACTGAGAGTCCCCCGCAAGGGCACCCGCCCTTTAGGGTCCTTCGGTAGCCCTTTGCCTTGGTAGTTCCTGCAGAAAAATATTTCCCCGGGCCTTCTCTCGTGAACATTCCCCACAGACATTTTCCTCAGGTGTTTTCTCCCGTGAACGTTCCCCGCGGACATTTTCCTTGGGTGTTTTCTCCCACGGGTAATTTCCACAGACATTTGTTCTACGAGAAATTCCCTCAGACAATCTACCCAGGGAAAATTCCCATGGACAAAAGTCCACAGAAATTTATTCCGCGAAGTCTTTGACTGGTCTTCAGACTTTGCCTACATTTGCTTAGAATTATTTTAGACTTTTTGTCTGAAGGAATTCCTCCAGACAAAAGTCTGGGGAAAATTCCTTAGCCAATTTTAAATGCCTTAAACATTCTAAAAGAATTACCTTTCGGGCTTGTTTGAAAATGAACCTTCCAAAGGGTGCTTTTATGGATTAAGTGTCCTCCGCAAGGGCACTCATCCTTTGAGAAGTCTCCTTTTGCATTGAACCACCCCTTTGAACTTTGACGTTGAACTAATCAGTTGAACCAAAAATGGTTCAAGCTGATGGTTCAATGAATTAAACAAGCCAATGAACTAAACATTGAACCAAACATTTGAAATTGCCTTTGAACCAACAGTTGAACCTTCTCGTTGAACCAATCGGTTGAACCAAGGATTTAAACCAAAATGGTTCAAGTCAATGGTACAATCAAATGAACCAAGTGAATGAATCTGCTGTTGAACCTATTCATTGAACCAAGATGTTGAACCATTGGATGAACCGAGCCATTAAACTATTCCTTTGGTTGAACTCGCCATTGAACCTTGAACCCGTTGAACCTTTGAACCAAAATAGTTTAATGGTTCAATGGTTCAATGGTTCGAGCCACCTTGATTTGGCCAAGTGTCTTGAAGCTGATGAACCAATTAAAACAATTGAACTTTAAACCTTGATGAAGTGTTTAACTCTTGCCAAAGACATTGAACTTGTTGAACTTTGAACTTGTTGAACCTTTGAACCAAAATGGTTCAATGGTTCAACGTTTCAGTGGTTCAAGTCTCTTTCTATACTCAGATGCTTGCCGATGAAGATTTTCAACTGAACCAAAGCTCTTAACCAAATCTAGAAAATGACTAAGTGTTAAAAACCATCTTTTGACTGAAACTGCCTGTAGAAGCCTTTAAACCTGTATAAACGAACCTACCTATAGAATCTGAAGATACAAAGTCTGTAGAAATCAACATGTAAAATCCATTAAACTTGACTTGCAAAGTCTGTAGATTTTTTGAGAAGCTTTGAAAATGAGGAATATGAATGTCTAAGACAAATTTTTGAAAATGGAAGATACAATTTTGGTCTGTAGGACCAAAATAGTTCAAATGTTGTCCCAAAAATGACTGCTACTTTTGGGAGACAACAAGATGGTTGATCTAGTTTAATAGTTTTTACTTTTTTAGTTTTCATCAAGCTAGATCGAGCTGGTTGATCTTGTCTTATTTTATTATTTTTCAAATTTTAATATTTTTCAGACTAAAATTGACTTGGTTGATCCCATTTAACCATTGATTTTTGAATATTTTTGCCTTTGTAGGACCAAATCTTGCCTAGATGACCCAAACAATAAAATTTCACCACTCTCAACAATACAACTAAATTGACTTGGTCAATCTTTTTTGATTTTATAGGTTCACTCCTACCAACTTAATAATTCAATTTTGTCAATTATCTCAATTTATCATTTCTATTTCACAATAAAATTAATAATAACTTAAAATTTCCATTCTATTTTGATAGGTTTTTAATTATGCTAAAACTATATCAGATAATCAACTAGATCAAGCTGTTCAATCTAGTTTGTTTTTGTTTTTTTGTTATTTCCCCAAAATTCAACTAGATTGAGTTGGTTGATCTAATTTGTTCTATCCCTTTTTTTTAGACTACTGTTTTTATTTCTAGAATTAAAATAGATCAACTTGGCTGACCCTATAGGATATGGCAGACCCAATATAATTTCATATTACTATTTTTATTCATAAAAATCAATAGATTGACTTGGTTGAATCTATAGGTCTTGGTTGACTTAGTTCAATAGGTGCATGGCCTAGTTTTTTTTGCCTTTATTTTTAGACACCATCTTAGTTGGTGGCCAACTTAGTTTAGTAGGTGGTTGACCTAGTTTGTTTCTCCTTTGTTTTCAAACATAGTTTAGTGGATGGTTGACGTAATTTATTTTTCTTTTGTTTTCTAACACAGTTCAATAGGTGTTTGACCTAGTTCACTAAACTAATAATTTCAAAAATATGTCTTATTTTGAGCTTTTAATTAGTCAAGAACACCACATAATCAATGATTTAGATTATAACATAACTTATATTATCAATTTATATGAAACTATACAATTTATTCCTTCATGTCTCCCTAATCTGAAACCAATTACTGCATCAAGTAATATAAGCTTTACATCCTCAAGGAGACCAAAATGTAATACATTTGAGGTCACTCACCCTTGTATTTCTCTTGCTACAAATGTTGGGAATCATCCTCCACCCAATAATACTCTTCATACTAACCCCAACAATTCTCTTCCACCCAACAATCCTACTCCTCCCATTGATACAACTCAAATTCTTTCTCGCATGATTCAAAAAATGAATGTTATGTAAACAACTATCAATTACCAAATGACAAAAATGCAATCTAATATATTATAAATTACTTGTCAACCACCTCAAGTCATCATGACTCAACCAAATCATAATTTATCCCCCATCCTCTTAAATATGCCAATGGGCATCTCATACCTCAACCTCATTTGCATTAAAAAATTCTTCAACATATTCAAAATAAACCCTTAGCTCCATTCATTGCATCCATGGACATTGGAAACGTTTATCCAATTATTATATATGATGGAATTAAGGACCCCACTGTATTTATTATTATTATTTTTAATTTCTATAAGGAATGGGTCTAAATTAACACCTTTGATACCACCAAGCTCCTAGCCAAAACATTTGTTGGTGACACACTTGAATGGTATAATTAAATCCCTCCACATTAACTCTCAAAAGTAAAAGATTTAGTCAATGATATATTGAAGGAATTCAAACATCATGACCTTCTTAAAAATTATCTTGGCCATTTAATTAATTATAAGTAACTTTATAACGAACCTAATAACACTTTCATCAAATGATGGAAATCTCTATCTCACAAAGTGGATGATAACATAAATGATGATAAAATTTAAAGATATTTTTTACGACTCTTAAAGCTCATCTTCAATACAAATTTCAGATGTTTTCACATAAAAATTTAGAAGAAGCCTTAGACCAATCAAAAAGGAAATCATTTCTTATGAGTCAATTTAAAGCACCTCAAGAAACTACTAAGGAATATTTATAATCATTTTATCATAACATTGATTCATATAAGACTACCCAACCTCAAAAGGGAACATATAATTCAACCAATTTTAACCCAAACCACCCTCCCTTTAGTATATAAGAACTTAATAATAAATTTACACCCTCTAAACCCATGAGCTTTGATCCTTCCAAACCACTTCCAAAAATGTACAAACTTGACGAGTTTTGTTGGTTACATGCTACGGTAGGTCATTTTCATGAGAATTATTGTGATATTCACCATTTTATTATTACTTACTTACTTTTTCCACATTTAAATCTTGAATCTTACACAATAATGTTATCAAGACCATCTTCAAACCTCTCAAGTCCAATCTAAAGAATCACAATCACATCAACATCACTTACCTAATGATCGATAAAAAATACCCCATACCTCCACCTCATCCATGAATGTTATCCAAAACATAAATGATAATTATTCATACACTAATAAAGAAAGGATAACTAACATGAAAAAATTCAAATGGGTGGTTGCATCCATCAAACTTCAACCTCTTAGGTCACATGAACCCAAAGAGCACCTAGTTCACATGCCTACTCCAAAGCACATCATAAATGGTCCTCTTGTACATTATAGACCCATTCAAACCTCCCATACATGTTTTAAGTAAATTTAAACATCCTTAAAATCCAACATATCAACATATTTACCTATATCTAACTACATCAAAAATCCCAACGGAGTTTATTCTAACGGTTCAATTTTACCTCACTCCATACCATATGTTGGGGCATCTTGCAATGCCCATCCACATGTAACTTCAGAATTTGGGGCATATTTTGATGCCCATACCTACATAAAATTACCCATTGGGTTATCCTAAAATTCCCACCTTTTTTCTACATTTCATAATAACAAATAAATTCAAATTCAAGAAACTTTTTGAGGCACATAGGCTTATACTTCACATGCTCATATTTAATATAGACGTTAACATAGATTTTTATCATTATTTTGTCTCATTGTTTATTTGTTTTGGTGTATTTTATTTAATTTATATTAATTTTACTTAAATCATTGTTTCCTTTGGGTTCTTTGGTTTTATTTCGTTATACTAGCATCATTATTTCCTTTTTGATTCATTGGTTTTATTTCATTTTGGACTTTACTTCCCTTATGGTTTTTAAGTATCACTTTAATTATTATTATTTTTTATATTTTAACCATTTTTTCCTTAGTCTCTTTATGATTATTTGACCCTTATTTATTTCCCCCCTTTCTTGGGATGACCATTTACCTTCCCCCTTTTTTGGGATGACTACTACTTTCATTTGGTACTTGTGCTAGATCCTTTGTAAGTTAGTATAACTTCTTAGTGACATAAATATAATAATAATATCCCCATCTCTTTCATATAACTATTTTAAATCCTTATGATCATTCATGAGCATATTCATCATTGTATCACTTATTACATTGATAAATCTCTTACAATCTCCATATTTACCTTATTTCCTTTTAGTTGAGGCACACATAGGTCAGTTTTGAGATTGTACACTTAATTATGGGGAATTATAGGAGTATTTAGACATAATGGTATTTAGGTACTTTTATCCAGTGATCAATTTTAATCCCTCTTGTGTTCATCACATCTTTCATTCATGATTAGTTATTATCATTTAAATGCTTGATATTTTGGTTCATACCTAGCCATTACGATTCAAGCTTGCCAATTTTATAAGTAATTTAATTATTTTTGGGAGTTATTAATTTTTAATTTGACCATCCTACATACACATTCATTTCTTCTATTATTATTATATCCTTATGGTTTTTCAAATATAGGTACTGCGCCCTCCATGATCAAGACTAGGATATTTGCATGCAGTCATTCAACAAAAAGGTAAGACAAGGTATGTATTTGGTGTTTTCAGTTATTTTATTTAATGATTAATTAAATTATTTATTTTTTAGTTAGCTCAATTAGTGTGTTTCTATGTTCTTTATCAAAGCACCATCCTATGTTACACTCACATGACATGTGATCAGCTTCGAAGGGGGCATATGTATACACACAATATTTTTATAAACTTTATCACTTACTAACACTTTATATATTATAATAATCTATCAAGTTTAAATATCTCCAAGTGCATGCCTTAAAGGGTGCACTAGTAAATGGGTGGGTATACCATTAGTGCTTTGTAAGATTATCATGGATTTTTATCATTCCTATTATTAGTCCAACTTTTTTAGAATGTCTATCTATTCATCTCCTATGATGTCTCCCTAAAATCCTAGAATATTGAAATATGTCTAAATCTAAAATAATAAAATATTGAAATATGGCTAACTCTAAAATCCAATAGGACCCTCCAAAATTTTAAATTTGCATTATAGTTCCTAGAGGTCCGAAACCACTCTCAAACTTCTAAAAGTATAAATATAAAATATAAATTAAAGTATAATAAACTAAATTTCCATTTATAAATGTCAAATTAAATGTTTATTTTATATTTATACTACCTATTTCATCACCTTTCATGCCCTTAACCAACTCCCTAAGCAATATCCCTTATCAAATAACCCTTAACTAAGCAAAATGCACTTTTCCAACCATGTCAAAAAACACATATGAATTTAGACATTTTACACCTATTTTTCATACTAAGTCAACTGGTTCAATCTTGTTAAAAAGGGTTAAGTTACATGTTATCAAACTAGGTTGTCATGACTGACCTACTTCGAGGCGTAATGACTGCTTTTCCTACCTACCAAAATCAAGTTGGTCAATCTTGTTAGATAAAATTTAAGAAGGGTTTTGGGTAAATATATGGATATAAATACCACCTTCAATTCAACTAAATAAAGGGAAACATTTATTTTTGCATTATTATAGCTCATAATTTTGTTATTTCTACACTTAAGGAGTCATTGCTTATTGTTTTATTTTGGAAGGAAACTTGTCTTATGGGTAAGTCTTGGATGCAAATTAGGGGTTTTTTAGCATAGAGATGATTTTTATAGTGTGATACTTACAAATCCACAACAACCTCTTTCAAATCACCATTTTCCAAGGGAGTGATTGAGGCATGGCATGTTTAATTTAAGGTACACACATTCCTAACTTTTAATTTTTCATTTAGTAGTTTAGATATTGCATAAATTAGAAGGATGTCTATTGTACTCCTTGATTGGTTTACCTCTACATTGAATTGAGTAGAGTTATCTTTTCATGTTTTATTTTATTTATTTAAAACTACCCCACTTTAGGCCACAAGATTTAGTGAACACTAGATTAGATTTATTTTATGTAAGCCTAGATAGGGTTATTGCATAATGTCATTACCTAGAGGATTCCAAACCCTCTCATATGGTGTTACATGGTAATAGATCCATTAGTCACATTTAGCAGTTTGAATTGGTCATGTATCAATATAAATATCTATGCAATGAATTATTTGGTAAGATTACCTTCTTTGAGCTTAGTAACCACTAAGTAGGACAAGTTGAAGATCCATCCTAATTTATTTCATGCACTAGGGATGAAATTTGATTAATCAAGATGAGATAGAATATATAACTAGGCAATGAGTAGGACTAAACAAATTAGATGGATATTGGGACTTATGTAAAAATCACCAATAAAAAGGTGTTAAAAAATTCAAAGTTTTTGGAATAGATAAAAAATAATGGAATGCAAACAAACATGAAAAAATATGGAGTTTTTAATGGTATTGAGAATGAATTTTTTTGATACACAAGTAATTTTTTTAGCCAAGATATGTATAATGAATTTTAAAACCTTATGTAGATGATTAATGCTTATATCATGATTGAAATGGCATGGAATCTATAGATAGATGTTAGGGTTACTATAAAAAATGTGCCCAAGTCTGATATGTCAACTTCTAAGTTATCTTCACATGGATAGATCTATCCAAAACAATCTTCACATTACTACCTAAATAAGTAAAAAATTATATATTAAAAACTACCTAAATAAATTTGTCACACACAAAAAACTCTCCATCAGAGGGGAAACCAAGAAGTGTTGTGGTTTACCCCTTATTAAAACTCACAAACCCATACTTGTTTTGATATCAAATATTATTTTTGGTCTGAGCTTAACATAGAAAAAAATTATTATTAAAAACAACAAAGCTTACATATAGGCATTGAGCTCCTACAAATTAGGATTAAAGACATATAAAAAATAAACATACAATACATATTTTATAGGGATGAGTTGTTATCATAATTTATTAAATGTTTACACACCCAAAATAGATAATATGTTCTATACTAATAATTCCCAACAAAAAGTTTCCATGGAAAGGAAGTTGTGATTAGATATATGTCCTACCCAAATAAGGAACATTATAATTATTTAACATGATCTTTAAATATATATGTGACACTTAAAATTATGTAATATACTTTGAAGGAAGATTTGGGTACGAAAAAATATTAAATGTACAAGCTTTTATTGATTTTGATTGGGCTTGGGATCTGGACTATCAAATATATAGTAGTCGTTGTGTTTAACATGTTTGATGGAGTGGTTAATTGGATGAGAAAAAGGCAAACAATCATTGCACTATCAACATTAGAATATCAATGCATAGGAACCACTCATGAAATTAAGAAAGTTTTATGGACACAACTACCCTTAATTTTAGAAGTATGAATCTATGGTCCCCTATGAAAAGTGTTCAAAAATTAGGAGAATGTTGGAAATGTATTGTATTATTTTGATGATTTACACCCCTTATATATTATACACCTTAACACAATTTTTATGTTAAGGGAATCACCTTGATTGAGGCATATAGAGGGATAATGACTTACCATGTAGGCGATCAAGGGTGGGATCCATATAAATTGTTTTATGGACCCTATAAGTGGTGTTTGGAATGTATGGGTGGTTTTGGTCCATGGTTTATGACCCAAGGTTTCTAATCCCATGGTTTGTACTCATTGTATTTTAATATTTATTGGATGGGTACCTAATGATGTGCTTACACATAATCACACATGCATTTGGATAAAACAACTTTGAAGTATGCTGTTGTATTGTAAAACATTGAGTTAATGCAATAAATAAGAAGGTTTTTGTGTTAGAATTTTTCTCGAAAGGGTTTTCCTAGGTGAAAAACTTATGTATAGTATGTGCTTGCCATTTTCCACTTTGTTATATCTTAATAGTATGTTATAATTACTTATCTTGTGTAGGTTTATAAAAACTATTCTATCCATAGAGGATAAAAAAGAGGAAATGGACACTAAAACTCTAGGGTCAAAATTTCAAAGTTAAACTTGATGTTGAAATTATAATGTAAAGATGTGGACATTTTATCTGTGTTGATTTATCCATTGGGGGGAAATATGAATGTGATATAATTTTTTATGACATGCACATGTACATGGAAAGTATAATGTAATGCATTACATGTCATAATTTCAAAGTCAATGCAATATTTAAAAAAAAATAATTTGCATAACTATCAAGGCCATGTTGTAGTATTATTCTATATTTGTTTTTTGTATTGGGATATCATGCAACCATTACATTAGTCTATTACATAATAAATGTGCATTCTATATGATACAAAATTTTATAAATAAGATTGAAATAAGGTAAAATCATTACATTATGATATATTGACATAATTACTACATTAAACTCTCAAAAAATTCAAGGTTTCTACATAGGGTATGTACATCAATCAGATCATGGTAAAAATATATATATATTTTCATATGTTTTAGTTAAAAACACCCTAAAAGACATGCATATTAAAAAATTCAACAAAAAAACCTAAATTAATGTCCTAAGTCCATCATCACAGTCTATGTGACCACATTAAAAAAGAATACAATTGCAGAATTCCCTAATATGAAAGAACATCATTACAAAATTTAATTGTCTTTTGTGAATAGGAAAGGATATTAGAATTATTCCCTAATATGTTACTAAATTATGTATATGATGATCTCAATGCAATGACATATGAATATTATAGTTTTCCAAACATAAATTATGGCACAGGGATAAATTTTGACATGCAGAGAGAGAGAGAGAGAGAGAGAGAGAGAGAGAGAGAGAGAGAGAGAGAGAGAGAGAGAGAGAGAGAGAGAGAGAGAGAGAGAGAGAGAGAGAGAGAGAGAGAGAGAGAGAGAGAGAGAGAGAGAGAGAGAGAGAGAGAGAGAGAGAGAGAGAGAGGCCCACTCAATTAAAGAGTTTGATAGAATCTTACAATACTTTGATTGATCCTCCAAGAAAATTCTACCAAGGTAGGGAATAGACCCATGCACCCAACCACGGGGCCTGCTACCAAATCCAACCATAAAAAAATATGTATCCATAATACCATAGAAGATAAAAGTGAAATATTTCAACACAAAGCCTCACAACTATGGATATCATATATGAAATACCTCAATATTCATACTATTAATATGTGTTTATAAAAATACTCTTAATGTTACTATGGTGGTACAAATTGTCGAAAGTTAGCCTACTAGGTCTACACCCCTCTATCTTCAACTTGAAAATAAATGTACATAAAATAAATTATAAATTGAAAAATGTTTAAAAATAAAATTAAATGATAATAAAAATATGTTAAAGTGAAGCTCAATTTTTTTAATCATCTCAAGATAGTTACAGAAAGGATAACCTACATCACATAAAAAATTAACAAAAATCAAACCAAAAAAATAAATGTGAGAATACCCAACAATTATTTCAATACATGATTATCTCAAAGAGTTTGAGGGAATATTACAAGATTTTGCTTGAGCCTCCATGAAATTTGTATCGATATAAGGGGAACAGACCCATGCAACCAACCATGGTAGATCATAGCCACCTAAACCATTGTATAACCTCAATATACATAATACCATAGTAGATAAAATAGAAAGTTTCCAAAAAAAATCCTCAAAAGTAATAATATAATAAATAAAATGGTTTAATATTTGTATTAGTGATATATTTTTGGCACAATAATTTTAACATCTCTATGGTGTGTGGTAATTTTTTTCTATTAGCCTACCATATTTGTGCCCGTTTGCATTCAACTTCCCAAAAAAATCACAATATTAATGGCATATCATATTTTAAATAATTTAAAACCCATGATAAATTATAATGGTCCTACATAAAAGTGACACTAATTTTTTTATCATCTTAAGATAGTTATATCAAGGATGACCTAAAACAAATCTTAACAAAAAGACTAATAAAAAGAGTAATTTTGTTCTTACCAAACAATTATTATAGTCAATTATTATGTCAAAGAGTATGAGGCAATCTTATAAGATAGTGCTTGACCTTCCATGATATTTATATTAAGAAAAACTGGAATGGAACCATGCACCAATGGTGGCCCATATTTACCCTAACCATTGGTTTACATTTGCATCCATAATATTATAACATAGAAAAGAACAAGGTACCTTGAATGTGCTTGAGATTTGAAATGATTGAAAACTAGGACTAATGTTGATATAGATGGTAGTATGTAGAAATTAGTGTAGAATAGAGGTCAAATACCTTGATTTTACACAAATTTGTCTTTGGTTTGAATAACTTTTGCATCTATTTTCCATATAGTGAATAGAGGTCAATTAAACTTATATTTATAGGGTTATGTTGCTTGTCAAAATAATAAAATAAACTTAGGTTGAATTAGGAGGGGCACACAGTTGAAAAACTATCTATTGGGAAGAGTTAGGGCTAAATATAGTAGTGCCTAGTTGGGGACACTAGCACCATGTGGCTGTAGTGTCCTAAATATGGCAGTAATGTACTCTCTATAGACTACTAAGCAATTTGGATTAGAGTTAGGGATGCTAGTTCTAGGACTATATCTTGACTAGTTGTAGGTGATTATGATCTAATTAATGAATGGAAATGTAAGTCTAATGCTCAAGGATAGGTCTATGGCTAGCCTAGGTATAAGTTAACTCAAGTGACACTCTTAGCATCCAGTTACCACATTTAGGTGATTACATTTTCCTCCCACTTTATGCTAGTAATGCAACAAAGTGAAATGACTAGTATAAAGGAAAAAGAAGCATACCTAGACTTACCTTGGAAGTGAATCCCGTGTACCTAAGTTTGAATATGCAAATCTAGGTTTGTGTATGCAGAACATGATCAAAAGCAATGTCCTACAATGAAACATGTAAAAATAAATCCTTATTTAAGATATGATCAAAATCAACATAATATGATGAAATGAAATAACTGAGTAAGTTGAGTAAAGAGAAAGTAAAGGAATAAACATACCTCATTGGGTATGTAAGCCAATGCATGAACTTGGTGACAACTTATGTATGTGAATATGCATAGTGATCATATCATTTTAATAAGTTGAACTAAGTTTATGGCTTGCTCAATACTCATATGGGTGGCACAATAACTAAATCTAATTTTGACTCCATCATTTCCCACCCCTACTTGGTGGATCTTGATCTTTGTGAATAGATTTTATAAGATTGTAAGTGTGTCAAAACCTCTCATGTAAGTGGATTAAGAACTCAAGTAGGCCATGACTACATCATTCCCCCTATGTAAAGTAGATGCATATATAAATGTACTAAACAAAGTGTTGAAATTATCTAATTGACTAATCTAACTATGTATTGAGCTCTATGGCCACTCAGGTATATTAGGTAGCTTTGGGCCACTTAGGAATACCAACCACTAAAGATGGAGTAAGGCATAAATATGGTGACAACCTAGAATGTGATAAAAGTATATACAATATAGAGAATGACATGGAGTTTTCTATTCCATATAGTCAACATGTCTGAAGTTGAGTATATGGAAACTATGTGCCATGCACATGCCCTTAATTTGGTATCTGAGTATATTGAATCTAAAACAGCTAAACCTAAGTAAATAAATTGAATGTATGAGTGATCATGCCATGAATAATTCCCCCAAATATGAGAAAATATTATGAATTTGAACTAAAATGAATGTATTTGAGTTAAATTTGAACATAAATACTAAATCTATGATTATATCTATGCAAATCTATATTATACTTAGTGTACTAGTTTGAATAATTTGAAATATCCTGAAGCTAGGGCTACTAGATAAAGCACCTTGTAATGGATATAACTACCCTATGGTACTAGTGTCCCAATCTAGGCACTAATGATTGCCTGATCTAATTTTTATATGATCTGAACTGACTATGTGTACCTTGAGTCTAATGTCTGAAACTGAGCATGTGTGCTGAAATATGTCTGTGAAAAGCTAGGAGCTTGATCTTTGTGACAAATCCCTATAAATTCCCCCTCTTTTGAGGGAAGTGGTGAAACCTATGTAATAATTCCCCTCTAAAAAAGCAGCCTTGTAAAATGTGTTATCCAGAGCATGTGCATGATATTTCAATATAATGTACAACATAACATCAAAATGTAAATGTATCTGAGCATAAGTAGGAAATGTAAGATGTATGTTGTAATATAACATTTCATAAAGTGTCAAGATAGATGTAAGCAATGCTTATAACAAAAAATATAAGTTACTACCTAGGTGCTAGGGCATGATGTCCATCATGGCTCCCAAGTAAGAAGGGTAGATGCATGAGATCCATTATGGCATCAAAAACTAGTGTGTATGTCTAATAAGAAAATACAAGTGTCATGGTGTAGAATCATATAAGGAAGTGAACATACAAACACATAAGCCATACAAAAGATAGGATAAGGAGCCACAATACAAGGGACATGGGCACATGTCACTAAATATGAGAATGAAGATATACAAATAGAGAAGTGGTATATAAGCTAAAGAATGATGGCATATTTAAACTCCCTCAAAATGGAAGAAGTATAGGAAACACAATCAAGTCTAATCTAGGAACTAGAAATGAAAGCATGTATAACTATGTAATACAAATATATGTAAATGCTAGGATGTATATATATTGAGTCTAACTAGTGATAGTCAGCAAAAAAATCTTATAGCTGGTCTAGATCAGTGTAGTGGACAAGAGTCCTGTCTAGAATTTGTAAGCATTTGACAAGAACAAGTGAAGCATATGTGTATGATAAAATCAAATGTATTAGGATAGCTAGAGATATGCAACATTTGGAAAGTATTATAAATGCAAACATAACATGCATATAGTCTATAATTTTTTTTTGTGTTTTTGACATATTTGAATGTTTTTGTATTTTTTGAGTATAAGCTATGTATAAGTAAATGAAATTAAACTATGTACAAGGAGTGAGATAAAAGGAAGTATGTACAAGGGTAGAAACCTATTGGCTAGATATTTTTTAGGTAGTCAAAATTACCTAGGCAGTCATGGGATTAAATCCCTTTCATTTAATAGTGAAGATCTTGTGCATTTATGTCTATCTATATCTAATTACCTACAACTTAAAATTATTCACAGAGTATACAAATTATGTGTAAGTTATTTTAATTGAGGGTATTAATTTAATCACTCTTGTTGATGAGCCATAACAAAGGGATTTTGCATCAAGTAAGCAGCTGGTTCTAGGAATGTAAACAAAATTTTAGATAGATTGATGAGTAAAGAAAAGACTATAATGCTTGATAAAGGAGAGGAATAGGAGAAATACACTTCATAATAAATAGTTTTCATATTTTACTGTATACGTTCAAATAGATAAACATATGATTGCGATAAAATTTTCAACAAATGATCAAGAAAGTAATGAATTCAATTAAGATAAATAGATAACATAAATTTTACCATTTTATCTTCATAGAATGCATGAAATGATTCCCTCAGACAAATTTATCCAAAAAACAAACTTCATTCTTATTCACTTTCAACAAAATTCATATACAATTATCTAGATATCTAAACATAAAGTTTTAGATTGCTTAAACTTTCCCGTACAATGGTTACAATTGCTTACCTATAAAACTTATCCTCTTTGGCATGCAAGCTTGCACTTCTATTTATACAATTTTATATAACAAATTCAAATAGGAAATAAGTTCTTTAATACCCATGTGCTACATTAAAATTGGAAACCTTTGAGTGGCATCCTCCTCAAAATTCTCTTATGTGGCATGTAGTGGATAATGACATGTAGCACTTCCTAATCTTACTGTTTGGTTTGAATACAACTACTTTGCATGTAGCAAAAAGTTCATTGAAGTAATTTAATTTTATAAGATAACTTCAAGTAATGGTGTTTTAGCTAGGTTACTTGAGTTTCACAATTTTACAAAGTAATATACCTTCAACAAGTAACTCTACTAAACATCTTTACTTAAAAGTAATTTATTTTAGCAAAGTTAATTTACAAATAAAATGAATAGGATGAAAGAAAATAGGAAGAAGTAAAATGAAACTTATATAAATAAGGGAAACAATAATTATTCCACTTCATGGAATTTATAGCTACATTTCTCTCTAACTTGATGTGCTGAGACATCACAAGCTGTATGGCTACATCATCGGGTTTAAAAAGTGCTTGTCTTTCTATCTCAAATCTTAGCATCACCATTTCTATCCTTCTACTATGAGCTTTTACCTTCTTGACTCTTGATTCAAGTCTTTTTATTTTTTATTGATATTGGATTAAATCTTTGATAGACTTGGCTGTGAAAGGAGTTGTAGCTTTATCCATCCTTCATTTGAATTGCTCCCATAGCTATTAAGATGTCATTAGAACATTGTTAGACCAAATACCAGTAAGACCAAAAGGGAATCCTCTAGAATTGTATTTTCACCACATGCCTTCTCTTTCAAAATCTTCATTTCTTCACTCATTGATTATAGAATATGTATATGAAAAGATACTTGGTACTCTTCTTGCTTGATCTTAATTATGTATCCATCATGAACAATCTTTTCTTTAATCAGAATTTTCTCATTCAAATTACCTATTGTTTGTAGACTTTTCTATTATAACTCAAAAATTCCATTTTCATTATCAATCTCTTTCATCACTATCTTAACTTCTACTAATTTCTTTAAAATATCAACATGAGCATATAGAACCATAGGGAAGAGCTTCTAAGTAGTTTTATGCATCTTCTCTATCCACTTGTCAATAGCCTTTGCTTTGTATCCAATCTCTTCCACTTCTATTATCACTTGATGGCCAATTGAATGTCCTAAAATAATAGATTTCTATGGAACTAATCTATCAAATTTGACTATTATTTCACAAAACTATGTATTTTGTTCCTTCAACTTGGCTTTATTAGCCTTTTCTTCATCCAGCTTCTTAAAGAGAGTATTTATCAAAGTCTAAGTATCTTGTTTTAATTCCTCAGTGGTAACTTCTCTAAGAGGTATATTTTAAAGAGTTAAGTCACTCTCAATGAATTTTCCTTTGCTCATACCTTGTGTTAGAACTGTTATCTCTACAAAATTTTACCCTAAAGATTCAATTATCAACCTTGAAGTTACCTTTGTAGACTTGGGCTTCTTTCCTTTTTTATCTAGAATTTTCAACAATTGTAAGTCTATATCCTCAAGATTAATCAGTTCCTTTGAATATGGAGTTATTTGTAGTGCCAACTAGGATGAGAAATCTATATTAGTGGAGGTATCTGAATGAGTTACCATTTTCTATTGGTTGTTTCTCACCACTAACTCTTGCAAAGGAACCTCCTAGACCTCATACTCTTTCTTTGAATCTTTTTCAACATGTTTCTCAATTTCTAGTTCTTTTTCCCTACCATCTTCCTTATTTTTCTCTTTTACATTTTCAATTATTACCTCCTTCTCCTTGGGCTTCTCAACAATTTTCTCTATCACTACCTTTGCCTCTTTTTTAGGTTTTTTTATTATCTCTACTTCTTTTAGCTTTTCTACAACTATTTCTTCCTTCTTCTCAAGCTCTACTACTTTTTTTATTCTTATGGTTCTACTTGAGACGGGGTTTCTTCTCCAATAATTACTTTTTCAAGCTTGTTTTCAATGGTGGGTTTCTCTATTAAAGGGATAGGAGGTGGAGAATATGAAGGGGGAAGAGGAGGAAGAGTCTCCTTTTGAATGGATTTATTAAGAGCTTTGATGCCATAAGACTTTGGGGGTGGTATCAGTACTAATGGATCTATGATGGGTACAATGGGAGTTTGAATGGTGGAAATAGTAGGAATAGTGGTATTAGTAGAAAATACCAATGGTGGTGTAGAAATATTTTGATGTATTGGCTCTTTGTCTTTTACCATAAAATAGGTATCATTAATATTCCTTTTGAACTTTATCTTCTTTGTAGGCATTTGGCTACTTTATACTTATACTATTTCTTTTCTTTTCTAACAAACACAAGTGGTTTCACTCATCAACTTCTTCTTATAGTATCCTTTGTTAATAATCCAAGTGGAAGTCATTGATAAAACATTTGAAGTTCTATCTAGAATAGTCTTATCATGATATTTACCCACAGTGATTACTGAAAGTGGGATATTATCCCCCTACTACATGAAAAGCATCACTGGTGACCACCCCATCATCTTCCATATCCTCAGGGATGGTGGCTAGATCAAAATCACAAATTTTCTCAATCATCACTCTACTATTGTCTCTTCTAATCACATCAAATTAATCTCTACAATCAATCCAAACATCTTCAAGTGCTGGAATATGCATGTATTCTAGAGAAACTATATTTTAAGCCACCCCTCTACAATCAAAATTGGCTTTATCCTTAAAAAGTGTTTGAGATTAATGATGGTACATCTCCTTTTGTATATTTCTAGCCTTATAAATGCTTGGGCAATGATAATGACCAATGATAATAGGAAAGTTGATGGCTGGACAATTAGCCTTTGACTATAAGTCATGTAACTCAATAATATCTATATAATTCCATGAGAATCCACTTATCACTTGGGTATCTAGGTAATTTAATAGGCATTCTTTAGAAACCCCCAACTTTGATATATGTAAAGTCAAGGAACTGAATGAAAATGCAAACATATTGTGAAACTGTATCCCATGCTTCTTTTGATACTCTTCTATGTTTTAGATCTATATTTAAATTAAAAATAAGTTCATAAAAGAATCCATAATTTACTACAATATAATATTTATAGTACTCTAAAAGGACCAACTAACGATAATAATCATATATTGGTATAGATTATAGTGTGCCTTTTTTTCTTAGCCTGGTAATCGTAAGCTAAAAACCCTAAACTAGTGTTTGACCCATATATAAGGTTATTTATATCAAAAAAGGCCAAATATTTGTAATATTATTAATTTACATGTTATATAACAAAATATTATGTTTTTAAGGTGTTAAAAAAGGTCCAAGTATGTATTTTGAAGTTTGTTGGTAAACTAGACCCTAACAAACCTAATTGGGGTAAACAAAGTTAAAAACCAAGTTTGAAAAGTGAATTAAGTAAAGAGTTTGTGTCTATAAATTTTATAATAGGTTTATATTGATATAATGTTGTTGAAACTATAATAAATTTTTCAATATTGTATGATACATGTCTATACATAAGGGATTTTGAGTAAAATAGGGCTAGAAGGACTATGGTAGAATAGACAAGGTTGTGAAGAGAATTGAATAGAAAATTAGAAGGTATTAGAGAGTTTATAAGTGGAATGAGAGGGTTAATAATCCCCTAATAAACATGAAAAAATCCTAGAAAGTACAAGTGAAATAGTGACTATTGATTAAGATCCTTTATAAAGATAGTGGATTAAGAAACAAGCATAGTGTGAGTGAGAAACAAGTTTAAGAATGTTTTCTTGGTATATGTTCTACATCATTTTAGTATCAAAGCTTAGGGAAATATTTTTTAGATTTTTTAAAGGATTAAAAATGTGGTTTTAAATATATTTTAAGATAGGTGATCAAAGATAGTGCTCTATAGAGAGAGTTAATAGGAATGGAGATGATTTGGTCAGGATAGTGACCCAACTAATAGCTCGATTGGTGATGAGAATGGAGGCTATAGAGGATGTTATCAGGGAGATATAATAAAGAGAAGATAGGTATCAAGGTGAGGTATCACCTTTGCAATCAAGGATGGATGATAGAGGAAATGAAGAGGTGGTACAAGAGAGACCACATGAACATACTACAACAGTTCAAGAAGATAGCATGGGGAAGCACCATGAAAGGTAGATTAAATCATTAGTAGATGAAAAAATGAGAAGAGATGAAGGTACAATAAGACAAGGACCAAGATAGAGATTTTAGGGGCACTGCTAGAATTACCAAAGAGAAGGACATAGGGAAGTAGAGTATCTAAAAAATATACGCAGTAATATGTAACAACAGAGAGTGAGAGAGATGAATGTGGAGAGAGAAAATGATAGGAATGAGTCATTACTCATGAAGAGGATTTTATTTTATCAAAATAAAGGCAAGGAACCAATCCAAAGGAGAATCCTATTTAGAATTAGATGCAAGTCAAGAGGTAAAGTATGTAATTTGGTTATTGATGGTGGTAGTACTAGTAACATTATTTCATTATAAATGGTGTAGAAGTTAAGATTGAAGAGGATGCCAAATCTATAACCATAAATAATTTAATGGGTTTATAAAGGACACCAAATACTGGTAAGTGAACAAATCTAGGTTGAGTTTCAAATAAGAAGGTATAAAGACCAAGTTTTATGTGATATTTTGCCTATAGATGTGTGCCATTTATTTATAGGTAGACCATGGTAGTTTGATAAGCATGCCATACATTAGGGATAAAAAATACATAAAATATAAGGTAGCATGGAAAAACATATGTACTTGTTCCATTGAAATATAAATAGGCAAGATAGGATGAAAGAATCATGATGATGATGTAGTGTTGGAGTAAAACTATGGAAGGTTTAGGATTGGTAAAGGTACCAAAAGAAGAAAAGAAAGTGAGGAGTGAAGAATGCAAGGTGGCAAAAAATAGTTAACAAATGAAGTAAGGTACAACACCTAAGAGAGTGATCCAAGAAAGTAGTCAAGGTAAGTATGTCAACCAAACATGTAAGAGAGAAGACAATAGGGTAGTGTTTGACATTGCAATAGAGATGGTTTGGATATGACACCAAGAAAGTGAGGAATTTGGAGGTTGAAATGTATGAGAAGGTATCCCATGAGAAAGCCATGAAGTATTCAAATATTGTTTCTAATATGTCATCTTGTAATGAAAGTGCATGTAATGAATAAGTAGCCTAAGAAGTGGTAGTAGATGAATATAAAAGTTTGAAAAAGAGTCTTGATTAAGAAGAGGATGTTGATGAGATGGGTAATATACAACATGACCATGCACAAGGTGACCATGTAGAAGTGCTAAATCAAGAAGATGAGGTATTTAAAGAAAGCATGAATCCCTTGAATGTTAGGATAAAGAGGGCATTAAAGATGTTGATATACAACATCAAGCTAAGAATTTATACAAGAATGAGGTATGAAAATGACAAACACAAGTTGTGAATGAAATGGAATGGGTAATAGAAGAAGCATTGGTGAAAGAATAAGTGTGTAGACTTAAAATAGTGATTGAAGATAAAGATAAGGAAAATATGAGGTACTATGTAGAGGATAAAGAGTGGAATACACCATCAAGGTAAGCTAAAGATAATAGTAGACATGTTTTGCTTAACAAATTTATTTTATGTGTAGGTATGGTGTTTAAGTAGATGAAGTAGAGAAGGCTTAAATTTAGGGCCCAAGAGCATGTAAACATTTATGAGAGGCAATTGGAATCAAACAAATTCAAAGAGGAATTTTAATGCATTTAGGTAACAACATATACCAAGTTTAACATTCAACACATGCGGCAAAGATTCTTCTAGCCTAGTAGTATGATATAGGGGAATCTTGTATGGACCCCAAATTTGTTCAAATTTTGTCTTAATTTGGTTTATTATATGTTTCATATTTTCTAGACGTCAGTTGAAGTCCATAGGAGTGTAGTAGGTTTAAAGAGGCATATAATTTAAATGGTTCCTTTTCTTGACAAAAACACTTTTTGAAAATTTAAATGTTCTTGAACCTTTTATAAGGAATTTTAAGAAAATTTATGAAGGTAAAAGGTTTATAAAATGTGACAAATGGTTTAGATATTTTATGAGGTTTAAAAATGTGATCTTTAACCTATGGTTATGATCCTACATGTCATATTGTATAAAACAGGAAAACTACATTGTAACCCATAAGACTCTACATGGGAAAGGTGGGAAGATTTAGTTATGAGCCATATTATATAAGTTTTAATTCAATTTGAAAGGTATTCTTGATATTTAATTTTAATGAGAGGAACAAGGTATCTATTTTCAAGTTTTGACAGGAGGGGAAGGATTAATATTGTAACCCTGTTATTTGAGTGAATGAAGAATAGATACCCTTAAATAGGTCAATGGTTGATATTTTTATTTGTAAGAGATATGATTGAATTAATTATATTAACATTTTTTTATATTTTTGATTGAAATTTATTATTTTTTATTTTTAATCAAGACTTGAAAGAAATGGTGAAAAGAAGATATGACCTTGTTTTGGGAGATGTAAGGTATAAACCCTATCCTTGAGTATTCTGCTTGTTTGCAGACTGTATCTATTTTATTGGGGAATGATATGAACTATGTTGATTATAATAATTTATTGAAGGCATGTATGAATTATTTTTAGGTCATACATTGTAAGGAATAGTGTGTAGAATATTTGGTATGTAGACTTGGTCAAGAACAGACCTCGATGTGAAGTTGCTCTTGGAAATGAAAATTGTGTTTTATTGTTATTAGATAAAAGGAGATTGGAATTAAAATGTGGTAAATGTATAAATATTTAAATTATTTCCTAGTGAACATGATTCAAAGTGTAGCATTTGGAATTCAAGTATCATACAGAGTTGTTAGACTATAAATGTGTTTTCCTATATCTTCCTTATGTGCACAAACAGAACATTGTTTCGAGAAATAAACAAATAAAAAATTGAAATGAAAGAGTATAGTGGATTTAGGTAAATCCTTTAAGATGTTAATTTATTAATTGAGCCCTAATTTAGGTATTTTAATTGTATTTGACCTTTTTACAAGAACACAGGTTTGTAGTGTGTCACAATTTGAACACAATCAAATGTAGACTAAGTTAGTTGGAGTATATAGTGGATAAAATTTCACTTAATGAATATTGGAGTAATTACATTTGGTAAGGATATATCTCAAAAAACAAATTGGATCCTTTGAAACTCCCTAAAATGCCCACATTGGAATTTTAACTATTCTCGGGTGGTAACAATAAGTTAGAAACCCTAAACTAGGGTTTGGACCATATCTAAGGTTATAACCATCCAAAAAGTCCAAATATTTGAAATATTAGTAATTTTCATGTGTTATAATATAATATTATGGTTTTAAGGTGGTATGGAAGGTCCAAGTATGTATTGTTTAGTTTGTTGGTAAATTAGACCCTAACAGACCTAATTAGGGTAGACAGAGTTAAAAACCAAGTTTGAAAAGTGACTTAAGTAAAGAGTTTGGGTCTATAAATTTGAGAATAGGTTTATATTGATATAGGGTTGTTGAAATGATAACCATTTTTTTAATATTTTATGGTACATGTTCATACATAAGGGATTTTGAGTAAAATAGGGCTAGAAGGACTGTGGTAGAATGGATAGGGTTGTGAAGATAATTGAATAGAAACTTGGAAGGTATTGGAGAGTTTAAAAGTAGAATTAGAGTGTTAATAATCCCTTGATAAACCTAAAAAAAATCCTATAAAATTAAAATTAAAATAGCGAATCTTGATTAAGATCCTTTATAAAGATAGTGGAATAAGAAACAAGCATAGTGTGAGTGAGAAACAAGTTTAAGAATGTTTTCTTGGTATATGATCTACATTAGATCCATATGAGATAATTCTTACATGAATTGATTATTAGTTATCATAATATATAAAATAATATAATGGGTCCTAAGGATGGGGTGAAGTGGGAAGGATAAAATCCAAAAATATAAGTAACACACTCAGAACACACCTAAAAGAAGTTACAAACTACATGCTTAGGGAATGATCAAACCCAAGACAAGTTGTACACTTTGAAATTGCCAAATTGAGGTCAAAATTTAACATGGTTTGAAATTAGAATAAATAATTATAGAATTACTCCAAATAGAGGAAAATAATAATGTGTCCTAGTAGAATGGATTTGATTGGTTGATAAAGCAATTTTGCCCTAGTAGGGCATATGTTGATCATAGATAATGAATTTTCCCCAATAGGGCTGATTTTATTTTGTGATTGGTCTAAATTTCATGCTCCAATAGGGAAAATTGGCAAGCATAGCTCAAGGATATAACCTATGGCATAGATTAAATATGAGCAGGTGCAAACATAGATGTGAGGCTCTAATGATTGAACTAACCATAAAAACTAGGCATACAAGGATGTAAAAAGTGATGAAAGAGATGAAAATAAGAATGAGGGTGGTTGAGATGACCTGAGATACATCATGTATCCAAGTGATTCCTACATAGTCCAGATGGACCTCAATCTAATGTAGTTCACCCAAAAATGGGAGAAAATGGAATGAGGAAAGAAGAAGAGAAGAAAAATAAGCCACAATTCAATTAGACTCATAAGTATGCCAAGAGATGCATGTATTGCATAGAGTCTTGTGCATAAGCCATTGGTGTTTAGTTTCATTGGTGAACTAAGAGTTTATCTTTGGATTTGCATTGAATTTTAGACTTGGGATCCAAAGCACTTGGTTATTAATATAACAAAAATGAAATTATGCATCATAAGTATGAATAACTTATAATGACATTATATTTAAATTTTGATGAGCCATTTAAAATATGAATATTTATAACTAAGGATAATGATAAAAAATACCAAGACTAGAGTTACAACTATTTACATTTAAACAAAAACAAAAAAAATCAAAGAAGAACAAGACATAAATATAACCTAACTTAAAATCAAGATAGGGACAATCAAGATTTAAGAAGGAATAAGAATGCACAAAATCAAAGCAAGGACAACTTAATACAAAATATGAAATCATGATATGAATAATCAAAATCCATGTGTACTATTAATAAGTTCTTGGAAACAAAAAATAAAAGAGAAAAAAAAAAAAAAAAACATAAAAGACCAAGAAGAAACAAGAAGAACAATCAAAGGAAGAGTAAAGAATAAATAAGGAGACAATAAATCACAATAAAACACTAATAAAAATGAAATAAACACATACAAACAAGAGTTAGTCATAATGTTAGTGTGAGAAAAAAACAATTATTCAGGCATGTGTAGTAGAGTCATTACTTTCTATAAAAATGTAATAATAACAAAGGACACAAATTTGCCCTTAAGTTATAGGAAAACAACACAAAATAAAATGGGGGAAAAAGAAGAAAAGGAAAGGGGTGGCTAAGCTGACTCCAGATGTATAAGACAAATGGATGCTACCTACATAGTTTCATGGATGGAAGATCCAAAATGAACTTCAGGCCAAATGTAGTTCTCCTAGGAAACAAGATAGAAAACAAGTGATGATAAGAAAATATGATTAATGTTGTAGAGGAAATAATGAAAATAGGCTCATAGAATGATGGAAGCATTCAAATTAATGTTTAAAAAATGACAAGATCATGGAGATCAAAATAAAATAAAATATAAGACAATGTTTCTATTTTTGTGTTGATCATTTTCTAATATTTTTGTGTTTTTAGGATAAGTGACATCAACTAAATATTAACAAAATGTCTAGGGAACTACCTAACTGAGGAGATGCAAATCCACATGTAAGATTTCAAACAATAGCTAAGCTGGATACAATAGCTTATGCTTGTAAATTAGTGAGATTGAGATCATGATAAGACAAAAATGCTTGCCAAACAACAAGAAAATAATAATATAATAGTATGTAGCATGAGATAAATCCAAAAAACCATTCATCAGGTAAAAACCATGAGCTGATGCATCCGTGTTCACTTATTTGTAAGAAGAATCTGCAAACTACTATTTAGGGTGAACTACTTTGTATAAATGGAAATGAAGGTGTCAATAATGCCTATGAGTCATAATTAGGATCATAATTGGGTAAAGGATAGAACTGTTTAGGTTAAAATGGCCTAGGGTATGAAAATAATATGGTTATAAGGAGAATGGTCCAGAATGAATGTGGTCCAAAAGAGGATGGTCTAAGGTGGGATAAAAAGAGTCAAGTTTGAATATAAATTCTCTAGAGTGCCAATGGTCTAAAGTTTTTACTGTCTAGGATCATAAAAGAATGTGGCTATCATGAGAATGGTCTAGGGTAGATCAAAATACAATGAATATGATCCAAAAGAGGAAGGTCAAGGATATAATAGTAGGATACAATAACTTCAACACAAGTTGCCCCCAAGTAAGGGGTCTCATAGAAAATGGTTCAAAAGCTATCAAGCGTAGAAACACTTGAGGTGTATAATTTTCATGGGATATGGAAGCTCTTCATCACTTAGAGTAGCCAATCGGTATGCCCCTAATCTATAGTTTGCTATGATTACATATGGGCCTAGATAATTGGGTTGGAACTTACCCTTTTTCTTATGTTTAGAATTTGTGTTCTTTTAGTTCTATTTTAAGATCAAATCACCAATTTCAAAATCCTAAGGGAGAATGCACTTGTTATAACTTCTCCATAATCTATTCTAATAGGCTTGCAAGTTATCTAGGGTAGCCAGACGTTTACCATCAAGAAGTGCTAGTTCTTGTAACCTTAAAACTCTATAATATTTGACATCTTCAATATTATCCAAATATACTCTTAATGAAGGCAACTCAATCTTAATCAAGATAATAAATTATGTTCCATAAATAAGGGAGTGTGGAGTGGCTCTTATGGGGGTTCAATGACTAGTGTAATAAGCCTAAAAGGTAGGAAAAATTACAAATTCCAATTATGGCCAACATCATTCACAATCTTCTTAAGTATGGCAATAATGGTTTTGTTTGATGCCTCAACTTGTCCTTTGCCTTGTGGGTTATATGGTGTGGATTTATTATGATTGATTTTGAATGTTGCATAAATTTATTTAACATCTCTGTTTATAAAGGATCCACCATTATGGGATATAATACATGCATAAATACCATATCATTAAATAATATGATAATATATAAACTTATAAATCTACTTAACAATGATGTAAGTGAGAGGAATGGCCTCGACCCACTTAATAAAAAACTCGATAGTAGTGAAAATATGTTTGTGGCCATTAAAAGATGTTGGGTTTATTTTTTTAATGAGATTGAGGTCCCAAGTAAAAAATGACCATGGTGTAGTAATTGACTATAATGGAAAGGAATGTGCGTGTATCAAATTTCCATGTTGTTAACAAGGAACACACTTCCTCACATAGTTGCAAGCATCTGTATCTATTTTTGGATAACATTATTCCATTTTGAGGAACTTTTTAGCTAAGAATACATTGTTTGTGTGGGAACCACACATTCCTTCATGAACCTTATTGAAACTCTAACTTGGATTATCTCAAAGATAAATAAGAAAGTAGCATTCCATCATAGCCTTTACAATAAAGTGTGTTTCCAAGGAGGGTATAATGGGATATGTAGTGAATAAAAAGTTTTAAATGATTATTGGAAAGGTTATGTGGAAAAACATGATCATGGAAATAATTGTAAAGGTATTGAAACCAAGGCAGTTCAGGTGGGAGATTGGGACCAACAATGGTGCATACCCTTCTGAATGTAGCAAGACATGATCAAGATGTAAAATATTTTCAATAAAAAATTGGTACTCTTTAGCACTGCTATCAATCTATATCATGGAACCAATTATTTCTATTGCATTGATAGATTTGTTATTAGCTTGTGGTACTTGTTCAAACTATAAGGATTTAAAATTGAGTCCTCGGATTATCTAGAATGTGCTTGTAAGGTACAAGATTATCATCTCTAATTTGATAATAATTAGTGGTTTGATTGATAATCAATTATGAATCTCCATAAACCATTAAGTGATAGATATCCCACTATACTATAAGATGAAGGCCTATGCTAAGTGCCTTATACTCATCCATATTATTGGTACAATGAAAATTGATATGAAATGTTTTGGCAATCAGATCCCCTTGTAGTGTAATACAAAAATGTGGGATAAAAGCCTATGAGAAGTGAAAAAACCATAAAAATATAGTTTTCACTATTCAAGATCATGTTGTACTTATTCCATTATCATAATAGAATCATCTGGAAAGTCAAATCTAAGTGGTTGAGTGTCTATAATAGGGGCTTTTATAAGTTGATCAACAATAACCTACCCCTTGATAGCTTTCTGATTTTGATACTCAACATCATACTAACTTAAGATCATGACCCATTTGTCCATGCATCCTATGAGATCTTCTTTGGATAATAAAAATTTGAGGGGATCCACTTTAACAATAACAATGATTTTGTTGTTCAACATATAGGGTCATAATTTTTGGGACATGAACACTATAGCTAAAAATATATTCTCAATAGGCATATAATTATGTTCATAATACACCAGTGTGCATCTTAGATAATAAACTACATTTTCCTTGACCTGATCATCATGTTGGGCCAATAGTACCCCCAATGCATGTTCAATCATTGAAATAGAAAGAAATAATGGTTGTTTAGGTGTTGGCGATCTCCAACCTAGTAGGTTGTCCAAATATGTTATGAGTTTTTTAAATGATAATTGACACTCATAATCCCATTGAAATGTAACCCCTTACTTCAAGATATGTGTAAATGGGTGGCACTTATCTACAAGTTGTGAAACGAAACTATGAATAGATAGGATCTTTCTTTGCAGGCTATGAAGATGTTTGAGATTAGAAGGTGGAGGAAATTCTTAAATGGCCTTAACCTTAGTAAGGTTGAATTTAATCCCTTTTTGTGATACAATAAACCCTATCAATTTTATTGAAGTAACACTAAAGACACACTTCTTTGGATTTAGGTGACCTTATACTCACGAAGTCTCTCAAAGATTCTCTGTAGAACATAAAGATGTCTGACACATGGTCTTGATTTAACTAGGATGTCATCAACATAGTATTCAATAATATTGTGCATCATGTCATGAAATATGACAATTATAACACACTGATAAGTGGTTCCAACATTCTTCAAGCCAAATGGCATGACTTGATAATAAAATGTTCCCATGATGTGGTGAATGTAGTCTTGTGCTAATATTCTTGATTTATCTTGATTTGATTTTATCCAAAAAATACATCCATAAGGGACATCATCTCATACCCAGTAGTAAAGTTGATAATCATGTCAATTTTAGGCAAAGGAAAATTATATTTGGGGGTATGCTTTATTGATGTATTTGAAATCAGTACAAAGACTTATATCCTATGGTTTTTTACTAACTAGAACTATGTTTGATATCCATTTAGAATAGTCCAATGGTCTGATGAAGCCTGCTCTTAGTAATTTATCCAATTTTTTTACCAAAAATATGATGTGTGGATGCATCTTCCTTAATTTATGTTTGATTGGCTTAGCATATGGATGAATAACAAGTCGATGCAAAACCAATCAAGGTCTAAGCCTGGAATGTTAGAATATGCCCATGCAAAAATATCAATAAAATCCTTGGAAATGTATGGAATGTGATGTTGCTCCTTATTAAGAGAAGATCCATGGTAAATAATTTTGGGGTCATCAGATGTTCCTAGATTCACTTCCACAATATTTTTTACAAGAAGTGTAGAACTATCTTCTAGAATAATAGGTAATGTATGATCATGATATTCTTCTTCTATTATAGTTTCTTGTAGGTCCTCCCAAAGATCTAGATAATGTGATGAATTTGAATCTACCAGTTTAGGTAATGGCCAACTAGAAAATATTTCTAGAAAGTCAAGAGCAAGATGCTCAAAGACTTGTTATTTTGATGTGATGATGGCACTGGCTATAGCGCTAAGACTTGATAAACCTTGTGTGTCCTTTGGGGATGAGAAAGATTTCCCATCCAAGAATGCTTGAAAAAGGTATTCAATCAAGGGATTGTCATTTTATTTACTATTTCCTTGACCAATAAGTGCCTCAAAGAGGTTTTGACCCAAGGATCTCAATGTTTTATCTTTTTCATGACCAAAACAATTTGCTTGCTCTCCAAAATAAGTAGAAGGATCTAAAGAAAAATCAAAGCCTTGCTTATGATCACCAATGGGAAATCCATCTCTTAGGCCCATATACTCTACAACAGACTCTTCATTATGGAATTCATCAAGGTATATGACCAAACTTTTTTGGTCCTAATCAATGAGTTTAGGATGGAAAAGGCAAAAGGAAAAATGAGGTGTTATGGTCATAATGAAGTTTGAATCAAATAAGTCTATGCTATAAAGCTCATCAAAAAGACTATAATGGGATGTTACATCACTACCAAGAGTCTTGTTTCTATTAGATTTAGAATAATCACTATCAAAAAGTCACGAGGTCACCCATAGGTGGTATAAATCTAAGACCTTGATTCATATTAGGTTTACCAGTTGATAAAGGTTCTAGGATTCCTTTCACTCATTAGCCAAGGCCTCTTCCTATTTAATAAAATTTATCCATGATATAAGTAGGGATATGATATTTTGGATTTTGAAAATAATCAATAATGCCATCAGAATATAACTAGTCTCCTTTAATGAAATATTCTCTATCTTGATTTGGTGAAGTACAAGGTACAAATATCATTGGTGGTTTTTGTGTTTCTTTATTATTTTGATAAATCATGTTGGGTCTGCAAGGGATTTTTGAAGGTTTATATTTACCAAGTGATTTGGAAGAGTTGGGAAACTTAATAACACGGAAGGAATATTTAAGATGATATGTGGAAATGCCTACATCTTCAATAATAACCTGTTTTACAAGAGTTGTGGGAAATGGATCAGCCAAAGTAAAGACAAGGTCACTAGGGTTAATATAATTGGATTTTAGTGGATGTAAAACTATTACCTTCTTGTTATTTATAATGAATTCAGAACTAAGACAATAGTTATAATTATAGATCTCAACCTCTAAATGTTTGCGATACTGATAAGGCAATAGATCCAAAAAAATAGTAACTTTGATCCCATCATAGGGAAACCTAAGGAACTAATGCAAAGTGGATGGAATGGCTTGTACTTCATGGATCCAATGACGACCAAGAAGTATGTTATAAGGTAACTCAATATCCATAATGTGTAACAATGTATGATGGGACACATAACCAATAATGATTGGAAAATAAATAGTACTAAAAGATTCCCTTTTATTATTATCACATGATTTTATAGTGATTGTCTCTAGCTTAATGTCCCTTGTAGTATAACCCAATCATTGTCCTATCTTGAGAGACACTATGTTCAACCCCAAACCATTGTCTATAAGAACCCACTTGATTTTATGGTTTTTAATGATGAATTCAATATAAAAGGGGTTGTTATGGCTAGGAACAAGAGTGGACATGTTTTTTTAATCAAATGTATCCTGTTAAAATGAAGACAAATGTCCTATAAGTGTTTGGAAAAATTTAGGGTTAATATCTTGTGGAATAGTAGATTATTGAAGAAGGTCATTAAAAATAGTTCTATAGACTCCAGACGTATGCAAAAGATATAAAATATAAAATTGCATAGGGTTTTACTCAGTTGATTTGATAGACTATAAGGATTTTCAATAGTAGGATGAGATGGATTAACCTTGGTTGGCATAGTATTCAACTTTGGATCTAAAGGCATAATGTTCATGTTGGGTTTAGTGGTAGAAGAGGGCAAAGGGACCTAAAGGGTAACTCATAAGCATCTAGTTATAATTACATAATCTAAAGGTAGAAAGGATCCATTATAATTAGTTGATGAAGGTAAAGGGCCTTGAAGGGTGACTCACAAGAATCTAGTTACATTTGAGCAATTTTGAGTCAACAAAAATTAGAAGAGGGATGAGGTATAGAAATGGTAGCCTATGAAAATTGAGGTACAATAGAATTTATTAAACTCAATGCAACATTACTTGAGGGAGAGGGTGTTGAACCTATAAAAATGGTTTTAGTACTTTAAGAAGTATGAGATGGTTCATGGGTTTTAATAGTGACAGTGGCAATGTGGTTTACAAAAATGCACCCCATGGTGCTATTTTAGTCATAAGGAATGTTGTTGTAACCCAAGTTATTAACATGGGTATTATAATCCTAATTATGATCATGTTGATTATGATTTTGACCTTGGTTCTGATTCTATCCTTGGTTTTGATTATTTCTTGCTGATTATTGATTATGTCGAGGAAAGGGATCTTTATAGATGCCCATATCCTGATTAGTGTTATATGGAGCAAGTTTGATCTCAACTTCACTATTTTCAATCAAATATTCAATAAGATGCCACAATTGAACACACTAATAAACAACATGACCAATAACATAATATAAATTGAAAAATTCTTTGCTCGATACCAATTAGGTTTGGGCAGATCTTCAAGAAATGGCCTTGGTATAGGACATACAATCAAATTACCTACTATGAGATTTTGGAATACTACCTCAATAGGCTCTCCTAGTTTGTTAAAGACTTTATACATATTATCAAATTCCATTCATGGATGGACTCTTTGTAAAATGTTTGGTGGATTAGGTGGAGCTAATTGCACTTTTGGAGTTGGTGGGGCCTTCACCATTTGTACATGTCTTGATTCAGTTACTCCATTTATGGCCATATTCTTGTTCTTATTGAACCCCTTAGGTTTCTCTATTTCAATAGTTTGAATAGGATATTGGGTCTGATTTGATATTTAATCCTATAAATAAATCTTAATAAATCCATTGGTAATAACCACCTTCTCAATCTATATACCCTTGTCTATAATTTCTTTAAATGTGTCTCTGCAAGTAAGATGTAGATTCTGTACCACCTCAGGGTGTAGGTTTTGTGAAAAAATGTCAGTTAGCTATTTGTTTGGAAAATTATGTTGAAATAATCCATCTAATGCTCTCCACTATTGTAGATATGTTGTAAATCTTTCTCTATCTCACTATTTGGATTTTCACAAGTTGACCATACTCAACTCATGTTCAATTTTGTAAGAAATATGGTTGACAATTTTTTTAGATATATCATTCTAATATGACATTGATCCCTTGGGTAACTTAAGAATCTAGTCTAAATCTTTTCCCACTAAACTTCATGGAAAAAAGTGAAGAAAATAAATGCTATTATAAGCTACCTCTTGGCATAGTACAAAAAATGCCTGAATGTGTTCACGAGGTTCACCCTTCCCTTTATATTTGTTGAAATTGTGTACCTCAAAATGAGGTGGAAAGGGGACTTGGAGAATACTTAAATCAGATAGATACGGACATATCTCATCAAATTTTTACTTATTGATTCTATTTCCTATCTCCAATCATGACATAATTTCTTTCATTGAATTCCACTCTTGTATGTTTTGTACATTGGTAGGTTAAACATAATTATGTTGGGGTGGTATGTCCCCTTGTTTCATGCATTTTCTAGGGATATACACCCTTTGATAAAAATTTTTGCTTTGATTTGCTCCTTTAGTCAAGTAAGTGAGCCATTGATTCTTGGGTTGATAAACATTACCTAAAATCAACTACCTTGAAGTGTAAGTGTTTTATTGATTTTGGGGAGTTTGTGGTCTATTCACCAAACTACGCATTGGTTGGGAAGAACTTGCCAAATTATTTTGAAGAATTTTCTCAATATGTATTGAGTGTTTTATTCCTTAGTTTTATAAAGGGACAAGAGGTTCTTGATGATTAAAAAATATATGCTCTGTGTCTGGTGAAGAATGTTGTGGACCTATTGAGGCTTGGTTTGTTTAACTAAGATGTCTTGATCCATCATATGTGTGATCTCAACCAAAGTGTGCTACATAGGTTGTAACACATTCCATTTCTCTTTGGAAGCATCATTATGTATGGAAGTGGTGACTAAAGATTCAATCAAGTCTACGATAAGTTGGTTTACATATCATTGACTTATCTTCTTGATCTTGGTGACAAGATCTTGATCATTAGGTGTTAACTCTATGAACACTTCCTTTCCTTGATAGAAGACACAATTTTTATTTTTGCAATATGAGCAAAGGATTGTTCTCATTATTTTCTTCTACCCTAAGCAAGGTATGTAATTGTTCCATAGGAAATTCTGATGGTAATCTATCACCTGATTCAATCAAACTTAGGAGTGATTCATCTTTTTTCTCTAGGGGTTGATGTTAAAAATAGTCTTCCTCAAATCCTATAGTCATGGGAATGTCTTCAAATACCAAAAAATTGTCTTGTCCATCATAAAAATGCTCCTCCTCATAGCTAGGACCATAAGGAACCCCAATATGAGTTTACCTTTGAATCATGTCTAGAAGGTTGTTATCTAC
The DNA here is from genome assembly GCA_037957365.1 of Torreya grandis. Taxonomy (NCBI): domain Eukaryota; kingdom Viridiplantae; phylum Streptophyta; class Pinopsida; order Cupressales; family Taxaceae; genus Torreya; species Torreya grandis. Next base: position 848,936 of record JARHVA010001746.1, on the reverse strand, counting down.
ATTTTTTAGAATTTGAAATGTGTTTTACAAATATTAGCAAGGTGTGTTTTGATTTTATCCAAATAAATGACAAGGTGAAAAGAGACTATAATAAAGAGAAGTGGCATAGTAACACACAATTAGAATAAATGGTTTACAAAATTACTCAACTTTGGTGGGTTGAAATCATCAAATTAGAAGAGGGTATGATAAATCTTAAACCTAAAGTGTAAATGAGTACACTAAATGTAGATCAAAGATACGTCAATACCATAAAAACTAGGCACAACTTTGATGAGTTACAACTAGAAAAATTAAAAGAGTGTCTTTCTGATGAGGAAATTAATAATTCAAGCTAAAAAAATCAAGATTTTAAAACACATAAGAATTACAAAGTATAAAAGTAAAACCAAATGAGTAACATAATGCTACCACATGGTAATAAGAAGTAAAATTAGTTCTAGAACTTAGAGCATAAGTGATACGTAAGATAACCTAAGTTTAAAATGATAAAATGATGAGGAGTCTATATAACTACCTTCAATCCAAATGGGAAATCATACCCAAGTTAACTCAAACCAAGTGCAAACAAAAAATTTATTAACACCTTGGCCTAGAACTTAGAAAGGCACGATTGTTGAATTTGAATTAAAAATAGACTTCAAAATTTTTGCAAAATGGTTTAGACTAAAATGGATAGCATAACAATGTTGTTTATATAAGACAAATATAATGTTTTAAATGAGGATTTGAACAAGGAAACAGATGATTTTAATTTAGTCAGCATAATGCCTCTTTTTTCAAATAAAATGGTGGATAACAAAGGTGTTTGGTTAACATTTTTTGGTTTACAAACAAGTGTTAAACTCCAATAAAGACCAATAATGTAAAGGAAAAGTGACAAAATATAACTAAGTATAATCATCCAAAGTCCTAAAACTAAGAAGGTTGCTTTGTATCACTGAATTCCATCTATATACATGCTCTTGGGAGGATTTTAAGTTTTAATCCAAAAATAAAAGCACATGAAGTAGTAGGGTTTTTACACCCCCTTATTCCAAGATATTATAGAATGACATGGAACTTCAGGCTACTCACCCTATATCAATAATATGTCTATGATAAGTGGGGTTATTCTAAAACTAAATTTTTGAACATCTAGATGGTCCCAAGTTGGTTAACACTAGAGATGACTCACATCAATTGAGTTCATATCAGATAACTTATTATGAAAGGGTCTATTCCTTTACATGGTAATTCCATCTATGTACTTCTTAGTGGAATCATTTTGTTAGATAAACCTAACTTAGGTCTTCATTATGATTAGAGAGGTTAGCTGCTCAACCCCTTGGGTATCATAGTAAACATGCCTTGATTTATATACCCCACCATGGAGTGGGGTTGAAAAAATGCTAGAAGATGAATTTATAGGTCAAAGCTTCCATAAAGAACTCTTGAGGAGGCTATAAACTCTCACCTATAAGCCAAGTTGCATAAAATAAATGACCAAATGAAAAGATGTTAAAGGTTATGTTTATATCACCCAAACCATATAGGTTTTGGGGAGAGATTTAACAACATTATTTTAATTCTTTGGACAAGGCACAATTGTAAATGAAAGATCCCTTTTGGTCACCTAAGTTTCCTAAAGGGGATGGGGGGAGATCATACACGCATCCTTCATATTACAAACATTAAATAAGTATAAAAGATTTAGCATAGAACAAATAATTATTTACTTTAATACACTAAATGGAAATGTTCATTTGGACCCTTGGACTTAGTTTCAAATTTTTAAAATTTTCACAAAACAAACTAAGTATAAAAACTCTAAATTCATTTTAAGCACTAAATGAGAAGTTCAAGACTTAATCAATTTCAAACTTGTGCTTTTTAGATCACATGACTTGTAATTTTTAGAGGGTTTATGTCTACTTTGAAGCACAATTATCAATGAGAAAATCAAGATTTGAAAACTTTACCTATTTTTATTACATAGAGATTGACATCGGTCAATAGTAACTGATGTTGATTACAATAAAACCAATGTAAATTAGCATAGAACCAATGTCAGTGCAAAAAAAATTGATGTTGGTCAAAATAGAACCAATGCCGATTACCTATGAACCCTTAGGAAAAACATGTTGTGTCAATTTTTTTTATTAGACCAAGTTAGTATAAAATATCTAGAAAAACTTTTGGATCCTACAATGAAATGATTAGATAGAGACCTAAAAAACTTTAAAATCATAAAATGATAACTTACAACTTCTAAGAAAAATCAAAAACTATTTTTTTATACCATGTTTTGCCTTTGCACAGGGATTGATGCTAGTTAGTGTAAGATTGATGCCTATTAGGGTAAATCGACATCAGTGATTGTGTAAACTATGTGTCAATAAAGACATAAAAACTTGGGAAAAATAATGACAAAATTTGATTTTTAGAGATTTTAAAGCACTTTTTAGTAAATCTAAAATACTAAATTGGTCTCCTTGATTACATGGGATACATGGTCCCATCGGGCATGCCAAGATTTAGAGATGGAATCCAAAGTCAGTTAGATCAAGCATTAGTGAATAAAAATCAAGAAATTCATAAAGAACATAACTAACTAAGACAACTCCTTCAATGGGTTTTTGAAAATGAAAATTAAGAGATATTGAAATAAGGCATATACATCAATCCTTCCCAAGAGCATCCCACCTCTAAATGTAGCTTAAAATGTTATTTTACACTTGATTTGGTACTCAAGTCTTTAGAACTAATGAGTTTCTTGCTCCTCCACCATCTCAAGTGCACCAATGAAACTAGGATTATGATATTTGATCAATGTTATGCCTCTAGTGAAGCTATCCTATTACAAATCAAGCATAATAACACTACACATAAATGTCTTGTAGAGAGAATTTTACATAATACATTTAAACCAAAAGAACTTAAAAATGGTGGTTTTGGCTCTCCTATTTATAAATTTTTGAATTTGATCATAATCAACCATAACCATCCATCTTGAGATCAAGATGTGTGGACATGAATTAATTCAATTTTAGAGGTAATATCCATAAATATCCCCATAAATATTTGGAAGAGAGGGGAATTAAAGATGCATGGGAGGCCTTAAACCTGATATATGTTGCATTTATGGCTTATGGATGCCACCCCACAAATGATGCCACTTGATGATGTAGTATTAGGAATCAATTTCTAATTAATAAATATTTAATAACTTCCATGGATTCTCTACTTAAGCCCTTAATTTGGATTAATTTATCAAAGTAAGATTAATCAATTTTTATGTAATTCTTTAGATATTGGTTGCTTAATATTAATCAAAATAGTTAGAATGTCATGTTATTGGGTCATAATTTGACTGAAGTGGAATTAGAAGGTGTCTTTTACATATGGACCAATATCCCATTTAGGACATTGTCAACATAAAATAACACATGCATGTGTTGTGGGATTCTTAATTAGAATAATTTAGTTTTTTAGAAGGTTAAATTGTGTCTTCATCATTTTGACTCAAAATGATTTGAGAAAAGTTAATAATCACATAAAATACATTACCCTATTCAAGGATACATTAGCCTAAATTTGAACTTATATATGACAAGTTCAAACCATTTAACACATTTTAGGGATTTTTGAGTAAGATTGATAATTTAAACACAATGGTGTTAGGAATTGGATGTCTACATTGAATGCTTGCAGATGATTCTCCTTTAGATCTACTTGAAACCTTCCCATAAGACCTATTACTTGCATGATGTTAGTTTTAGAGGTAGTGGTGTATAACAAACTTCCAATCATTAACCTGTATGACATCTGATTGACCTTTAAAGACTCATCTTCCTTACTAAACTTACATCTTATGATCATGGGTATAATAATTTCCTTAGAATATTCCATATCAAACTTATTTAACATCTCTCTTATGTACTTGGCTTGTGATATGAATATACCTTAATTATATTGAGTGATTTGCAAACTAAGAAAAAATGATAATTATCCTAGCATGAACATCTCAAAATCTTTATTCTTCACCTATGTAAAGGCCTTTGTCATGTTTTCATTATTTCCACTAAAGATGATATCATCCACATAGAAAACTACAATTAATTGATGGTCATCTTCAGTCTTGATGTATAGATTGCTATCTATAACTCCTCTTTTGAATCCTTGATCTAATAGATACTTGTCTAATCCAACATACTAAGCTCTAGGAGCTTGCTTGAGACCATATAGATCTTTCTTCAATAAGAAAACATAGTCTTTATCATCTGATAGTGAGAACCCTTTAGGTTGCTTAATGTACACTTCTTATTCTAAATTCCCATTCAAAAAGGTAGATTTGACATCTATCTAGTATACCTTGAATCCTTTAAACCCTACATAATATAGAAATAATTTAATGGCCTCAAATATTTATACTAGTGTAAAGGTTTCCTCAAAGTCTACTCCTTCAACTTGTGCATATCCCTTTCATACCAATCTAGCCTTGTTCCTAGTGACTTCTCCATATTCATTCAACTTGTTTCTCAACACCCATTTTGTGCCAATGACATTATTATCTTTAGGCCTAGGAACTAATTATCATGTCTAATTCTTTCATATTTGGTTTAGTTCTTCATTCATAACACCTATCCAAAACTTACCCTTTCTTGATTCTATAAAACTCTTAGGTTAAATATTTTATAATAAAACATTCTCTTGATTTAGATTACTTACCAATCTTCTCCTAGTTTGCATACCTTCATTATTGTTGCCAATGATTTGAGATTCAAGGTGGTCTCTTTGAATCTATCTTGAAGGTCCTTTTGAGTTCTATCTCTCTTCAAACTCTTCTTCCTCCTCATCAATCTCTATAGTCTTGTCTTCAGTCTTAAAATCTATATTCTCTAAAGTGTTCTTTGACTATGAGTGAGATTTCCTTGTTTCATCAATCTTTACATTAGTGCTTTCCACTATATTTTGTAGTGTCTTGTTATAAAATATATAGTTTGAGATCATTGATGAGTATCCTAAGAATATTCCTTCATTAGATCTGGATTCAAACTTACCCAAGTCTTCATCATCTATTTTTATGAAACATTACTCCCAAATAATCTAAAGTGTTCTACATTTTTCGATTTGCCCTTCTATAGTTCATAAGGAGTCTTGTTTCCATTTGTCCTTATCTATCCTATATTCAAAATGTAGATAATATTTATTAATTCCTCTCTCCAATAGCCATCAGATAATATAGACTCATTCAACATAGTTCTATCATCATGAAATTTCATATTATTCCTTTCTACTACCCCATTCTGCTAATTTGTTCTAGCTACTCTGAATTGTCTCCTTATTCCATAAACCTCATATAAGTCATCCAAATCATTGGATGAAAAATATCCTCATTTATTATATCTTAGACACTTGATCTTCTCATTATTCTCATTCTCAACAAGATCTTGGAATGCCTTGAAATTGTCAAGAGCTTATGATTTATCTTTTAGGAATTCAACCCAAGTCATTCTTGTGTAATCATCAATGAGTAACATAAAGTAGCTAGCTACTTGAATTCTTTGAATTCTTGTAGGCCCATATCAATGTGGATTAACTCCATGGGTCTTGTAGTAGATTACTCCTTGGACTTAAACCTTATTCTAGTCTGCTTACCATGTTGACATGCCTTGTAAAGTATGTTTGTAAGTTTGATTATCTTAGGCATGTTCTTCATAGATATCTTAGTGATAATATTGATAAGGTTATCAAAGTTTAGGATTTTCATCTATCTTAGTGATGAAACATTTTTCCTTATTGATATCATTCACTACATATAGGTTGTTCTTAGACGTCTTGGCATTGACAATTAGCCTTACTAATTTGGCTCTCCTTATCTCACATCCTTTATCATGAAATGTTAGTGTGTCTCCTTGATTTCAAATTTAACTCACACTGATTATGTTATGTTTTATACCTTTCACATATAACACATTTTATGCCTTTGTCTTTCCATTGTCCAAACTCAAGACACCTTTTCTAACTATATTGGTAGTTGTTTTATCTCTAAACCTCACTCTTCTTGCAACATTTTTCTTCAAAGAGATGAACATGTTCTTGTTCCTATTATGTGACTTGAGTAGACACTATCTATATACCATTTCATGCCTTCATCTTGAATGTGAAATGTAGTTTGAGCTATCATAAAGTCATATTTGGTCTTATGTTCCTCCCTAAAAAATTGTCCATATTACTTCTTGAGCTCAATTTGATTCATCCTAGCTTGATTTAGATTCCATACCAATGTTTGATCCTTCTTATGCATTCTAGGAGCTTCATATGTCTTTTTGAATCTTGTAGACCTTGTAACTCTGTTAAATTATAATCTTTCAATGTATCCTATGTTGTGACAGATGTAGTAAATAACTTTTTTGTACTTATCATAGTTCCATGATGACTTATATTTTATAGAATTAGGTTGCCTGATTGATCTTATTAGGTTAGTAATCTTGACTTGTTCTTAATTCTCATGATTTATCTCAAACTTGCTTAATTTGTGTATGAGTTGTTCATGCTCAATCTTCAAGGAATCTAGCTATATCTTCAACTGGTCATACTTAACTTCCTTTGACTTGCAACTTGTATTGACCTATTATAACTAACTCTTGAGATCTTTAATAGTCTCATTTTGATGTTTCAAATCATCAAGTGTACTTATGAGCTCAAATTTAAGGTCTAATTTAGATTTTCCTTCTTCACTATCATAGTAGACTTCTTCATCATACATGTTGTCTTCTTCCTATTGATCATAACATATTCTTGTTCTTCCTAGGACTACCTTCAAGATGTTAGACTAGCCAAAAAGGACCAAGCTTTGATACCAATTATTAGAATCATAATGACTGAGAGGAGGGGGGGTCAATCAATCTTCAAAACTTTTATAATCTTTACCTTATCATTCATTAACTATGAATAATATGGTAAGCTAGCAACACATGAACATGAGAGAAGAGAATAACACATAAAACACTCATTTGAGTGGGAAAACCTCAAGGAGAAAAAAATCTACTGATGATGTAAATGGTCGACTATCTTATAAGTAAAACATCAATATTTAGTGAAGTACCAACTTCACTTGGATCACCAACACTAACTAGTCAAACATCACTTGAAAGGAAGCACCAACCCCCAAGATGAATAAGCACCAATTCAACCACCTTCAACCTTTGATCACCTTCAAAACCATTTTTTTCTCATTCAATAAATGATTATCTTCATCTTCAACTCTCCTCACACACCTATCCTTCTTAAACTATTCTCTAGCCTTCTTCACTTAATTAGCCCTCTTCTTGACTTGGTTAGGTCAAATGACCTTGATAATAATCTATAGTACCCCTATGAGATATACATGATAGTTTAATTTTACCCTCTTTATGGTCTAAAAGACCTTCAACTCTTCAAATTTCTATCTCAATCACTTCAACACCCATTCTCTCACTCTAAAAAACTAGGCATATTAGGCCTATTAGGTTGTGGAGCTAAAAGCTTCACTGATGCAGACATTGGAGGAGGGTGTTGAGTGTCACAGTCGCTGGCATCAGTCAGGCCAACCGATGTTGGTCAGGTGGAGATAGAAAGCTACCGATGACGATTAGGGATCAACCAACGTCAGTCACCTCCAGGCAAACAGGGATCGATGTCAGTCGCCTATGCGGTTCTAGAACTACTAGTTCACAAACAGTTAGTTAACGAACTAGTTGTTTGCATGTAAGAAGGCTAATTTTAGTCTTGAGCTATGGATCTAATTATTGTAATTGGATGTCTAATTATTTTTTGCATGGGATCTATATAATAGACTCAGGGCTGTATTGTAATTAGTGCTAGAGAGTAAGAGAGCAGAGATTAGCTCCTTCAGAGTGAAGAGAGCATGGTGTGTTCCTCTTAGTGCCACAGTGCCAAGTATGGGTGCTGGTTTGGAGAATCAGAAGGATTCTTCATGTATGTAGGATCTTGGTCAGCAAGTGTGCAAGGCCACATTTAGAAATCTACATGGTAAGTAAGATCATTAATTTGCAAGTATTTGTATGTGCGAGATCTAGGTTTGTAGGTGTGCAGAACCAGATTGATTTGCAGGTGTGTAAGATCAGGGAGGTCAGCAACACAATAGGGAGCAATATCAAGTAAGATCTACTTGGAGTACAGTGTGTACTCAGTTGGAGAGCAAAGAGGAAGGCAAGGTAGTTTCTTCCAAAGTAAGATCATTTGAGTTGCAGGTTGTTGCAAGTTCAAGGGAGATCTACTTGGAGTGCATTATGTACTCGATGGAGTATGTTTGTATACTCAGTGTACTAGCAGTATTGTTAATGACTGGTAGTGTTGTTACTAGCTAGTGGAGGTGAACACCAACTCTGTGTTTGAGTTGTGTGTTGGGACTATAATTGAGAGAGTGAGCTCTTGAAAGTGAATTACTGAACACTTGGTGTGGGAAGCCTGTAAGGTGGGAAGAGTGTGGCGTCTCTTCATTTGTAATTCTTTTTTGGAAGAGTATTAATACAATTGAGTATTGTCTCTCATATTCTATATTATTTTTAAATTCTAGTTACTTGTTACTTCTAGTTTAATTTTGCATGTTAAGTTGCTTGTACATGGCAATCAATTGTGCTTCCTAGATCCTAACAGTGGAGTTAGAGCATGTTTGTTGTTCTAGATTCCTGACAAAGTGGTATCAGAGCTAAGGTTGTAGGGAACAAGTTTGTGTTTGATTACAGGTCACTCTCAGAGGTTTTTGATTGAGTGAGAGTAGAGCAATGGCAGAAGAAAGTACACTAAGAATGGAGGAATTGAAAAACATGAATGGTCAATTACGGTGTTATGGAAAGAAAGAGCAGGTAAAGAGAAATTGTTGGTTGGTAGAAGATCAACATGAATGAATTAAAGAAGTAGATGTTGCAAGTGTTGTTGCATAGGATGCTCTGGGATGTTCCTTAGATAAAGTAGAATCTTGGTTTATAGATTTTGTTGCCTCTTTCCATGCAGCCCCAAATTTAGGGGTTGGTGAGCCTTGTCAATGTATTGGAAAAGGGGAAGTGAAGCTGAAATTGCAGGCGGCCAACACATGGGTGTTGAAGGAGGTCATGCAGGTCCCAGTCTTGAAGATGTGGCTAATTTCTTCAGGAAAGTTGGGTGATGAGAGATGCACAAGAACTCTCACAGTGGATGCACTTGAATTAGTTGGTGGTAACAAAGTAGGTATCCTTTATCTATCTACTTATATTATTGATTCTTCTTCTGTTGTGAAGACGTGGCTTTGTAGGCTTGGTCACATGAGCAAGAAGGAGATACATGTTCTTAAGAGGAATTTAGATGTCTTTGACAGACTTAAGAACTGGAAAGCCTTGGTGTTTTTGGAGGAGATGATGGACAGAGATCAGTGGAGAAGGCTAGACATCTCTGAGTAGGGTGGTTTGGATAGGGTTTTGATCCATGGAGAGCTCATGAGTAAAAAGTCATCACTCATAGGGGAACACAGTTACTGGCATCAATCAGAGGGAACCAGGGTTGAATAGATACATGTCGATGTCGGTCATGTGCAGACCAGAGCCGGTGGTGTCAGGCAGGGTGGCTAGTGGCATCAGTCAGGGAACTGACATCAGCAACTAGGTAAGACTGACGTTAGTTAAAAAATTGACATCGATAGAAAGGATAGTTGCATGGGAATCGACGTTGGTCGGATGTAGATTGTGTGGTGACTGAGGTCGATCACTGTAACAAATTTTGGGTAGACAACAAGCTGTCAAGGAGTCTCAAATGCCCATATGGAGGACTGAAAGGGTAAGTAAGCCTCAAATTCATTGTTCCTCTTCTTTATACTTGTTGCTCACTATAGAGCAGGAAGGATCTAGAAAATAGTGGGAGCATGGCATGAATAGGATGCAAAATGAAATGAGAGATTTGGTAGGGTTGCCAGTCAAAAGAAAGCACTGAGAGACAAATGGATTCCTTGGTTAAAGAATAGAGAGAATGGATACGTGAGATGAAAGGCTAGGTCATATGGTCTTGAGCAAGCTGTAGGATAGTAGTATAGGTCTGACAGGTGGTACCAAGTGGATGACAAAGTAGGGCTTTAGTCAATGTCAATATAAGCATTGTGTTTGTCTTACCAAGTGGATGATGGTCACAACATTATCTTGTTACTGTTGTGGATGGTATGCTTGGTGCAAGTTCAAACATACAGGGTTTTGTTGAGCTAAGGATAAGGTTAGTTCAGTGGCATGTCATGAGGAATTTGGAGCAGTAAAATTCTTTGGCATGAGTGTGTTCTAGAGACATGGAAGATCACAGGTTGATTTTGTCTCTAGATAATTGTGTGAAACTGGTTAGCACACCGATGGGTTAGACAGTTTTATGAACAGTGTCCTGATTCACATGATAAGGTTAAGTACATGTGTACTAGACCTGAGTTTGCCCCAGTAGTGGGAGCTATCAAAAATTTTAGATCTGATTCAAGAAAGAAGCACTGGAGGGTAGTTTAGTGGATTCTCAGGTATCTGAGAGGGACTAGTAGTAGGTCGACATGCTATGCAGGGTCAAGTTCTTTTCTACATGGGTTTGTAGATGTAGATGCGGTAGGTTACTTGGATGATAGGAGGTGCACCACAAGATTTGTGGTGGTTGGTATTCAAGGTTGAGCTTGAAGAGGGATACAAGCTAAGAAATAGATTAGACAAGGTACAAGTATAGGTACAGTGTAGCTATTTATCTCCAAGTGGGATATTGTTAGGTTGTGGAGCTAAAAGCTTCACTGATGCAAAAATTGGAGGAGGGTGCTAAGTGTCACAGTCACTAGCGTCGGTCAGGCCAACTGACGTCGGTCAGGTGGAGACAAAAAACTACTGACGATGGTCAGGGATTGACTGACGTTAGTCACCCCTAGGCAGACAGGGACTGACATCGGTCCCCTGTGCAGTTCCAAAACTGCTAGTTCATGGATAGTTAGTTAATGAACCAGTTGTTTGCATGTAGGAAGGCTAATTATAGTCTTGAGCTACAGATCTAATTATTGTAATTAGATGTCTAATTATTGTTTGCATGGGATCTATATAATAGACTCATGGGCTATATTGTAATTAGTGCTAGAGAGTAAGAGAGCAAAAATTAGCTCCTTCAGAGTGAAGAGAGCATGGTGTGTTCCTCCTAGTGCCACAGTGCCAAGTATGGGTGCTGGTTTGGAGAATCAGAAGGATTCTTCATGTATGTAGGATCTTGGTCAGCAGATGTGCAAGGCCATATTTGGAGATCTACATGGTAAGTAAGATCATTGATTTGTAGGTGTTTGTGTGTGTGAGATCTAGGTTTGCAGGTGTGTAGAACTAGATTGATTTGCAAGTGTGCAAGATTAGGGAGGTCAGCAACACAATAGGGAGTAATATCAGGTAGGATCTACTTGGATTATGGTGTGTACTTAGTTGGAGAGCAAAGAGGAAGGCAAGGTAGTTCCTTCCAAAGTAAGATCATTTGAGTTGCAGGTTGTTGCAAGTTCAAGAGAGATCTACTTGGAGTGCATTGTGTACTCGATTGAGTATATTTGTATACTCAGTGTATTGGCAGTATTGTTACTGACTGGTTGACTGGCAGTGTTGTTACTGGCTGGTGGAGGTGAACACCAACTCTGTGTTTGAGTTGTGTGTTGGGACCATAATTGAGAGAGTGAGCTCTTGAAGGTGAATTACTGAACACTTGGTGTGGGAAGCCTGTAAGGTGGGAAGAGTGTGGCGTCTCTTCATTTGTAATTCTTTTCTGGAAGAGTATTAATACAATTGAGTATTATCTCTCATATTCTGTGTTATTTCTAAATTCTAGTTACTTGTTACTTCTGGTTTAATTTTGCATGTTAAGTTTCTTGTACATGGTAATCAATTGTGCTTCCTAGATCCTAACAGTGGAGTCAGAGCATGTTTGTTGTTCTAGATTCCTGACAAGGCCTTATTCATATACTAGGCTCTTGCTCATACAATTCTTGGTCAGACATACACACTTTACCACTAAATTTTTAATGAAATTGGCCTTAATACATGGTAAAAAAATGAACCAAACATTACATTAGGTTGGTCATAACATATAATACCAAATACCCCTTTTAGGCTTTAAGGAGACCTAATTCAATTAGGCCTTCATGAGCATACATTACCTTTGAACACATTGAAACACTCTCAAAATTATCACATGGAAATAAAATATAATATTAAACTTGAATATACCTATAAAAATACCATCTTGGGTCCAATATACCTTTTATCATCAACCACCACTTGAACCACGTCATTAGCACTGTTCATAATTAGGCTTGTGCATGCCCATAAAGTCTATCTTGAACAAATGAACCAAAAACTTAATATTGTCAACAAATAATGGAAAAAAATAATGACATAATCCTCATGAACTTATGGACATCAACCTGTGCATTATACCTCACAACTCAAGGAAAAAGTGCTCAAACCCTTCTCTGCAAGTAGCTTACTTAGAACTGCTAATAAGCTTCAAAACATAGTCATGGAAATAATGATCTAGAACACCTATAGAATAAATTTCATAAATTTAAAATTCATTTATATAATATTATACCATATTTAAAACAAATTAAAATAAATATATCATAATCTCTAATATCAATACTGGTCTTATAGACCAATCTCATGACTTCATAGTACACAAACCTTACTGAGTTAGACAAGTTAATTTGAGATTAAATTTAGAATATATAAAATTATCTCCAAATATTAGATATAATATAGACATGTGTTATAAGTATTTAAAAAAACCCCCATGAATTTGGATCCATCCCTAATTCATGACAACACATCCCTCAACTCATTCCCACTTTTGCCTAGTTTTTCTCATTGTCTACACCATTAGACCTTTTAGCAATAGGTTAAATTGCATGAATGGTTTAGCACATATAAGATCTAAAACCTACTAAAAAACCACCATGGACATAATAGATAATTCTAAATATTTAACCTCTATCTATTTATCAAATTTGACTCGATCAACCCTACTTGTTATAGTAAATTTATGACAAATAAGGATTTTACTATAGGGTCCACACATTCATATGACAAACCAATGACACATGGAGATACATAAGAGAGTTAAATATATGAAACAATCATAAAAATAGGTCATACAATCAATTTTAATCCATTTCCATCAAGATCTTCCATATCAGGTCAAAGTGAAGGTTTTAGAGAGGTTTAAGCCACCTTACAATCTTAACAATCATTCATAAATCTTAGGCCTTAATATAAAAAACAATGCTTGGAAATTTGATCTAGGACCATTACCCATATAAGATTAATGACTTAGGTTCTCATGTATGGGTTACACATGCCAATGAATACATTAAATTTCTTCTTGGGTTGAGAATCCTTTATTTTATACACACAGGAAACCTCAAAACCACATTTTATGCCTTTTCTTGCATGCTTTCACCTTATAATAGGTCAAAATAACTAAAAAAACATGAAATACATATGTCAAAGACAATTTTTCCATGATTACCTTGGAAACTAATCTTGATACCCCATTAGGTGATAATTTCTCTCTTTGCTCTCTAAGCTTTTGATCTGTAGGTCACATTAGGCCTTAAAACAAACCTTATAGATGTTTTCAAAGCACTCTACACCTTAATTAAAAGCTCAATAAAAATATCACATGATATACCACTAATTTTAATCCTTCATAGGTCTTGACAACACCTTATGACCCCTTATTAGGTTAAGGAGAGTCTAGAACTAGTCTATTTGCATGCTAGTTTTGTAGGTTCTACCCATGTAGACTCACCTTGAAGATATACTAAGTGATAAAATGCTTCATATAAATGATATATAAACTTAAAAAATCCTATTATTCTTTGTTTATCCATCTCACTAATCCACCATGCTCCTTTATGCGAAGACTAGGCATCCTATGCGTAAGCCTTCTCAAGTCTCCTGCTAGGTTTAAACACTTAACAAGCTTAACCATTGATTTTTACACATTATTTGATGATTATATGCCTTGATTACATTCCTTATAAGTTTTTAAAACAATATCATACCTTTAAGAGATGTAATCGAACAAAAACACTATTTAGTGACCTCATACTTCATGAATAACCTTTGACATCAATGATAACATCAATGCCAAGTCTCAACAATAGAAGAAATGCTCAACACTTATCCCAAAAATTACTCTAACACTTATCTCTACTAGAAAATCACACCTTATTTTCTCTCATAATCTTATCTACATGAGTTACATCAACTCACATGTAACTCTTTATTCTCACACAAACACATAAACTATTTATTTACTCACTTATGTGATATAATATCTTTAATCTCACATAAATTAACTAAAAAATGATCTAATGTAGAACACCTAAACACCCATGTGATGAATAAATCCTCAACATTCCCCACTTAGTGAAAATATAGGGAGAGAAACTACATGAACAAATAATCTTTAAATTTTCCCCCATCCATAATTTTAACTCCTAGCCATTCGGTTTGCTTGATAATGTGTCCTTACAAAACATGAGAATTTATTACATTGAAAGAGCATCAATTTTTTTAATTTAAAAATGCCTAATCATATACTTATTCTATGTTTTATGACCAAATATGAAGCATACACATAAATGAGACAAATAAGAAATAAAACTACTGACTCATTATAGACATAGAATTAATGACTATTGTGACAAAAAAATCTAGACACTAAATATTAATCAAAAAGTGACTCATAAAATGCTAATCCTATATTCTAAAAAATTGAACACTCACTATAAAATAATTTAAATATTTAAATATATCAAAGACTTAATCTAAAAACATAAAGACTTTTACTTAAAAAAACTAATTAAATAAAACAACATAAAAAATAAAATTTTAAATTATAAAAAACATATAACTTAATTGATTAAAATTTATAAAATATTAGTGCATATGAAATCAACATTCAATGTTATCATAAAAAGGATTTTATATAATGGTGGAGTGGAGTGGAGTGGAGCTAATGGCATATAGTTTTAATTTGGATTTGGGTGGGATAGTGTATAGGGTGATGATGGAGATGATGATGACCTTGATCTAGATGAGGAGGATCATGCATG
The DNA here is from genome assembly GCA_037957365.1 of Torreya grandis. NCBI lineage: Eukaryota > Viridiplantae > Streptophyta > Pinopsida > Cupressales > Taxaceae > Torreya > Torreya grandis. The sequence continues at coordinate 833,821 of JARHVA010001746.1, read as the reverse complement.
GGTTTAGTTTGGTCTTTAGAAAAGATTTGGTGTGGCTATCCATTTTCAGACTAAGCAATTGGCATGTTTTTTCTTAATATGGGGGAAAATTAAATTCCATCAACCTTCAACTCCCTTGTTCTTATGTAGGACCAGATATGGCATGCTTGTTATGGTCTCTATTCAGGAAAACTTTTTACATGGGATTTCTATTTGGGATATAGTTTGGAGGGTCATTATGTCTCAGAAGGTGCTTCTTCCTAGAAGGGGAGTCTCTTCATTCCAACTAATTTTTTATGATTTCCTTGGCACTCTATTCTCTATGCAAAACCAAAGGTTCTAAAAAGAAAAATTAAGATAGTGGTGAAATTTATCTAGATGGTGGGTTATTAGGTGATCTCTACTCCACATGGGTTGACACTTTTGGGCACTTTTGATCTTTTTATTCTGTGGTTTCATCCAGTCTCAATAAGAAACAAATGTGAAAAGGAAAGGGAGATTATAGAGTAGGTAACACATTTGGTTTTAGTCATTTGGGACCATGTGTTAGATAGTTATTTGAGCTTGCCACTCTAGGGATTCTCATTCTAACATATCTGGCTAGCCTTTGAGTAGAAAAAAATTATGGAAAGGACACCTTTTTTCTTTCATACCTTGTGAGCCTTGAGGGAAACCTGTGGTGCTATAATTCATTGTCAACCTTGGTCTAATGTGTCAAATCTAAAAGTTGCTACACTAAAAAATATTTCTAATGGGAATGGTGGGTAGACTAAAATTCTAGAAGGGAATAAGAGCTATGTTCTCCCTTCTACACTATGCTTGACACTAAGACTAGTAGCTAGAGGATTTTCCCTAGATCTTCAAGGGAGTGATTTGAGTTCTTCCTTAGCTACAATAGAATGAGGCTTTTAGGAATGATTGAATTGATCCAACATCATTTCATGATCAATGTAAATCAAGTTTTTGCTCTCACATGGGGTGGGAATCAATGCCTTGAAAGTAAGTCCTACTGTTTCTCTAGATCTATGTTTTATGTTAAAAACTCTAGACCATGGTTACACTAGTCATTGTTTTACATGTTGGAAAGTTTTTTTTGACTTCTCAGAATTATTCTTGGAGACTTATGGAAAGTTTTACATCTTGGTTACTCTAGACCATGGTTACACTAGTCATTGTTTTACATCTTGGAAAGTATCCATTCAAAATTAAATAATACTTCTTTCTAGTTCTTGATCCATGCAAAATCAGATGCTTCTGAGTCTTGGGCCTCTACTTTTCCTATCCAGGTTAGCTTCCACACCAATTGCTTTCAAGAGGTTGATTTGTTCATTTTGGGTCCCTTTTGGGAAAATGTGATCCTTTTGGTTCTTTTGCTTAGGGATCCTGGTCCTTATTTGTAGCTACATCTTTTGGATAGGTCCTCTTTGTAATTTTGGTCAGCTATTTTTGTCTAGGAGGATGCTTGGTTCTCCTAATATATCTCTTAGTTGAGTCTTTTTTGTAATCTTAGTAAGCTATTTCTGACTAGGGGAAGACCCATACCTCGTAATGTATTTGGGACTAGATTCCACACCAATCAAATATGGGATTACTTTAATCTAAACATATAAATTTAAAAACTAAATATTAATAAAAACTTAAAAAAAACTAAGACTTTAAATACATACTAAAAAAACCTACAAACATATAATACTAAAAAAACCTAATAAAACAAACCATGAAATATTAATAAAACTTAATAAAAGACTTAAAAACTCAAAAAATACCAATACCTAATATCTAAATACCAATATATTTCAAAAAAAAACCATAAAATAAGATAAAATCACAAAAACACTAAAATTTAAAAACAAAAACTTAAAACGAATATAAAAAATATGAAAAAACAAAAAAAAGCTTAAAAATTTAAGCCGTAAAACCACTAAAAATATACAAAAAAATAAAACCACATAATATTATAGTAAAACATAAAACCAAAACTATATATTAAAAAAAAACATATACACTCTAAAAATATCATAAAGAATTTTTAACAATACCTACTACTAAAAATATGAGTTTTGATAAAATGGTTTTGTCATCGATTTTGTAGTCGAGAGGGACTATTTTGCCTTCCAAATGTTTTAGAAAGGATCTCACATGGATGATATAAAGCCATGGGTCAAGATAAAGTTGCCAGGAGAGAGGAATGAGATCCTCTACATTGTCTTCTAATATTTGACACACAACCAAAACAATTCATTTAGAGAGATCATAGTGAATGCTTATAAAAGCAATGGTTATTTTCATTTTATTGTTCTTATTCTATAATAAATCTAAAACACAAAAAATTACAAAAACTAAAAAACTACAATATGTATTTTTTTAATTTATTTTGAATGAAAATCATGGAAAAAGTGGCATGTAGACAATAAAAATGGGTGAACAAAATGGTAGAAGAGAAGATGATACAAAATGGATGGTGAATTTCAAGAACTTGGAGGTGGTCTACACAACAAATGGTTGGCAATATGCAAGTAAGGTGGATGGGAAAAATGGTATTTGCATGTGGGATGTAGTTTATCACTATTAAACCATTTTGATGTGAAAACAATGGATGGAGGGTAAACATAGGTCTAGGAATACTTGCTCTGATACCACTTATAAAAATTGAATGAGATTTCTCTCAATAGATTTTGGTTTGTCACAATATATTGATTTTATTCAAATGAAAATATTACATATGTAGCTATTTGTACTTATTCATTCTAGGAGTCAAACTTCATTTCTTATCCAAAAAATCACTTTACCACTTATCTTTTATAGAAACTCGCACCTTATTCTTTCTCACAATCCTATCTATGTGAGTTGTATTAGTTCATATAAAATTCTTTATTCTCACATAAATACATAATTTTTTTCATTTAATCACTTATTTGATATAATATATTTTATATCACTCAAACTAACTAATGATCTACATAATTTGCCTACATATTTCAACATATATACACTTCTTATAATTATATTACACATACACACAATTCATTTTCTAAAAACATGTATTTTGCACTATGAAATAAAAATAAAAAAATTCATTACCACATAATTATTAAGACAAATAACAAATAGATATAAAAAATATATATTATGACAAAACAAAGAACTTATCATGTATACATATATTGCATAATCATCATTCAAATACATAAAAAAACAACCTGGGTATCATAACCCATACAAAATAAGAGATAGATAATTGTTGCCTTTGTAATGACCAAGAACCCTCATCTCTATCAGCCTCATGAGACTTATCATGGCGATCTCTAATAACATTACTCTCCTCTCTCTTTAAATTGAAGATCATATACTCACAACCTAACTACTTTTTATGCTTACTCTATGCATTAAGACTAGGTGGCACATAACCTTGACCATTTGCATATAATAAGGATACTATGAACTCAATTTTCTCATTGTCCATTTATATAAACACACCTACAAATGGATTAGAAAAATATATAGGAGGAGTTATCAAGGTTATACTTTGATAACTCCATGCTCTCATAAAATTTGAATCTCAACCTCTAATTCATTTGTCCACTATCACTCATGAAGTTACATTGGTTATGAACTAGACAATGGATCAAATAAAGTGTCATAATTCCTAAACAATGGTAGTCAAGTACTTAAATGGATTATACAACTATGTAATACCCCATTCCCCTTAGTGTATTGGTGTGTTCATCTTATGTGGTGACCCTTTGACTATTATAAATTTGAATTATGGTTGTATTGTGTAAATGGATTAATGTTATTATTAATTTTAAAGAGGTTTTATAAAATTTAAACTAGATTATCTTATTTATATATTTTATATTCCAAAAATTTGTCAATATTTAATTATAAAAATAAAAGGTTCAAAGGCCACCTATAATGTCTATGAACCCTATCAAGCAGGCTCGTTAGGAAGCCTACAACCCTTAGGGTCTTAGCTTAGTTAATAGACTTGAACCATTAGTTGGAGTGTGGAAAAAATAATGTAAGAGATTTTATTGAAGTGTAAGAATCCCATAAAAACATGTAAGAAAATTAATTAAATGTGTAAGAAGTGGGTTTACTTGTGTAAGTAAATCCAAATGTTGCTTGCAAGAAAGTCTTTTGAGTGTAATGAAACTATGGACTTGTAAAAAAACTATGGGTCCTTTTATGACATGAATATGAACCTTGTAAGGAGGGTAATCCCATCCATTAATGAGGGTGGTTAAATTCTAATGGAATAAAATTATATAACCTCCTATCAATAACTCATTTTCAATGTTGAATAACCATGAGAGGAGTTTGTTAGAGGAGATTGGAAGGAGATCTCTTGAAGGTTTAGAGGCATATTATTGTTTTGAGAATGATGGAGAAGAGATAGAATTTATTATAGCACCTCTTATGTAGGATGAAGAGTTAGTTTTATTATTAAAATAGTGGAAAATAATAAGTTATATTAGAGACATGGTTGTATGTTTAATCCCTTTTCTCTCTCATCTCTTTCTCCTCTCTCTCTCTCTCTCTCATATTTATTACATGCTAGTGGTTTTAACATCATGTCAAAGAATAATATCTCTATGTTAAAATATGGAAAATGATTTATGTTAGAAATAATAAATTTATTACTCTCTCTCTCCCCCATCCTACCATTGGTTTCAAATAATGCATCTTACAATTTATCCTATTTTATCATTCAAATTTAAAAAATATATCATATTTTATAAAAAAAATTGTGAAGATTTTCCATTCACTATGTATAATATAATTCCTTTTGAAAAATAATAATATGAAAATAAATTATACATTTCTATTTATTGTAAAAAATAAAAATCCATACTATACATGGGATTTGGGACAATTTTTTGGGGCATGACATTATGGTATTAGAGCACGAGTTCAACAATGTGAACTCTGGGAAAACTAGTGTGATTGGTTCAGTTACTTTCCACAATATACATAAAATAAGATGTGTGATTTTGGTTTGGTAGAATTATTTCATGAGACTTTATATATTTAGATACTATTTATGAGGGATGATATATTTGATTTATTTAGTTTCATAGTAGTTGTGACTCTGGATTGGTAAGACATAGAAAACATGTATATTTAGGTTTGTCCTTTATTCAATAATAGCAGTGATAAATGTTTTTCCAATGATGTTATAAAATATGACATGTGTATTTTAGTTATCACTTATGTGATGACTCGATCCTTGTGTATTACTAGTAAAATGTTTCCATCATATTGTGATGTACTTGTACTCACGTAGACCCATTATCATGAACCAATGTGAACAAATGTATTTTGAGTAAAATTATATGTTTCCTTGACCTTGGTAGTAGTTTATGAATGTATGTAAGTGAAAATTCTTGATTTAACACATACATCATATTGTATATGTACTAAACCTCTCGAATGAATTCACCCTCTCTAAGTAACAATATTATTGTATGATCATGATGTGTATATTATGGTGAAAAATGAAAATTATGTTATGTAGCCAAATGTTATTATTGTCAATGTAAACATACTTTGACATATATTATTCTTACTATATGCACATGCTAGGATTAGCCTAATACTATCCCATGTCAATAGATTGAAAATTAGATAAGGTTAATCAAATAGAGCTTGTGATACTTAATGTTTGGGTAGTGACTATTGGATATGCAAACCTAAAAAAGGGTTGACTATGTCACATTTACCAAAATGACATGGTTACAAATCCCAAACTTTATGACATAATTAAATAACTCTAACTAAACCTCTATGAAAGTAAATGATTGAAAATAATCAATGTAAGTAGTTATGAAAGTAAATTAAAGTAAACAAAAGGAGAATGGTTAAAATAATTAAAAAGGGTAAGGTGCCATGGCTGAAAAATGGGGTTCTAAGCAACCTAAAATGGAATATGTCAAGTATAAAAAATCCTATAACTACACCAACTTATTCGGTGTAGAGTGAACCTACAAAAGGATACACACAGATTCAATAATTAAGAAACAATCAAAATCTAATATACTAAGTAAATAAAAGAAAGAGTGTAAGGTTAGAATTGGTTACCTTGGAGTGTACATATAAAACATAAATATATGCCTTGGACAATGGTGATTTTCAAGATATTTTTTCTCTATGAAGACTTCAAAGGATGGATAAAAGGCTCTATACTAATAAAGTTCCTCCTAGTGAATCTTTAATACTTCTGCAAGACAAACTTCTTCAAGACAAGATTACAGACCCATCTCTTCCAAATGTGACTTAGGGTAGAAGTGCAAGTGAAATAAGAGATAATATAGTGTATATAATATGTTTGGAATGAAATGAACCATATATATATATATATATATATATATATATATATATATATAGTTGTTTAATTCCTAAAACCAAACTTAAAGACTAAGATGATGACATCGGCTTGACTGATACAACACAAATATGTGGCTAACATTGAACAACATCAACCAGAATGATATAATATGAATATTATAAAATAGGATTATAATTTTAGAATTAAAGATAATGAGATAAGGGGGGTGAATCACTAGTAATAAAATAGTCCTCCAATTTCACTTAATATTCATGAAGCATCCATTCACTTACATACATCAATTAGTGAATACATAAGCATCTATGAAAGCAAAAAATATAAGGACATGGGATATATGTGGGAAAAAATCTATGGGAATAAAACCCATTGATTCATAAATTGGAATAATATTCAATAAGTAATTAATCAACATTTTAGTGAGGTACCTACCTGACAAGGAACACCAACCCATCACTCAGTCAAGCACCAACTTAACTAGTGTCTTTAGCAAGCTTCAACCTATAAGAAGGCTCCAACCTCCTAAGAAACCAAGAAAAAAATTAGAAAAATTGAATATATTATAATAATTAGACACTTATTTATTACTCAAATAAATATTATCTCATTTTTTTGCTCTTCTCACACTTCTTTCTCTCTTAAACAACCTATTAGGCCTTCTCACTCAATTAGCCCTCTCTTTGGCAGAATTAGGTCAAATGAACTTACTAAAAACCTATAGAAACACAATTATATACTCATTTAATATTAATATCAGCTATCTAATTATCCTTAATTTCATAACCTATTATCCAAAAACTCTATATCCTTTGCTCTATAGCTTAATACTCTAACTAGTCAAAATAGGCTTATTAGGCCTTGACTTTATATTTGAATATTTATCATACCCATCTTGGTCAGACAAGAACCTAAAAAAACTTGGATTATGATTAAAATATATCAATACACATTTTTTACAAGTGAAAAAAATATTTAATAGGTCAGTCATTTCCCTTAAGGGCTAAAACCACCATTAGGCCTAATAGAGACCTAATGCAATTAGGCCTTCCTTAAGCACACATTTCACTTAGACCTAATTTGAACACTTTAATAATTCAAAAATGGATGAAAAATTTCATATTTAAATTTAATATACCCCTCATAATCTCTCCTTATGTACCGAACACTATTTGTCTCTTTGAACTCCTTGAACCATCCAATTAGGTATACTTGCCAATATGCCTTCTCACTGTCAGAAAGTCTATCTTGTAGGTTTGAACCATATGCACAAATTTTACAAATAAAACACAAATTAAATAATATTAATATGATATTTATGACTTAAAATAATTACTAAAATGATTTTTTATTCACCACATAGGCCAAAAGGCCTGAGGAACACTCCTGCAGATGGCTTACTTATAACCACCAAACATTGTCAACAAATAGTTAATTTTTTTGATTCACCATACTTAAAAGAGGAATTAAAATGATAAAAATAACTTAAAATTATAAAATTATATATTTATAATTCCTTAATTATCATTTTATCCTCCAATTTAGTGAAAAATGACTCAAAAACATCATTTTCACACACACATAGAAAGTTGCCTATAGCATCAAAAACATAGTCAAGAAAATCAACTCTTAGAACACGTGGGAACACTTATGTGATATTAAAATTTGTTTTTGTGAAAATTAAAAATCCTTATATAATCTATAAAAATATATATTGCATGGTCATATATCAATATTGGTCTTACAGACCAATCTCACTACTTCACTCTACACAGACTTCACTGTGTTAAACAAACCAGTTTGATGATAAATTTTTGGAGTATAGAAATCATAAAAAATTATACACAAAGGGTATATGTATTTATTAATTACCCCATGAATTATTATCCATCCCTCATCCTTCGAAATGACTCCCTAATCTCATTCTCATTCTCACCTAGTTTTCTCATAATTTTGCTCATTAGGCCTGTTTAACAATATGCTTAATTATATGATCAATTTAGCACATTTTTGGTATAAAAATTGATCATAAAATTTAATGGACATAAAACATAATTATTATACATCATCCTCCATCCATTTACATGATTTGACCTAGTCAACCCTACTTGTTACATCAAAATTCGTAAAAATAAGGGTTTTCCTCTAGCTTTTACTCACTGTCAAGACAAACCAAAACCATATGAGGAAAAATTGAAGAGTAATTATATTTTACAAAAATAAAAATATGTAAATAGTACAATTATTATCCATAACCTATTATATCTTTATTATCAGGTCATTATAAGGGGCTTGAAAGAGTTTTAACTGGTTTAACTTCTTAGCAATCATTCATAAAAGATTGCCTCTCATATTTAAAAACAATGCCAATAAAATAAATCTAGGGAACTTACTCAAATTAAATTAAGTGATTAGGATATCATGAAAATGTTTCACATGATAACGAGTACAATAAATCTCTTCTTGGGTCTACAACACCCCATTCTATACACATAGGGAACCTTATAATTGGTTTTCATGCTTTTTCCTTTAGATATTGACTTAAAACTTTGTAAAAAAACTTAAAATACCCTATAAAACCTATATAAATTATTTCAATATCTATTACATCCTTTTAAATTGTCTTTAATCCTCATTAGGCCACTATAGGTCACTTTACATACTAAGCCATATACTGCCAGTCATACTTAGACTAAGATCATGCATTCAAACCTCTTGAGATGTATTCAAAACCTAATCCACATGTCACGTGAACTTCTATACTACCCATATAATAAAAACCTTTCTCATACATGTATAAAATGGCTCAACTCATCATGCTACTAGACCTATGCCAATTCACTAGGTCTTTCAAGTAAAGATAAAGCCTAAAAACTAGACCTTGAAATTCATCAATGAGTTTTTTATCTTTTGGTCATTGTTAACACAACTTAGGAAACTTTATCATTCATGTAATAACCCAAATCATAATTATTTACCATGATTCATGTATATACCTTCTTCATAGAGCTAGACCAAGCTACTTAGGATACCTAATACTAAGAGTTTGGACATAAACAAGCTAGCTCTTAATGATGTCATTATTCAAACATGATTCTCTAAATACAAATATACTTTCAAAAGAATTATGGGCTTTATCATATCACAAAATTCTACCAAGACCTTATATATAACACAATGACTTGTTGACCCATGTGCTTACCTTGTATGCTCCTCCATTACTTAGATTTCAATCAAGATGCTTCCATTATTTCTTGATCAAGATCTTGACATGTCATTAAAACTAATAAAAAGTACTTGGTTACCTTCAAATTTTATCTCAATAGAGAGACCAAAATTATTTTCCACACCTCACTTTACCAAGCATGATAGAAATTCTGTCTATATTTTGACATAAAGGATATTTAACTTAACTTTGACATCAATGAAAACATCAATGACTTAATATCAACACTAGGAACATACCTCAATAATCTCCCTCTTTGTCATTAATGGAAATCACTCTTAATCATAAAGGATCATTCTCTTTCCTTCAAGCTAGATATTATTCAATACCTGATCTTTGAAACAAGAATTTATCCCACTTTGAAATTAATGACAAAGGTTCATCTTATTGGTAGATATTTGATCCTTGGACCAGAGGCAACATACCTTTTCTTTCAAACAAACTCCTTATTCCTTTCTATCACAAACTTTAGCACAAACGATGATCACATACCTACTCATGAGACATGATTGGCTCCCTTTGTATTCATGAAAGTTTAATTTTTTTTCAAAAATGTGAATTTGTTTGATCAAACCATCATTAAAACATTTTTTAGCTTGTCTCTTATGATCACACATGTAATAGAATTTTTGACTAAACCTTGAAACAGAAAGTTTTTTAAGACCAAAATACTCCCCCTATTATCAAGCATCCTTCATGCTTCTTGCTAACTAGCTGAGTGTCTTCATGAAGCCTAATGGAGTCAATTCTACTCTAGATAACTAGAAAAACATAAATTCAGGAGATTCCCAAATCTCCATATCCTTGTAGGACTAAACTTCCTTCATGATATTCTTATGCTTGATTTGTCCTTCTAGCTTGACTCCCTCAATCTTTGTGTGGGTAACATTCTAGCTTGATCTATTGGTTTTGAATCCTTCATCAATAATCTAAGTAGATAGAGAAAATTCTTAGGATTCCTTTATACCTTGATTATGCTCTACCATGGAAAATAGTCCACTTGAACTTGTAGACTAGTTATCAACCTTAGCTATCTTGGGTTTCCACTTACTGTTTTGTCTTCTTTCTTGTGTTCTAGAAGCCTCAAATTTGTTATTTTGTCTTGATAGTTCATGATTATTTTACTATGAAATATGAATAAACTTATGACAATTTAAACATATTATCCCTCTAGATGGAAACAAACCATATCTCATACCTCTTGGCTGATGGTTCTCCTGATATTTCCATGAAAATTCATTCTTGAAGGGCCTTCTACAATGCCTTGATCTATGACCAAATTGGTTACATGAATAACAAGATCTATTAAAAGGATTAACATACCTTATATTATTAGATTTATTAATAGTATTGACCTTTTTTCTATTATCATCCTCATTCTTTGGTTGATCTTTCATCTTTTGGATTACATAAGTGGTATTCTCTTGATCTCCAATGAAGCTAAGGCTTGTTTTGTCATTATTAGTCTTTTGATTACTCAGAAGGTTGTATATATCATTGATACTCTTTTCAAAGCTCAAAAATGACTTGACCTTATTTTATGCTTGTTTCAATTCATCTCTCAAGGAGTTAACTTCAGCTACATACCTTGGACATTATTCTTCTTTTGCCTCTACGCCTGTAGTCATAATTTTAAGTTGACTCTCCACCTATTTGACTATTTCCTCTTTCTCCTTGGAGTTGTTGCTTAGTATAGCTTCAAACAAGTTAATTTTATATTCATAATATTTGATAAGATATCTCATCAACCTATTGTTCTTCTTTACCATCTTTAGTTCTTCTAGAGTATTCATCAACTCAACCTCAAGATCCACCTCATCTCCTTCTTCACTTAAATTACCAAAAAAACCTCCAATCCATATGGATTCTCTTGGATTTGAGAAAATTAATTATTTAGACATGAATATAACCTCATTAACATTAGGACCATCACCTTCATGCTCATGATTTGAAACACTTCTCTCACTCTCATTAGATGAGCTGCAATCTTCCTTGGTGTAAAGAGTCCTTTTATTTTTGCAGAACCTTTTCTTGTTTTCATATATTCTAAAGTTATTATTATTATTATTATTACTATTATTATTATTATTACTACTACTACTACTACTACTAGATTTATAAGACTTATTATCATCATCATGAACTTCATCATAATGTACATTATCCTTTATCTTATGCTTATGAGGACATCTATTGGAAAAGTGTCCAACCTCTCCCCAATTAAATCATTTAAAAGGAAACTTTCCCTTATATTTACCTAAACCTTTCTTCAAATTTATTACAAACATATCTATCAAATAATCATCATCAATATCGGATTCATCATTATATTTGAATTTATTACCTTGTGACTTCTTCTCTTTTGGCTTCTTTCCTACCTTGAATGCAACTTGATTTTTTGTAGGTCTTCCTTCACTTATCCTCAGCTCATAGGCTATTAGGGTTCCATGAAGTCCATCCATCTCTAGTTTATCTAGATATTACATTTATTAAATAGAACATACCTTGGAATCAAATTTTGGAGTTAGAGACCTTAAGACCTTTTGAATAATAGTAGTCTCTTAAAAATTTTCTCCTAAACCTCTTATGATGTTGACCACTTCATCAAACCTCAACAATTAGGTTGCAATGGTCTCATCTTCATTCATCTTTAGACTTTCAAATGATCTTTTATTGGTTTTCAACTTGGCCAATTTGACCTTGGAATCTCCCTCATTAATAGTTTTCAACTCATAAAATTTTTATTTGGTAGATATATAGTGCATTACCTTTATAATTTATACCTTTTATAGGCCACACATAATGCCATTCATTGATTTTGAGTTATTATCACTGTCCTTCTTACTTGTTGCATCCATGGGAGGAATAGGGGGTACACTATACCCATCCAAGACTGATTGAAAAACATCATGACATTAATAAATTAGATATGTCCTCATCATAACACTCCAAAAGGCATAATTAGATCCACTTAACAACATATATTTGCCTATAAAAAAACAACCTTGTGCTTGACTAGGCATTTTAGCTTGTTTAGAATCTCCTTTAGGTTGTAATACCTCCTTTGAAGGATCTAATCTGATACCAAATGTTGGAAATACATATAATGAGAATGGGGGGTGAATAATTAGTACTAAATTATTCCTCCAATTTCACTTACTATTCATGAAGCATCCATTCACTTACATACATCAATTAGTGCATACACAAGCATCTATGAAAGCAAACACTATAAGGACATGAGATATATGTGGAAAACACTCTAGGGGAAGAAAAAACACTGATGCACAACTTTTTATAATTTAATATAAACAATAAATCAACCTCTTTTTGAGGTACAAACCCATAAGGATCACCAACCCCTCACTTAGTCAAGCACCAACTCAACTAGTGCATTTACCAAGATTCAACCTACAAGGAGGTTCTAACCCCTTAGGAAACCAAGCACCAACTCAACTACCTTGAATATATAATCAAACTTAGACATTTTTTTATTACTTAACTGAATATTATCTCCTCTATTTTCTCTTCTCACACTTTTCTCTCTCTCAAACAACCTATTAGGCCTTCTCGCTCAATTAGCCCACCTTTTGGTAGAATTAAGTCAAATGACTTCATCGACACCTATAGAAACATATTTAGATACTAATGAAATATTTATATCAGATATATAATTATATTAAATTCCTTGACATGTTATCCAAAAAATATATATCCTTTGCTCTATAGATCAATACTATGAGTAGTCAAAATAGGCTTGTTAGGCCTTGAATTTATACTTGATTCTTTCTCATACCCATATTGGTTGGAAAAGAAAATAGCCATACTTATATTATCATTTAAATATATCACTAAACATGTTACATAATTTAAAGAAATATTTTATAGGTAAGTCATTACCCTTAAGGGCTAAAACCACCATTCGGCCTAATAGATACCTAATGTAATTAGGCCTTTCTTAAGCACATGTTTCACCTAGACCTAATTTGAAAAATTTTATCATTAAAAAATATATGAAACAATTCATATGTAAATTTAATGTACCTTTAATAATAAATCCATATGTACCTAACACCATTTGTCTCTTTTCACTCCTTGAACCATCATCCAACTAGGTCTACTCACAAATAGGCCTTCTCATTGTCAAAAAGTCTACCTTGCAAGTTTGAACCATATACAAAAATTTTACACATAAAACACACATAAAATCATATTAATATGATATTTATGATTTAAAATAATTTCCAAAATGATTTTTATTAACCACATAGTCCAAAAGGCCTTAGGAACACTCTTGTAAATGGCTCACTCAGAACCACCAAACATTGTCAACAAATAGTCAAAAACTTTTGACTATCCATACTTTAAAATGGCCTTAAAATGAGAAAAAATACATTAAAATTATACTATTATATATTTATAATACCTTAAATATAATTTTATCCTTTAAATTAGTACAAAATTACTCAGAAACATCATTTTCACACATACACATAAAAAGTTGCCTATAGCATCAAAAGCATAGTCAAGAAAATAAACTCTTAGAATACCTATGGGAAAAATTATGTGATATTAAAATGGGTTTTTTTAACCTTTATAATCCTTATATAATATATAAAAATACATATTTCATGGTCATATATCAATATTGGTCTTATATACCAATCTCACCACTTTGCTCTACACAGACTTCACTGTGTTAGACATACCAGTTTGATGACAAGTTTTTGATTGAGTATAGGCATAATAAAAAATTATACACTAAGGGGATATGAGGTATATGTATTAAAATAATTACCTCATTCATTAGGATCCATATCTATTCCTCTAAAACCAATCCCTTATCTCATTCTCATCTAGTTTTCTCACAATTTTGCTTATTAGGCCTATTTAGCAATATGTCAACTTCCATGACTGGTTTAACACATTTTTGGTCTAAAAAATAATAATAAAATTTAATGGGCATAAAATATAATCCTTACACATCATCTTCCATCCATTTACATTCTTTGACCTAGTCAACCCTGCCTACTACATCAAAATTTCTAAAAATAAGGGTTTTCCTATAGCTTTTATTCACTGTCAAGACAAACCAAAACCACCTAAGGAAAAATTTAAGAGTCCTTTACATGTTAAAAAAATAAAACTAGGTTATAAATACCATTATAAGCCATAAATTATTATATATTTCTTATTGTTTCATTATAAGGGTTTTGATTGGTTTCACTTAGCAATTGTTCATAAAGGATTGCCCCTCATATTCAAAACCAATGCTAGGAAAATAAAGATAGGGAAATTAATAAACTTACATGAATTTATTAGGATTTCATGCAAAGGTTTCATATGCAAACAAGTACAACAAATCTATTCTCAGGTCTACAACACCCCATTCTATGTATACAAAGAACCTTATCATAGGTTTTAATGATTTCTCCTTCAAATATTGAATTAAAACTTTGTAAACACACTTTAAATAACATATCAAACCTATTTAAATTATATTAAGAGCTATGACATCCTTTAAAATTATCTTGAATCCTCATTAGGCCACTATAGGTCACTTTGCATACTAGGCCTTATATTGTCAGTCATATTTAGACTAAGATCATTCCTTGAAACCTCTTGAACTATATTAAAAAACTCATCCAAATGTAATGTGACATTATATAATTTAGATATACTACCAAACTTGCGCATACAGGTCTAAAATATGTTACCAGACCTATGCCAATTCACTAGGTCTTTCAAGTAAATATTAAGCCTAAAAATAGACCTTGAAACTCATCAATGAATTTTTTTTAATCTATTGGTCATTTTAAAAATAGATTAGGAAAATTTATCATGCCTGTACTAACCCAAATCACAAAGATTTACCATGATTCATGTATACACCTTCTTCATAGAGCCAGACTAGGCTACTCAGGATACCTATTACTCAGAGTTTGGACACAAACAATCTAGATCTCAATGATGTCATTATTCAAACATGATTGCATATATATAAAGATAATCTCAATATAATTATGGTATTTATAACATCACAAACTTGTACCAATAAATTATATAGAACACAATGACTTGTTAACCCATGCACTTACCTTGTATGCTCCTCATTACTTAGAGTTCAATCAAGATGATTCCCTTGTTTCTTGAGTATGATATTGACATGTCATTAAACCTAAAAAACAATTACCTAGTTACCTTAAAATTTTCTCTCAATAAATAGGCCAAAATTCTTTTCCACACCTCACTTTACAAGCATGACATCAATTATATCTTTTGACATAAAGTATATTCAACTTACCTTTGACATCACTAACAACATCAATGTCTTAATACCAACACTAGGACCATACCTCAACATAGAATTACATTGAACTAGATGATATATTAAAATAAGGGAAAAGGCATAAAAAATAAGGTATCAACCTAAATGATGTCATAGGATAAAAAAAATTAACATATATGAATATGATAGGATGGAAGGAAGCAAATAGTAAGATAAATATAAAGAAGCTTAACTAGTAGTAGGAATGATATGATCATGATATAGATGAAAATATCTCTTGTAAAAAACTACAAACCTACCCACCTATTTCCTAGTTCACCCTTTGGGGTATGCACTTAAGGATATTATTATTAGATAAGTCACTACAAGAGAGAGTGATAATCAATGATAAAATAAAAAATAAATGTTTATACTCCTACCATGCCCACGTGATACCATGCCCATGTGAAATTATCAAATAATGTAAATTCCATCTTTGTAACCTAATATTTTAATAAACACATTATGTTTTAGCCTTGTGAACCTTGTTTGGGAGGCATATGGAGGATAATGCTACATATCTATTTCTCTTACCTCAGAGAGGTAATCAAATCTTATATTTTTCCTTGTCCCCTCAGGTGGCTTCCCTAGCCATAGTGTTTTAATGTGCATTTTTTTGAAGTTGTTTTGATGGAATTTATTTTAAATTTCTTGTCAATTTAAGTTGATTTTGAAACCAACATCTTTTTATTTTTCATGAATATAATATTTTGAGAAGTTATTTTTATAATTATTGAGTTTATTTGATTTGAATTTTGATATTATTGATGATAATCTTTTGTGTCTACTTGGATCTTGATTTATTTATAATTATTGTAATAATTTATTTTGATATTTTAATATTTCTATTTAAAACACTCTTATGTGGCCATTTGGCTCTTGATCTATTTAAATTATTGAGTTAATTTCTTTTGAAAATTTATTTCTTGATTAAATGTTGGTTTGATGTATGTTAGTAATGTGAATGTTGTACGCCTTATGTGTTTACGAGGGAGAATAAGTATCTTCGAAAATAGCTATAGGGTGTGATAGACAAGCTTGTACCTAAGAAGTATTGACCCTATCCTCCCACCCACTAGACATTGTGATTTTCTACAAGATTTAGATAAATCACTTGCTTTCCTATTTCTTGGGAGGTCTAAGGAGGATTTGTTTTGATGAGTCTAAGGAGGATGTTTCTTGGGAGGTATAAGGAGGATTTTTCTTGGGAGGTTGAAGGATGTTTTTCACTTCAAGGTTATAGTGATTTCTCTTCTATTTCAACATTGATATTGCTCTATCTAGATGGCACTTGATTTTGCATAGTGAATTTATGCTATGTGATGTCACTCAAATTTTTTTATTATGATATTAATTTTTTTATATGTATATCACACATGCTACTTATTATAAGTTTTTGGGATTTTAGCTAGTTTGTGACAGATTTTGGATGATAATATGGCATTATGTGAGCTACATGATAAAATGGATATCAACTACTCAAATTATAACCTATGGGATAAATATTAAATTATAATTTTAAATATAATATAAATGAATAATAATGAAAATTATGTCCAAATTCGAGAATTTTAAACTTTGCAATAAGAGAAAACCCTATTAAGTTACTTAAAATGAAAATTTTGTGTGGCATGTGAAATCTTTGTTTGAAAAGTTTGGAAATGATTTATGTTTTTAAAGTATATTAAAATAATTAAATTAATAATTTAATCAATGTGATTTTAAAAAATAATAAATATTTGATGTTATCACAACTAGGTTTGCTTGAATTTTAGCTTAGTACATCCTATTAGAAGTGCATTCATATTTCAAGACCTTATGTTTGATTGACACATCAGGGAAGATGGTTTTATAAGAGGGAGAGTATGTAATACCCTTAATAATTAGCCACCTTTACCTTTGATGTCTTGGTGCATTCATCTTGTGTGGTGACCCTTTGATTATTTATAATTTCAAATGGTGGTTCCCTCTTAGAGTTAATGGACTAATGTTGTTATTAATTTTAAGGAGGTTTTATCAAATTTAAACTAGTTCATATCATTTATATATTATATTCCTTAAATTTTTAAATATTTAAATGTGAAAATTAAAAAGGGTCATAGGCCTCTTAGAAAGGATATTAACCCTATCAAGTAGGATTGATAGGAAACATACAACCCTTAGGGCCCAAAACTAGTTAACAGGGTTCACTCGTTAGTTAGAGTGTAGAAGAAGTCATGTAAGAGATTTAATTAAAGTGTATGAAACCCATGATGTCATTTAGGAAAATTAATTAATTATGTAATAAGTGCATTTAATTATGCAAGTAAACCCACATGTTACATGCAAGAAAGTATTTTGAGCATAAGGAAAGTATGAGCTTGTAATAAATGTATGGGTCATTTTATGGCATGAATATGACCATTGTAAGGAGGATAATATTATCCATTAATCATAATGGGTGGATTCTAGTGGAATAAAATTCTAGTTAACCTCCTATAAATACTAAATTTTGGTTATTGACTAACCATGGGATGAGTTTGTTGGAGGACAAGATTGGGAGTAGATTTATTAAAGACTAAGAACCATGGTATTGATTTATAAATGTTAGAGAAGAGGTAGGTATTATTATATAATTGTTATAGGATCAATTTACACCCTTGGAGAGATTTTTTCAAGCTCAATCTAATTGAGATATATAATGGGAACAACCCTAGGCCATGGGTGTACTATAATGGGGTTGGACCTTCAGAGAAGGCTAGCTTCCTCTTGATGTTCACCTAGACTAATGATAAACTAATGCTTCACAAGGAAAAGAGTTAGAGAAAAGATAAGGGTTCCTAAGAAATTTAAAGAGGTGATGCACTGAATTTAAATAGACACTCATGTAATATTAAATAAGCATTGGATCAACAAAATACAACTTTGGCTTACTCAATCTCACAGTCTCACTAGTTGCATAAGTATTTCATAGAAAAGGCTCCAAGTAGAATACTAATCTAGACCTACAAGTTAGCTTAAAAACATCTTTAAAGAGGCAATCAAAAGGGTAGTAAACTAAGAATAATCTCCTTCATAAATTCACCATGCACAAGCATACAAAGCATTGATTAAAGATAAGAGATAGGCAAAGAGTTAATCTTATTACTTCAAAAGGTAGTTCTTATAACATTTTTATAGGGTTTAACCATATCAAATTAGCACACTCTTGAAATAATCTCAATAAATATCCTTGTCTCAAAAAATAATGAATAATTATAAAAGCTAAGAACCCCTTCAATGGCAATGAGACTAGGATATATAGGAGAAGAGAGAGAGAAAATATGTGGGAGCACACCATAAAAAAAGAACAGTTTGTCTTAGGTCATTAATTGAACCTGAGCTACCAAATTTTGTTCCTTAGACAATGAAAGCCTCATCACCTTTTTTATCAATCAAGACATTACTCATATCTTGTTGAGTGAGAAAGTCCCCAAAATATTTGAGGATGCATTGAATGCTCCCAGATGTAGTTCCCAACACTAAACCCTCTCTTTGATCGTTCATGTCATCACTCATTTGAGTTCAAAACCTCATGTTCATGGATTTGATATAAACATGGATTTGTACATTTTAGGTGACTATTTGTCAAAAAAATAGATATGCTAAAGAACAAGAACCATCTAAATTAATCACATATCTGTTCTATTTCCATGTTTGGATCATAGGTCCCACCTATAGATGGAAAACCAATCTAAGGTCATTAGTTTTCCCATATTTTTCCATATTAAAGCACACTTATAGACCATAGCCTTTTTTTCTAGATCTAAATAGGTTCAAATAGGCCCACTTTATTTCCAAAAGATCCAAGAGTTCACTATAATAAGGTCCTTATTTATAAATGGTGAACATAGTCACAAGAATGAACCCTGTAAGCCATAAAAAGGTCAAACCATAGGTCTATATTGAGCTCCAATGGTAGTCCTTTATATTCCTTATACCTAACTACATCACTTTGACTGCTCTATGGAATTTGAATGAGCTTCAATGGCATTAGGATGACCCTAAAAAATCTTGCTACCCTTGGTCAAAAATGACTTCTCAACCTACATCAAAAATTTTGGGCTCACATTTGTTCTAATTGGTTGTCAAAATCTGACTCAGCTTATTGACATATTGACACATCTCTCTCTATTAATTTCAATCTATATGAATGCTTGTTTATCATTAATCCTCTACTAATTGAATGCATTATTTAAACTTGTCATACACTCAATTAATCAAGATTCATTGACCCTTTTGACCTTCGCTCACTATTAGATTTGAATGTATGATGCAATGTGGGCCATTAGATCAACTGGGATGCACTATTTTAAAACCAATGGCTACTTTATGAATTCAAAATTTGATGGTCTATAGGATGTCATTTTATGTCCATGTGACCATATTTGACATCCTACCGACCATCAACTTTAAGATCATATGGATTTTTTTAGTATCTTAAAGTTGACGTTAGCATGAATGTCTTATGTTTTAGGTCTAGCTTTGAAGGCTTATAACTTAAAACACAAAAGTCATGGGGGGCACCAAATTTTTAAGAGTTCTTGAGGTCAAAAGGAACAAACCCATTTAATCCATTAGTCTTGAGATAATTCTAAGTGAAGATATTAAATGCATAAGTTGGTTAGTCCAATTGCTCTTACATGACGTCCTGGTGATGGTCTGGTTCATTTGGCTAAGTATGGGAAACTTAGAAAAATCTGATTGAGGAGTCAACTTTGAACATGCATAACTTCTTTTGTGCTTTGATGGAGGACTTAAAACTTAGCACATTTTAACTAAGGACTAAGATGAAAAAACCCATGTGATCATTTTATCCTATAATTACCACACATATGAGATATGGCCTCATCAATATTCTCACTTGATTCCATTTGAAATTCTTCAAAAATGGCTAAGCATGGAAAAACACTATCAAATTACTTGGGAGACCATTTTTACACATGTATATCTTATTTTTCACTTTGGTGGAGGACCTAAAACTTAGCATATATGTTCTAGGCACAAAACTGAATATACCCATGTGATCAATCCCTCCAAAAACTACCACACATGTGAGGTATAACATCATCAAATTTCTCACTTGGCTTTATTTGAGATCTTTGTAAATTGGCTAAGTATGGAAACTTAGCAGACTTTGATTGAGAGGCCAAATTTGAATCTTCATGATTTTCAATGCACTTTGACAGAGGACCTAAAAATTAGCACATATGTTTTTAGGACTAATGTGAACGAACCCATATGATCATTTCTTCCTGACTTGTTTACACATGGTAACTATGATATCAACAAAGTGCCTACTCAAAGTTTCTGCCACTAGACCCAAAATGTCTAGATGAACACAATGAAGAAATAGATGAATGATATGCACTTCCATACTTATTCTAGGCACTCTTGACATCCTATATGATCCCTGAAATACTTTAGACCTATCCCTTAGAAAATGACAAATTTCACTTTAGGTGAACTAAAGTGTTTCAAAGGCTTTGTTGGTGAAATGAGATCCTTGGACTACTCCTCCCATCTAGAACGTTTGCCTATCTATTTATCCATTAATAATTTGGTCTAATTTGACATAATATTGGTATGTGGACCAAAAATGGCCAACATCTTTGGTGACTCTCAAGGAAGCATGCATGCTATGCTTGAGAACCTAGTCTATTTGCCTTATCTAGTCCATTGGGCATAGAGTCATTAACCTATGAAACTTAACTAAACCTATATTGAAAGAATAATGACCAAAATAAAAAAAAAAAACAAAATAAAATACCCAAGGCATTTTTGAAAAGGAACAATAAAACAACAAAGAATGTGCACAAGGCACTTAGAGGAAAGCATAAAAGCTACTCTAATATTTAAAATATGTTACAATGGATGCAACGCTTTTAATAATAAGGATTTAAATGCATTCTATTGACTAGGATGGGTAATACCTATCCATCTAGTTTGGTAAGCTAAAAATCATTATGTTCCTTACATCCATATATCAAATAAGGACCACTCCACAAGCTATCAAACTTGGTATGGTTTCCTAGTTTGGCCTTATTTGAGTCCCATTTGAGGACTAGGTCTCTCTCCTTGAAGGTCCTTGTTTTAGATCTCTTGTTAAAGGTTTTTTTGACCTAAGATTGATTTGAATCCAAAGTTTTCATAGCAAGATCCCTAGTTTCTTCTAGCTCCATGAGTTCTATCATCCTCAAATTCATGGGTTCATCTTCCATCAACCCAAGCTAGTATGCCAGT
Source organism: Torreya grandis (assembly GCA_037957365.1). Classification (NCBI taxonomy): domain Eukaryota; kingdom Viridiplantae; phylum Streptophyta; class Pinopsida; order Cupressales; family Taxaceae; genus Torreya; species Torreya grandis. The sequence continues at coordinate 811,684 of JARHVA010001746.1, read as the reverse complement.
GCTAATGTAGGTAGCTTAAGGGAGATAGGTAAATTAGCTTCTCTTATATACATAAAAATATATGAAAAATTGGTAATGGTAGTTTTAAGAGTCACCCTATTAGCCCATAATGCTATCTTTAGCTTGATGTGCCATGTTCTCTAGTTCTCTTTCATGATCCTCCTGATAATCCTTAGCAAATTCTTGTTTGTGGACTCTACCAATCTATTTCCTTGAGGATAGTAGTTGGAAGAGGTACTGAGGTAGATGGCCAATTTGAGAACCCACTAACTTGTATTTATACCAAGGAATGTCAATGCATTATCTAAAGTTATGATGGTTGGGACACCAAACCTAGCCACAAGGCTATCATAGAAGTCCAACATTGCACCTTCACTAACCTCCTAAAAATTAATGGCTTCCACCCACCTAGTGAAGTAGTCAATTGAAGTGAACACCTATTTATGCCCTATACTTGATGGTGGATTGATCATGCCTATGAATTCTAATCCCAATTACATGAAAGGTTGATCCACTTGAATATGTTTGAGTGGAAGGGTTGCTAACTTCTGCTTTCTTGCAAAAATAGCACACTTTTGGCATTTTCTAACCCATGCATGAGCATATTTGAAAATATCGGGCCAATAATAACTATCCCTCATTACTTTTACTATTATGGTTATATTGCAAAATGACCTCCTAGTAGTCCATCATGGAACTGTTTGAAAATTTGGGTCACTTGGTCATCATCTATGCACCTAAAAAGTACCCCATTGCAGTCCCTTATAAAAATAACTCCATAAACTAAAGCATAAGGTATGTATTGAATCTTAAAGTACCTTATTTTGGCTCTATCCAATCTTTGGGGGTATTATCCTATTTTTACTAAGTGAGACATATCTTGAAGCTAACTCTTTTTAAGTGGTGGTATACCATCTTGTGAGTTGTCTTGGGTTACCAAAATAGCTTCCTTGTCTTCTTGGAGGTCATTTACCATTTTTTCACACAAACCTTTGCCTTTGACCAACTTGTTGACCTTGACCTCTACATCATATTCCATGACCTTTGTAATCTAGTGTACTCTTTTCTCATTCAAATCTTTGTTAAGGAGGAATTCCCTAACTCTAGGATGAGACACCATAAGATGGATCATACTATTGGAGAGCATGGGACTAAACTTAGTGAGGCTACTCAAGACTGTAAGAACTTGTTTCTAAATGAAAGTGTACCTCACCTCATATCCTTCTACCCCTTGACTAAAAAATTCAATTGGCTACTCCATTCCTTCATCATTATTTTGTATCAACATGGTTGATATGTTATCAACATTGGTAAAAGTGTATAAGATGAAGTCCTTAGAGAAGTCAAGATTCAAGAGTGAGGGTACTTGGACAATGGCCTGCTTGATGGCCTCAAAGGTTACCTTTCCTTCATTAGTTTAAGAAAACATTTGGCCCTTCTTTAACATGGTGGTGATAGGTTTCACTAGCTTTGCAAAACTAGGTATGAACCTTCTCACAAAGTTGATCTTCGCAAGGAAGATCGAGATCCCCTTCTTGTGTTTTGGAAAAGATAAGGATAAAATAACACTTACTCTATCAGGATCAATGAATAATCCCTATTTTAAAATATTGTGACCCAAAAACTTACCTTTATGCATATAGAACACACATTTCTTGGGATTTAAAGAGATCCCATACTCTTTGCATCTCTAGAATATCAACCTCAGATGATCCAAGTTTTCACTAGCATCTTTGGAGAAGACTATGATATCATCCAAGTAGACTAGTACCATTTGATTTAGTATCCTTTGGAAGGCCATTTCCATTATGTTTTGGAAGGTTTTACTAGCATTAGACAATCCAAAAGGCATCTTATGATAAGAAAATATGCCCCACTTGGTGGTGAAGGCAGTCTTGTAATGGTCTTCCTTTCTCACTAGCACTTGGCTATATCATGAATATCCATCTAAGAGAGAGAAGCATTATAAACCAACAACTACTCACATGAGTTTCTTCATGGATGGAAAAGGGTAATTATCCTCTAAAAAGACCCTATTAAGCTCCTTAAAGTCCACACATAGCTTGATTTCCCCATTCTTTTTCCTGATAGGTACTAGATTAGCTACCCATGAGGAGTGATTTATTAGAAAGATGATTTTGGATTTAATAATCTTGGTCAATTCCTTTCTCATAAGCTCTTCAATCTTGGGGTTTATGGGCCTTTGCTTTTGCTTGATAGGCTTGGCATTAGCCTCTAGCTCTATGGTGTGTTGGGCCAATTTAGGATCAAATCCCCTTAGGTCACTTTATTTCTAGGAAAATATGTCTACATATACCTTATGTAGTTCTACTAAAGTGTGCCTTTCAGCTTTAGTGCTTACCTTTCCAAGCTTGAGGAGCTTGTCTTCAAAGATAAGACCTCTCTCATAGTTCTCTTAATTTGTTGACATTACTAATTTATCTTTCCTCATATGGTTCCCTTTATGAAAGAGACATTATAGGGTCAATATCCCTTTAGGAAGTGTATTGGACCTTAATTAAACAATCTGATCCCCATACGAATGTTGTAATTTTCCTTGGTTAATGGAGGAGAACTATGCTTCTTATTGTAAGAAACATGAAATCTACTTGTTATTTTCAAATACCTACCAATGAGCTTCATTATCTAGTATTGATGGTATTATCAGCACTTTGACATGTGGTTTCACCTTGGTCCTTTTCAATTCATTAAGGATGTCAAAATGAGCCCCCACAACTGCTAGTCTATTAGCATGTTTATTTTGGCCTCTTGGCAATGATTACATGTTGAAGGCCTCAAAGTATTCAATTAGGTCCCACTCTATATGCTTATAGGACTTCATTAATTGGTTCTTAGTGCAATTTTAGCCCTTGACTTGGTGCATAACCAATTCACTATCCCCATAGACTTGTAATTGCTTAATTATTATCTTACTAGCCCATTGAAGGCAATGGATGAGACTTTCATATTCTATTGCATTATAGGAGTAACTGAATTAGAACCTATATGAAGATAAGTAATTATCATTTGAAGGAGATATTAACATTATGCCAGCCCCCACTCCATGCTTGCTCCTTGAACCATCAAATAACATCTTCCATATACCATTAAGATCTTCTTGAGGCTTCATGAGGGATGACATGGACTGGTTTTCTTCATGCAAATAGTAGACACCCAATTCCATTTCTTCAACACCTCCAAAGGGTCCACAAAATGGATGTCATTCCATAGCTCATCTAAGAACATGTCTGGTACCTCTTCTAGATGAGTGTTTAACTCTTGGCCAAATGTGAATATATCCTCATCAACAATGGTGCAATTGATGTTTATGTTATTTGGTACATAGGAATCTATATGGAATTGAGAAATAGGCTCAACTTTAATTGACACCTTGGCCCCATATTTAGTTCTGACTGCTATGTATGACCAATCTACTGCAATATAGCCTTCTATCTTTGCTATGAAATCTCTAGATATGCATAGTGACAAGTGAGGAGGCACATTAGGGATCAAAATATCTTACTCCATCACAACACTAGGGAAAGCATGTATGGTCATATTGAGGTATTTGATTATACTAGATGGCTTAGTAGAAGAACCATCAAGTTGTAACACTCATTTAGACTGGGGCTCATATGTTAGGCCAAGATAATTATCTATGGATGTTGGCATTACTAAGGTACTAATCCTCCTATTCATTATGTAATTGTACACTAGAGAATTCCAATGATCACTAAAATATAGAACGGGGAGGCTTGACTACCTTACTTGATTGCCCTTCACTAGGCCTTTTGACTACATTAGTGAGAACCTCATTCACCTTGCTTGGTGGCCTGTCTACAACTATTGCAAAATTAATCTTGGATTAAAATTCCTAAAGAATGTCCACTTGACTAGGAATAGATAACATATCCCACATTGGCACATTCACATTATATCTTTTCATTTGTTCAATAATGTTGATGGGTGAACCACCAACATTTTATTGTGCTTTGGGAGCCACCATTGTTATTTGTTGAACTTATGAGCTTTGGGGAACATGCATATTCCCTTGATTATAATTCTTTGGAGGTGATATAATATTTGGAGTGGAAAAAGGTTCATTTGGCTTTGTTATTGAAGGATTAATGGTAGGAAGTTCTTTGATTACCTCCTGATTACCATCCATGTTCCTTATTTTAAATCTTGTATTTGCTACCACTAGTATGTAGGCTTGGATAGAACTAGCATGTTGGTTGAGTGCATATCACTCTTCTTGTTCATAGTTGACCATGGTGGAATTTGGCTGATTTGGTCCCATACTAGACCCTTGACCTTATGGAGGTTCTTTTAGTTTGGTCATTATAGGCACCTTTACATTTTAGGCCATGAGAGCTTGGTTGTACCCACAATTAGTAGTTTGCTGCCATTGATAATTTAAGGCTTAATTAAGGTCAATATTTAGGACAATATGTTGACCAAATGATTGGTTCCAAATATTGGTACCCTTTTCTTCTTGAGCCAAATTATTTTGAATTGGTACCAAAGTGTTGGAAGTGATAGAATTAATATTTTAGCTATTCTATCTATTATAGCTATGTTGCCCTTATCCTTGGTTTTGACCTTGGCCTTGGACTTGATAGTTCCCATTATATGGTGGATTATTTACTTAAAAATATTTATTCTAGGGTTGATATGAACCTTGGTAAGGAATATTGAAATATTTCTAGCTCTTAAAATTTACTAGCTCATTTCCAAAAAAACTAAAACATGCTCTTGAGCTCTTGGAAGTTTTTCTAGTCTTGGGAATCACTAGATCCACTAGTGAAATCTTTCTCTTGTTTTGGTGAAAGTATTTCAATAATTATTGGCGTATGAGGAATGACATCAAGTGGATTGATACTAATAGGAGGTGGTCTGATCTTAGAAAATAAGGGCATTGGTGGTCTAGGTGTAAGTTTGCTAGCTTGAACTAGATAATTTTCTACTTTGATGGCCATCTCATAAGCATCTAGAAGTATGTTTCCCACATAGATTGGATCATCATTGCTATATCACTATTTAAATCCTTTAAATAATATAGAAAGACAAAGTTAGGGGTTGGTGTAACTGAAACTAGGATTCTATCCCAAGTTTTTTGGAACCTTGTGTTGAAGTCTTGCATGAATTCATAGGGAGCTATCTTAATGGTAGTTAGTTACTCTACAAGTGACAAATGGTCAATTTTGTCCTCAAATAATTTACATAAATCTTCTCCTTATTGGTCTCATGTTTGAATGGATTTATAAACAAGGCCTCTATACTAATTTAGGGCCTTTCTATTGAAATAAGTAGCTAATAGCCTAATAGCTATATTCTCTTTAGTGACATTATATATATATTAAAAAAATTGGCTATGTTTATGAGGTGTTTAGAGGGTGTTGTAACTTGGTATCTAGTGTAATAGGGATCACTTTTAAGGGATGAAAATGGAATAGGATCATAGTGAGCATGGGCTAAAGGACTTTGGCTATTGAAAGCCATAAAATCTCTAGGGGCTACCATGGTTATGAGAGGATATAATGAAGGTTTTATTGTAGGGTTAGGCCTTAAAAATGATCTAGGATCAAAGTTTCCTTGATATGGATGTGTATTAACAAATCTTAATCTTTTTTATAAATTTAAAGGTAGTTAAAAAAATTCAAAGGGAAAACTTTTTAAAGATGATCTTGTTGTCACATTTGGCATGAGAGACAACTAATGCTTTATACCAGAGTGTTTATTCTTCCTTTTGGAGTCACTAGATGCTGCTATTTGGGAACTTTACTACTGTAGATTTGATGAAACCAGCATCAACTTTGATCAATCTTCCTTTTGGAATATGGTCCCACTACGTATGCCAAAAAAATATTATAGGCTCAATTTTTACCCTTGGAGAGAGTTCTTCAGGTTCAATCTAATTGAGCTATACAATGGGAACAACCCTAGGTTGTGGGTGTCCTATAATTGGGTTGGACCTTTGGAGAAGGTTGGCTTCTTCTTGATGTTCACCTAGACTAATGATAAACTAATGCTTCACAAGGAAAAGGGTTAGAGAGAAGATAAGGGTTCCTAAAAAATTAAAAAGGTGATACACCAAATTTAAATGGACACTCATGTAAGCTTGAACAAGCACTGGACAAAAAAACATAATTATGGCTTACTCAATCTTATAGTCTCACTAGTTGCATAAGTATTTCATAGAAAAGGATCCAAGTAGAACAATGATCTAGACCTTTAAGTTAGCTTGAAAACACCTTTAAAGAGGCAAGTAGAAAGACATTAGACTAGGAAGAATATCCTTCACAAATTCACCATGAAAAAGCATACTAAGCACTAATTAAATACAAGAGATAGGTAATGATTTGATCTTCTTGTAACATTTTGATAGGGTTTAACCATATAAAATGAGCACACTCTTGTAAGAGTCTCAATGAGTATCCTTGTCCCAAAAAATAATGAATAATTATAAAAGCTACGAACCCCTTCAATGAGATTGAGACTAGGATATATAGGAGAAGAGAGAGAGATAAAAGATGTGGGAGCATACCATCTAAAAAGAACACTTTGTCCTAGGTCATTAATTGAACTTGAGCTTCTAACTTTTACTCTTTAGCTAATAAAAGCCTGACCACCTTTTTGATCAATCAAGACACTGCCCATGGCTTGTTGAGTGAGAAAATCCCCAAAGGCTCTGAGGATACATTGAATGCTCTTAGCTACAACTCCCAATTCTAGACCCTCTCTTTGATCCTTCACACCATCTCTTATTAGAGTACAAAACCTTATGTTCATGGATTTGATAAAACATGGATTTGTGCATTTTAGGTGGCTATTTGTCAAAAAATGGACATGTTGAAGGATAAAGACCCTCTACATTAATCACTTATCTATTCTATTTCCATGTTTGGATCATAGGTCCCACCTATAGACAAAAAAACAATCTAAGGTCATTGGTTTTCCCATAGTTATCCATATTAAAGTAGACCTATAGACCATATCCTTTTTTTTGATCCAAATAGGTCCAAATAGGCCCACTTTATTTCTTTAGGAGCCAAGAATTAACCATACCTAGGTCTTTCTTTAGAAATGGTGAACATAACCATAAGAATGAACCCTGAAAGTCATAAAAAGGTCAAACTAGAGGTCCATATTGAGCTCCAATGATGGTCCTTTATATTCCTTATACCTGACTCATCATTTTGATCACTCTATGGCATTTAAATGAGCTTCAATGGCATTATTATGACCCTAAAAACCTTGTTACCCTTGGTTAAATATGGCTTCTCAACCTTCATAAAAAATCCTAAGCTCACCTTTGTTCTAATTGGTTATTGAAATCTGACTTGACTCATTGACATATTGACTCATCTCACTCTATTGATTTCAATCTATAAAAATACCCATTGATCATTGATCCTCTTCCAGTTGAATGCATTATTGACACTTGTCATACACGTATTTTCTCTTGATATTCACTGACCCCTTTGACCTTCACTTGCCATTAGATTTGAATGTATGATGTAACATGGATCATTAAATAAATTGGGACCCATTATTTGAAAACCAATGGGTACTTTATGAGCTCAAAATTTGAAAGTCTATAGGATTTTATTTGATTCCACGTAATCATATTTGACATCCTACCAACCATCAAATTTAAGATCATATGGATTTTTGTAGTGTCTTAAAGTTGATGTTAGTGTTAATGTCTTATGTTTTAGGTCTAAATTTGAAGGCTTATAAATTGAAACACAAAAGTCATGGGGGCATAAAATTTTTAGTAGATGTTCTTGAGGTCAAAAGGAATAAACCCATTTGATCTACTAGTCTTGAGAGATTTCTAAGTGAAGATATTAAATACACAAGTTGTCTGGTCTATTTAATCCTACATGACATCCTAGTGACAGTCTGGTTCATTTTTCTAAGTATGGGAAACTTAGTGAAATCTAACTTAGGAGCCAACTTTGAAATTGCATAACTTTTTTTGTGCTTTAGCGGAGGACCTAGAACTTAGCACGTAGTAACTAGGGACCAAGTTGAATAAACCCATGTGATCATTTTCTATTATAACTTCCACATGTGTAAGATGTACTTGTTATTATGATCACTTGGTTCCATTTTAACTTCTTTAAAAATGGCTAAGTATGGAAAATCACTGCCAAACTACTTGAAAGCCCAACTTTGCACATGTATATCTTCTTTTGTGCTTTAGTAAAGGACTAGAACTTAGCACGTATGTTCTAGGCACAAAACTGAATAGACCCATGTGATTAATCCCTCCTAAAAATTCCATACATGTGAGATATAACATCATCAAATTTCCCACTTGGATTTATTTGATCTCTTTGCAAATTGGCTAAGAATGGAAACTTAGTGGACTTTAACTAAAATGACAACTTTGGATCTTAATATCTTTTTATGAGCTTTGGTGGAAGACCTAAAAATTAGCACATATGTTTTTTGGACTCATGTAAACAAACCCAAATGATCATTTCTTCCTGACTTGTCCACATGTGGAAACTATGACATCAATAAAGTGCCTACTCAAAGCTTCTGCCACTAGACCCATGATGTCTAGATGAACACAATGAAGAACCAGATGAATATTATGCATTTCCATACTTATTCTAGGCACTCTTGACATCCTATAAGATCCCTACAACACTTTATACCTATCCCTTATAAAATGGAAAATTTCACTTTAGGTGAACTAAAGTGTTTCAAAGGATTTGTTGGTGAGATGAGATCCTTGGACTACTTTTCCCATCCATAACCTTTGCCTATCTATTCATCCATTAAAAATTTGGTTTACCTAGACATAATCTTGGTATGTGGTCCAAAAATGGCCAACAAGAACCTCTTCTATAGGAGGAGGAGTTAGTTTTGTTATTCAAATAGTGGAATATGAGAATTTAGATTAAAGACATGGTTGTGTGTTTAAACTCTTTTCTCTCTCATATTTTTCTCCCTTCTCTCTCTCTTTTCTCTTCAATAAAATTTAGTGGATTTAACATCATGTTAAAGAATAATATCTCTATGTTAAAATATGGAAAATGATTTATGTTATAAATAAGAAGTTTCTCTCTCTCTCCCCTCCCTCCCTCTCTCTCCCCCTCCCTCCCTCTCTCTCTCCTACCCTTGGTTTCTAAAAATTCATCTTAGGAATTATCTTATTATATTCTTTGAAAAAAAAATATTATATTTTAGAAAAATCATTCTATAAAGATTGCCATTCACTATGTATAATATAATTCCTTTCATAATAATAATAATAATAATAATAATAATAATAATAATGATAATGATAATAATAATAATAATAATAATAATAATAATAATAATAATAATAATAATAATAATAATAATAATAATAATAATAATAATATTTCTATTTATTGAAAAAAATTAAATAAAAATATAAACATTTCCCTTTGGGTTATTTTTTAACCCTAATCTAGATGTAGGAATCCTAACTGGTGTTAATAGGGTTAATAATATAGAAGTGATAATACACAAGGGTGATAATTAGATCTACAATAGGTCAATTTGATGGTAAACTCAGATATAAACATACATTGAATTTATTATGTTGAGTGTAGACTAAATATAAAAAATACAACTAAGTGATGCATATAAATGACAAAAAAGTGATACACTTAGCTAGTTTTGATACTAGCATAGTACTAGATCTAGCACAAATAGGAAAAAATATGGAATAAGATTCTAAAATAATCATTAGATTCTATATTTAATGCTTTTAGAGCTCTAGATACTAACATTAGCCTAAGATGGTTGCATTAACACTACTGTATGGGTTTAACACAAGCATCATGTACATAATACTTATTGGAAAAGGATACAACCACCTAGATAATTTTAGGTTTATCTTCACCTTTGATCTAGTACATTCATATCTAGGTCATTGACTATTGCTCATCATGAATTTTTAAAACCCTAGTTATTCATTTTCATTGTGACCTTATGGAAAAATGGGTTAATGGGCATATGGTGTCAATCTGACCCCAAAGTCCCCTCTATTAGTGAGTGTTGCCTACATATCCAATACTTTTAAGAGGGCCTTACATTGATGTAGTTCTCCCCTACATGTTAGATTACATGTGAATCATGTAATATGTGAAAAAAACATGTACAATAGTGACCTAGCTTGTAACTTAGAAAATTGGGATCTTGAGTGCTCCTTTAGTACTTCAGACCTATAGATGTGTTGTACCTATGAATGATATGGAAATAAGGAATATTTATTCAATTGAGTGCTCTTGATAGAGTGATTTCGATTAGTTTCCTTGGTCTCTCTTGGTATTTTCTAGGTGAGGAATAATTAAGGGTTGATCTTGTATTTATATCAATCCTTTTGGAGAAATAACTTGCACTAATACACTAAGGCTAAACCTTATGACTTTAGGGCACTAGCCCCGTATGTCAGGTCAAAGCACTAATGTCAATGCTAGTGTTTATCTTGGATGTTAGTATCAAGGGAGAAATAAAGTAGGTATAGGCTTAGATCTTACAAGAGTGGTAGATAAGTACATTTTAAGCATTATGAGAAAGATAAAAGGCTTGGGTCATCAATATAAGACTAGTCATACTAAGAGATATAGGAAAAGTGGCACAAGATAGAGAACAAGTAAGATTTGTCGAAGTGGGAAAGGTCCAAAACCAAGAGGAATAACAAAGGTTTAAGTATTACAAAAATACAAGATTGAGGTGCTAGATAATCCATAAATATCATCTACATTTCCCCCTTTAATCTAGTAATAAAATTTCTAGTTTAAAAGAAAATAATGCATACTTGGGTGCGTATAAAACACCTTGTCTTTACATGTGCCCAAATTGAGTGATTTGTTGGTGATTGACCTAAAAATAAGAGCATTCTATAGTATACAATCATTGAATATAATATGGAATTGAAAGTACTTGAAATAGATTGAAATTAAGAGAGTAAGGTTTAGGAGTACACTTACATGTCAATATAACTACCTTGAATATTAGAGTTGATTTAAAAATCATGCATCCTTGTAAGGATCTAAAATTGATATCAATAAAAATTATAAATAAATATTAAAAGTGTATATATCTAAGGATATAAAGAGATAGAGATTGGAAGGTACATGCCCCCAAATTTGGAGTAAAAGTGAGTTGACAGTTGGCAATTAATATTAGCCTAAATGTGTAACCCAATGATACTTATAACCTAGTGAGTGTGAGTGAACCAAGTCACCCACACTATCAAAATACTAAGTTTGGATGATACTATCAATTATAACCTAAAAATTTGGTAAGATTTAGTGATTTGATCACCTCAACCATACCAAAAGGTGAATGAAATACTATAGTAGATTGGCTCAATATAGTTCATAAAAGTCCAACTGGTGGGTGGTAATAGTCCCCGAGAATGTTTAAAAATATGAAATTGATTTGTATTTTTCAATATTACATGAAAATTTCATAGCATATGCACCTTAGATATGTCTCATGTTGAGATTGTATATAACAATGGTGCCATATAGAATTTTGTCACAATTATGAATCTAAATTATATAACTAATTGTGATTTTTCCAATCCAAAAAATTATGTAAGTATGGAGAACATTATTCCAAATCATGCCCTCACTATATATGGAAAAATTTTAAAATTGATATAAGTACCAATGTGGAGAACATGTTTCTAAAACATGCCCCCACTATAATCTAGAGACGTTAAATACTGAATAGGTGTGGAGAACATGCTTCCAAAGTATTACCCCACTAAATCTAAAAAATATGAATGTGTGGAAGTCATGCCTATATGACATCCCTGAAATGAATTTGAAAATTGATATAAGTACCACATGTTAAATGTGTGTGGATAACATGCTTCCAAATCATGCCCCCACTGAATCTAAAAACTATGCCAAGTGTGGAGAAAATTACTCTATTACATGCCCATTTTAGGTGAGGGAAAGATAGGAATTGGAAATTAACTCACCTAAATAGGATAAGGAAACTATATAATCTATGAATGTAACCATGTAGCATATAAAAAGACCATGTCTAGGTAGGTATAACATTGAAGCACATATAACCAATGTGATCACATGAAGGCCTAAGGTTTATGATAAAGATCATGGTAATTTATAAATAATAACAATACAATTTCAACAAAAAAATCAAGAATACACACAAGAGGACTCAAAATTAATTCAAAATGAAATGGTCTAAGGATCACACAAACAAGGAGCATGTTTAATTTCCACACAATTGAAGGGACATGACTTAGTCAAATGTCCACCAAAGTAAGGATGACATATTCAAATGTCCATACAATAAAGAATGGTATATACAGATGTCAATGAAAACATAATAGGTATGGGGGATGCAAGTAAAGGATCATATTCAAATATTTGAATAAAAAAAACAATAACAAGGCAAGACACTCAAGGAAGTGTATAAATGTAAAGAATAAGTAACCAACATAAACATGTCATAGTAACCTATGGATCAAATGTGTTAGGAAAAAGTCAACTGTATAGCATATCAAGTACCTTGTGTAAGATATAATCATATTTAAAGATAGGTGTAAGTATATATGTAAACTCAAACATGATACTATAGAGTGACCATAGAATGATATAACTTTTGTGTATCAATATCAAGGAAGTGAAAGCCCCTAATGTCTACATGACATGAGTAGAGAGAAGGACAAACATATAAAAAAGGAATAGATCATGTATCTATGTATTCATGTATTACACTAAAGTATAAGTGTGACATATATTTATGTATGTATAAGTAAGCTAAATACACCATCCATCAATATGGAACTAACACATAGATGCCAAGGAACTAATAAAACATTCAGGTGCTAAATTTTTTTAGGTTTTTCAATGTTTTTTGATTTTGTTGGTATTTTTGGAATATTTGAAGAGGAAAGACCATATTATGATTCCATGCAATGGATGGTCATAGACATCTCACCATTATGAACCTTGTGTAATAATCTTGTGATGCTATAAAGGAACACATATAGGTTGAATATCTATCATATTAGTATTAGTGATTCTCTACATATGAAAAATAAGACTCTATGGTCATGAAGCAGTAGTAGGATTAATAGGAGTATGGGTTAATGTAACCAATCATTAAGTGATATATGGTTTGTTTTAAATAATACTAATAGGAATATGTGTAGGTGATGTGTATATCTAAACATGGTGCATAGTAAATGGGGATTTTGTGGAATCCACTATATGTCTCTAATGTAATGGTATTTCAAGTACTAGCTACCTAGTAAAGGGGATTGCCTATTACTTACCCTTTTATGGTGAATGATCCTTAATAGGCATGGTAATTAATTGTCTAGGTATAGGTTTTTCTTGTTCAAGAGGATCTTCATATGGAATATCAAAAACTATAACTACCTGATTGATATGAATGTTTTTAACACACCCATGCACTATAAAAGGTAATTCTTGAAGTGTATGTATCCAAGGTATTCCCAGTAACATATAAAATATGCTCATGGAAGGTATGACTAAAAATGTGGTAACCACATGTGCAGGACTAACTTGTAAAGGTAGGAAAATCTCACCAAGAACCTTATGGGAGGTCCCATTGAATGTTATAATTGATCTAGTAGAAAGATGTAAATCATTATGAGTACAACCCTAATGTGTAAGTAATGTCATGGTGTAAATATTTTTATTTTCACCATTATCAATCATAACACTACATATAGAGTGTTTATTAAGGTATGATCGAATGAATAAATAATGGAGATCAAAGTCATCATTCTTAATTTCACTATCATAAAAATTAATATAGGGTCTCTTAACCATAAGAGGTATATACCATGTGTAAGTACCAATAATCCCATCTAGTGGGTGCCCATAATGTGGTGGAGGAGGATGTGCACTATATACCATTTTCACTTCTATTTCCTTCTTAGAATGGTCTTGCAAATGACTGTTAAATATTTTATATTTATGGTGATCACTAGGTTGTGAGCCTCATTCCTTTAGAGGATCCTCAAATATAAGCTTTTGGTCACCAATAAGATCTTAGATCTTGTAAACCATCTACTTGTAAAATGCCCTGGTACCTAATGATAATCATAATAAGCATTCACATCATATCCTTTGGGTAGAGGTTGATTCATATAAAAATCAATAGGATGAGGGAGATATATAAGCTGACATAGTGGTAACTATGGGAGTAATTAATCTAGGGATTTAGTTAAATGGGAGAATTGTCTCCTTGGTGCATTTGATAAGACATGTCGATTAGGATATTTTGAGACTATGTTAATTGTGGTGGTTTTTTCCCTTTTAGACTCATTAGGTTTTACCTTAAAACTTGGATTTATTGTAAATTTGATACTAGATGTAGATGTAACTATTGTGTTTGCTACATAATTGACCTTATTCGATGAAATAAGCTTCATTTCATGGTATTTTACAACATGACATAAGTCATCAAAAGATTTGAACTTATTAAAAATAATGGACTCATGTAAAGGAGAAAATAAAATTTACTTGAATATGTCTCGTAAATCCTTATCTACCATAGGATTGGTCATTTTAGCAAGCATTGTCTTATATCTCAAGACATATTCATTGATAGGTTAATTAGTCCTTGTTTATTTTTTAAAATTTGAGCATAGGAAACCTTTTCATAAATATTAACAAAAAAGTGTTCTAAAAATTGGTCTCCAATAGGTTTGAATTCTTTCACAAATTGGAGAGGTAAATCATAAAACCACCTCAAATCATGGTACTTAATGCTTCTTGGAAATAATTTGGTTGAAAATTTATCATTGTAAGTGTAATAAAAGCATGCTACATTTAAATATTGAAGATTTTGTTTAGGATCACCCTTGAAATCATAAAATGGAAACTTGGGTGAAAAAAAATGATTTGGAAAAGGGTGCAAAGAGATCTCAAGTGAAAGAGGGTTATGCATTATATCTTGTGAATTAATAGCATGAGGGGATTTTAAAGAATTTTGTTCAATGTTTTTAACCTTGTCCTCTAAGGATTTTTATAACTTGAAAGAGTGTTTGAACTATGGACCCATTGGAATTTAGATTATTAAGTTGAGTATCCACCAATGGGGATATAAACATGGTTTGAGTAAAAATAGGCACTGAAACTAGTATTTATGTGGAAATAATTGGTAATTCTATGATAGATGTAGTAATAGTAGGTTCTAGAAATAAATATTTAAACAAATAAATCATGCCCCCACCAAATGTATTATGTTGTAATGTGTTTAAGGTGAGGGATGTTTCAACTATAGTTTTTAAACTTTTTACTTCTAGTATAATGTTTAGGAACTCATTAAGATATTTAGGGTTTCATTAAATACAATCATGAAACAATGTAATTACTTACACTTGGTCATGGTCTAATTTCTCTTTTTCATTTGTTTCATGGTTTTCATTATCAAAATATTTTTCTATGATAACCCTATGATTTTTTTTTTGTCAACATGGGTATCATCATGACCTAAAGTATGAGATCCATCATTGGTTTGAGACATATTATATTGAGGGAGGGGAAACTCAATGTGTTCAATAGGCACACCTCCAAATCTAGGGCTATGCCTAGGTTGCATGCAAAATCATAGAAGTAAGAAATAAAAAATACAACAATATAAAAACCTAGTTGGATTAAAACTTTAGGAACTAGAAAAATTTGAATTCATATGAATAGTGTTCACCAAATGTTTAACCCTAATTTATATGTAAGAAGTCTAACTTAGAGTTACTAGGGTTAAGAATATAGAAGTGATAATACACAAGGGTGATAACTAGATCTACAATAGGCTAATTAGATGTTAAACTTAGATATAAACACACATTGAATTTATTATGATGAGTAAATACTAAATATAGAAAATAAAAATAATCTATGCATGAAAAAGAAAAATAAGTGATATAATTATATAGTTATGATGCTAACATAATAGTAGATATAGAATAGGTAGAAACTAGTCTAGAATAAGATTCTTGAACAATCACCTAATTTTAGATCTGATGCTTCTATAGTATAATGAACTTGATATTCAATATATGAAGAAATACCCTTAAGGTAGGGAAACACCATATAATACTCTTTTAGGAAGGAATAACTCCACAATGTCTCTTCGAGGGGACAACCTCCAATAGCCTCTTACAATATAAGACTCAATCCTTACTTGATATCTTTACCATGATATTCATCTCATATATATATATATATATATACATCTATCTAACCCATGGATGGGTAACCTCCTAATCCAATGTAGGCCGACCATTACCCAATGTACTACTTCCACAAGTTACTCTATTATCCTAATATATTTTATCTATATAACTAAGGGGATGTGTGCCACATGTTGGCATCTCCATCAATCCATATACATCAATACATCATATCCCTAGGTACAGAGCATTCCTTCCCTCCTTGACATGTTTTGTCCTCGAAACATAGGAAGAAACCAAATAATGAGTGTGCTTCAAATCATTGCACACTTGTCTCCAATCTCGATCATCTAGCCATCCATATGTGATCTTGGTAGGAGATAGCTCTCCAAGCTTATTTCCAAATTTTATTGTGCTCCTCTGATTTCGTTCATGATCATAATTATACTGCTTTGGTGTCCAAGCATAATTATTCCTCTTTTTATTCCATGTACCATATTCTGCTACGCTACTCTGATTCCAACCATGACCATAGTAGGTATTCTTCCATGCATAGTCATAGTGTTTTCCCCATTCATTCCATGTGCCATAGTATTTTTTCTTTGAATTCCATGCATATCCATAATGATTGAAAATTTTATTTCCTGTATAGACAAAATGATTATTGTTATGACACTTCCTCACTTGGTTCCATGATTGTTTCCTCTCATGATGATGTGGGTGTCTATATACCTCAACCTTTTCCAATACTTTAACCTTATCCACCTTTGCTTCTACCTCTTCCACCTTTTCCTTCTTTGTCTCTTGAGTAGATGAATCGTTCATTTGTAGTGTGTCTTTATCTATATCATCTGAATCTTCATCATGATCTTCATCACCTATTTCAATCTCATCCTTATGATCTACCTGGATTGTTATTGGTGCCTTTTTCACTATGATATCTTGTAAAGTGATCTTCTTTTTCTTATACCAAAATTTCATGAACTTTTTATAAACATTAATATTCATTGTTCCCAAAGTCTCTAACCATGGATATCCAAGAACTATATCCACATCATCCATATCCAAAGCATGAAAATCTGAATGCAAAACATATTTTTCTATAATGAGCTTTAGATCTTCAAAAATTGAACTATTCTTACCATCTACTTGAACCTCCTTGATATTATTTTCTTGAACATGTAGATGCTTAGCCACATTCATGTTAATGAAGTTATACTTGCTAGTAGGGTTTATGGACACAACTACCTTCTTCTTTTGAATGTATCCATGAAATTTAAAAATTAACTTGGATTTTTTTGGAGCCAAATTATTTGAAGCCTTCTTTTCTTCATCTTCTTCTTCTTCATCTGCTTCTTCTATTACTTCTTCTACTTCTTTTTCTTATTTTTCTGATGTTTCTTCTATTTCTTCTTCTTCTTCTTTTTCTGCTTCTTCTTCTACTGCTTCTTTTTCTACTTCTTTTTTTATATCTCAACGATCTAAAAATATTTTTTCCATTTCTTTCCATGAAGAAAACCTTTCTGTACAGCTCAACTGATCAAACCAATCTAGTGCAGGCCCAGACAAAAAAGGAGTTAATCGTCTTTGCCCAAAAGTTTTTTTAAAATGATTCTCCAAAAGGAGCCACCATTCTCTAACATCAATATCAGCTTCCCCTGAAAATATTTTCAACTCCATGATCCATAAAAAATTTAAGGTTCATGAAACCCTAAAATGTCAAAATTGATCGATAAAATCACAAAAAATCACTCCAAACAACTAAAAAAATTCTAAATTTTTGACCATCCTTTTCTTATGTCTGCTTACATCTCCAAAAAAAAATTTGAATAAAAATTCCTTATATTTCGGAAGATATAGCAAAATTATTATAAACCCACGACAACCTCCACAAGCTTCAATAAGAGTAGAATTCACAATATGATGATAAATGATTACCCACTACCTCTTATATATAGTCTAACTAGGCCATGGTTACTCCATAGGCTGACCTACTAATCTAAAGAAAGCATAGCCGACCTCCATGGAGTTGGATTTGAAGTAGACTGGTTAGGAGAACCACCCTGGTGGGTTTATGAAATAGAGTTAGCTTGATGATTTGACTAATTAATTTTCAAAGCCTTCATGATATCTCCCAAACTAACTTGTATGGATTGCATATTAGATTGTATGTTTTGCACCTCACTCTGAATGCCTTGCACACTATAGTCAAGCTGGCCCACTTTGTGATCTATGTCAGAAAACCCTAGTACAAAGGGTCTATTACATCCCCGTTATGACTCCATCTCATTCTTTTTAGGAGTTTTACCTGGGGTTTCAGCACCCTTTCCTCAGCCTCGAGTTTATGGACCTGCCATAAAAGGGTTTTACGATGTCGACCCTTATTGACACTTTTGACCCAACTTTGACCAAGCGATTTTGGAGTTATTTTGGCCTCAAATAAAAATATACAAAGAACAAACTGTAGCCAAATTTTTCTAATATTTCCAAAAATGTAACAACTCAAAAAAATTCTTTGAATTTTGCACTATAAAGCAATTTTATTAAAAACTATAAAATAGTGATAACTTTTGAAAAATAGATCCAAATGAGCTGAAATTTTAATGGAAGCTTAATTTGATTATTTCTCACCTATAGTAAAGAATTTTAAGATAAATTCACAACCATTTTTTATATATATCAAAATTTAAAAATTTAGTGTTTCGCCCACAAGATTGCCCAAATCGCAGCTCTGATACCACTTGTAATGAACTTGATATTCAATATATGAAGAAATACACTTAAGGTAGGGAAGCACCATATAATACTCCTTTAGGAAGGAATAACTCCTTAATGTCTCTTCGAGGGAACAACCTCCAATAGCCTCTTACAATATAAGACTCAATCCTTAATTGATATCTTTACCATGATATTCATCTCCTATATATATATATACATCTATCTAACCCATGGATGGGTAACCTCCTCATCCAATGTAGGCCAACCATTACCCAATGTACTAATTCCACAAGTTACTCTATTATCCTAATATATTTTACCTATATAACTAACTAAGGGGATGTGTGCCACATGTCGACATTTCCATCAACCCATATACATCAATACACCATATCCCTAGGTACATAACATATAGCACTAGATACTAATGTCAAATTGGGATGGTCACTTTAACACTACTATCTAGGTTTGATGCAAGTATCTTGTATATAATACATACTAGAAAAGGATGTGACTACCTAGATGATTCTAAGTTTGTCTTTACCTTTGATATAGTGAATATATGGCTTATGTACTATCACTCCTCATAAATTTATAAAACCCTAGTTTTCCATCTTCATTATGACCTTGGGGAAAAATGGGTTAGTGGGCACATGATGTCAATATAACCCCAAAGACCCCTCTATCAATGAGCACTGTCTACATAGACCATACTCTAAAGAGGCCTCATACTAATGTAGTTCTCTTGTATATGTTGGCTTGTGTGTAAACCATGCAATATATGCAAAAATAAGTATAATATTGACCTAGCTTATATCTTGGAAAATTGGGATCTTGGTTTTTTAATTTAGTAATTTAGACTTGTAGATGTGTTGTACTTATGAATGGTATTGAAATAAGGAAACTTTATTCAATTGAATGCTCTTGATAGAGTGCTTTTGATCAGTTTCCTTGGTCTCTCCCAATATTTTATAGGTGAGGAATGAATGATGGTTGATATTGTATTTATATAAATCTCTTTGGAGAAATAAATCTCATTAAAAACTTAGGTTGACCATTAGGATACATTTTATTTTCAAAATAGATGACTTTAGGGGACTAGACACTTGTGTTAGGTTAGGACACAAATGTTGACACTAGTGTCTACCTTGGATTTTAGTGTCCAAGGATTAATAAAGTAGGTATAGGGTTAAAACTTGTAGGAGTGGAAGATAAGTACATTTTGATCATTCTGGGAAAAATATAAAGCTTGGGTCATCAACATAAGACTAGTCATATTAAGAGATATAGGCTAAGAAACATAAGATAGAGTAGATGCAAAACTTGTGGAAGTGGGAAAGGTCCATAACTGAGAGAAATAACCAAGGCATAAGTTTTTAAAGTGTACAAGATGGAGGTGATATATAATTCATAAATATCATCTACATTTTCCTTCCCTTTAATCTAGTAATGAAATTACTAGTTTAAAGGAAAGAAATATATACCTAGGTGTGTACAACACACCTTATCTTTGTGTGTTCCCAAATTAAGTAATTTTGTCACCAAATATTTCACCCTATAAGAGGGTGTTCAATCTTCTTCTAGATTTGGAAATTATGGGAACACTTCTAGGTATGTGGGTGCACCTATAGTGGAAGTAAACCTATAGATTTTAAGGGCTAGCTCTTTGAATATGTCTTGAAATGATTTCACCTATACTAACTAATTGTTTATGGGGGAAAAAGGGTAGATTTTTCATGAAATTAAAACTATTATAGAGGGTGATGCACCAAGATATTTACCACAAGACTATCATACTCTATCATAAAGAGACAAGGCATACAACACTAGTCTAATAGTATTAGAATGCACTAATATTAGTATTTCAATATGAAGGTGACATGCATGAATACTATCCAAGGTAAGTGAAACCATAAATAAATTTAAAATTATAAGGCTTCCTTATACATGGAAAGATTGGGAGAAAGCAAGGATAGATGAATATCTCTTAACCATTCACTATACATCTCTTAACACACTTTGAAAAGATTATATAGGAAATAAAACTAGATTTAATTTATTATCTAAGGAAAAATATAATGTCAAAACCAATAGGGATTCACCATATCAGGTGTGGTATGTTTATAAAGGCCAAAATGGCTAGTTCTCATAAAACATGAGAGAGAGAAAAGAAGAAAGAAGTCCAAAGGTCACAAGAAATTTTTTAATGATGAGATAATGAGTTACATGTTCATGGGAAGATGATATGAAATGGACCATTCAAGGTCAAAAGAGACAAGTGGCTTCCCAAGTCATGAAACTCATGAAAAGTGGCATAGGAATTATCATTCTGCATAAGGAAATTGCCTTGATCATTCACCTCTATTGGAACATCTAAAAAATAACTAGGGAAAGATATAATGATTGGAATGAGAGGGGAGGGTATCAAAAATTATTCTCCATGCATTGGTTTCATTTTTATTCATTTAGAATCTTCTAGAAGTGAGCCATCACTACTTTCACTCAAAGGAAACTCCTCTTTCACACACCCCTCACACATGGCCTCCAAAAGTCACAAATTTTACATGAAAATACATAAAATGGAGTGGATTAAACTTTTAAAGGCCCCCCATGGCCTTATAGGCATCAGTCACACCTTAAATTTAGTTTACTTGAAGCTTTTCACCCTTCTCACTACCCTGTTCACTATGCCAATTTTGATTGGCTCAAATGAGAGATATAATAGGCAAAATTATGAGTTTTTAAAATGAATTAAATGGACATAAAGAGTTATATTAAGTATAAATATTCCTTCCAAAGTTTATTTAATCTTTTAAAACCTCCTAGAACCTGCATAATGCAAAAAATAGTTAGAAATACCCTATTTTGTACTCTATCCATAGAATTTTGTATATTCCAGAGCATGGGGAGTAGCCCAAGAGAGTCCCATAAAACATTAAATCATAATTATATGAAAAATATTATATTATATCAGCTTTCCATATTCATTTCCTTTATGCAGTCCTTATCCAAGGGTTTACAATGGTTGTAGGCCATTTGCACTCTTAAGCTTTGTTCATAAGAATAGGATGTTTGAATTGAAAAAAAATACACATGAATTATATTAAATACCATTTTAAAATTTTAAAAACTTCCTTGACCTCCATGAAAAGTGTCAAGGGAGATATGAGCAATCAAACCTCTCCTATCAAGTTCTTTTCTCCATTTACACAGGCCTTAGTTGTCTTAAAGCCAAAAAATAGATTATTAATGGATTTATTTTCATCCCAAGAGATTATAAACATATATTATTACCCTATTAAAATTAATACATTTATTATAATTCCCCTCTCATGGTGGAAGTGAAAATGACTCTCCCTTTGGCTTTAGGCCTAAACCCTGCCTACATAAGCTTGACTGCATACTTGATGATTTAGACCATTTGTTGAGATTTTAAATTCTAAAAAAGGGTTTGAATTGTTTTTTAGGTGTTTTAAATATTTATAAACCTTATTTTTATGTTCAAATATATCCTTGGATCACCTTCTATCTCTTTTTATTAAAGATTGCAGAATTTACACATAAGGGGAGTGCCCTCTGTTTGAGATAAAATAGAGGGAACTTCCCATATTTAATAATTTTTTTTTTTTAATATTAGAATGGAATATCCAAGTGATAATTATTTAATACACAAAAATTCATCCCTTTTTTCCAATATTAGGTCCTTCAAAAACATAAAAAACCAAAATAAACTATTAGGAAAACACTATGTGCAAGGTTTAAGGAATAGACTATGTAATGCATCAATTGAGTCCTTTTATCTATTAAATATCCATCATGATAGTATAATGATGTTTATATTGTTTTTTGATCCCCAACAAGTGGTATTAGAGCTCAGGTTGACTAACAGGTGTTTCACCACTTTGTCAAGAATCTAGAACAACAAACATGCTTTGATTCGACTGTTAGGATCTAGGAAGCACAATTGATTACCACGTACAAGCAAATTAACATGTGGAATTAAACCAGAATCACAAGTAACTAGAATTTAGAAATAACACAGAATATGAGAGACAATACCCAATTATATTAATACTCTTCCAGAAGGAAATACAATAAAGAAGATGCCACAATCTTCTTCCTTACACACCTCTAGGGCTCCCACACCTCTAGGGCATAAACAATAAATCTCTTCAAGAGCTCACTCTCTCTCTTACGGTCCCAAAAAGCAACTCACACACAGATTTATTGTTCACCTCCAACTAGTTAGTATCACTACTGCCAGTACACCGAGTATACACACATACTCAATCGAGTACACAATGCACTCTAAGTAGATCTTCCATGAACTTGAAACAACCTACAACTCAAATGATCTTACTTTGGAAGGAACTATCTTGCCTTCCTCTATTTATCTCCAACTGAGTACACACTGTACTCTAAGTAGATCCCACCTGATCTTGCTACCTGTTGTCTTGCTATCACCTTTGATTTTGTTGTCACCTACAGATCTCCTTTGACCTCACGCACACACACACACACCTACAAATCAATGATCTTAATTACCATGTAGATCTCCAAATGTGGCCTTGCACACCTACTGACCAAGATCATACATACATGAAGAATCCTTTTGATTCTCCAAACCAACACCCACACTTGGCACTGTGGCACTAGGAGGAACACACCTTGCTCTCTTCACTCTGAAAGAGCTAATTTTTTCTCTCTTACTCTCTATCACAAATTACAATACATCCCATGAGTCTATTATATAGATCCCATGCAAACAATAATTAGACACCTAATTACAATAATTAAATCTACAGCTCAAGACTAAAATTAGCCTTTTAACATGTAAACAACTGGTTCATTAACTTACTGTTCATGAACTAGTAGTTTTAGAACTGCACAGGTGACTAATGTCGGTCCCTATCTACCTAGAAATGACTGATGTCAGCTGAATACTGCTGATGTCAGTTGCCTTCCTGTCTACCCCTGACTGACGTCAGTTGGCCTGACCAATGCCGGTGACTGTGACACTCAGCAACCTCCTCCTCCATGTTTGCATCAGTGAAGCTTTTAGCTCCACAACCTAACATATATACTTTTTATTAAGGTTTTATAGCCTTCATTCATCCCTCCAACATCTCACATGTCCCTCATACTGCTACCTAGTGAAGACTGTGTATAACCCTGACTATGTTTTTCTTCAAAGTATTGCACATGTAGGTGTTCTTATCTATTTTGAGATTGATATGATGTATAAAAACTCTTAAGAGTTACTTGGACTCATTTTTTGTTTTATTTTATCCATTTTCCCCCCTTTTATAGGCTATACCTCATAAAAAACCTAATCCCTTGTCTCTCTGCCTCTCACAATCAACTACAGTTGACTGTGTGGGGTCTTGTAGGTAAAATATATGATCTAGGCATTAAAAGACAATGAATAAAACCTTAATTGAAGTTATTTAAACCATATTATAACTTAATTAATTCATTATATTCTTGGAGTGAGGTCCATCACCAAGGTATCTATCTCAAACTTCATGATAACCCTACAACCAGCCTTTAGGGTTACATTTGTGATGAAAAGGGGACCTATAGGTAGAGTTTAGAGGTAATATCTAGTATATAATCCTATTTAAGTGATACATAGATAATAATAATATTTTTTTACTACCTAAAACCTTTTAATCATGAAGTATGGTCTAATTTCATCTTTGGGTGTTAGAATCACCTTGGAGTTCAAACCTGTAGATGATAGTGAAGGAATTCAATGTTTAAACGGTAACTTTAGGACTTAAAACAATCATATTACCTTAGATATATACCCTCCAAACTTTTTATATATATTTTCTAATGTAGGGGATATAAGACAAAACCATTAGGATGCATAAAAAATCCTTATATCCCTATTGTATTTTATCAACCAAATGGACCAGACCTCTATTTTCTCAATTTGGGGGTTTGATCTCTAAACCTATAATTATAATCATTTGAAGGTAATATCTATCTCATAAACAAATATATATTTACAAATAGGTCATCAATACTCTCTATAACACATTAGGAATTCAAATAGGGTTCTTCTACCTATTTTTAACACTTCCAAATAAGTATTTTCATAGCTCTACTAGTGTAACCTGTAGGTAGACATCCTAATGTATATGAAGTTAACATGAGTTTTGGTAGTGTGCATCACATTTGATATTAATGGTTTCTAGGCATATCTTAATGAATTAAAATGAGTTACTCAAACTTCAAAGGGATTGAAACCACCACTATATCTATCATTTTTATCATGACATCATCATGAGATACCTATATGAGTACCTTGACTGGTATGCAGGCAATAATCATGAATTAGAGTAATGTACCAAATAATATTTTAGTCACTTGAACTCATCTCAGGATGTTGAAATGAAATATTAGGATGTTTTAGATCTCAATACAAACTTTCAAACTTCCTTTTTAACATGACTTCCTCCATGAGAGCACCTATACATGACAGTTAGAGAGTAAGCTGACTGAATGATTCTTGTGATTATATCATCATGGATTATTGATTGGATAAAGATATTATAAGGAAAATGGGATAAATAGGACATTATAAACATGTTTATGAGCCTATTTGCACTCCCTAAAATCACTCCCAAAGCATGAGGCTCCTAAAAATGGTGAAAAACTACCTATAACACATAATGGTACATTCTTTTGAAATCTAAGTTACTTTGCCAATTAAAACATCATGAAACATGAAAAAAATAATAGAGATTAGATGAGGGGGAATTAAACATAATTTTGATTCAACATCACCAACTAGATTGTATGGACCTATCCAAAATAGAGCAAAACCTATAGGGTACACAAATTGGCAAGAAAAAAATATGGTCAATTTGTTAAGGATGATTCATAAATCAAAGCTCACAAATCCTTGAAATATTATTATGAAAATTAATCCCTCTAATTTTATTTTCACCTCCCAAATATGTTTTGTTTGAAACTTCTCCAACTATCCATACCAAGCACAAACCTACTGACTAGTTCTATGTTTCTAGAAGGGTGAAGAAGGAGAAAAAGTATTTTAGCTCAAAAATGATAATTATAGAGTATATCAAGCATGTAAATGAGTCTGATGAAGATTAAGATTCATATCACAACCTTCTTCCACATGTCATAGTCCTTCATGGTTTGTACAAGTGCCAAACTCTTCCTTTTTTAGTTGATTTAGTTAATTTTTAGTTAGATAACCTACAAGTTTAAGTTGAACTAACATTAATAATAGGGAATCTAACTTCTTGGATGTTTTAAAAGAAAATAGGACACTTGGGCACCTTGAAAACCATGCAACTTGCATTTATGACCCCTAAATGCCTATTAAATGACTCAAAATGATATATTGATCAATTAGACCATGATCAAGGCTAAAGTGGCATTAAATTACACTAAATAAACTATAACACACATATGAAAAAATATTAGACCCCTATATAAGTTTTTACTATAGGGGGGTTGACCCATTTTGACTTGTGGTCAAAATGGCCAACATCTTTGGTAATTTACCAAGGGTGGCATGCTTGCTATGCCATAACCAATTACCTAATCTTGTCCATTTGGATAAATGAGTAACTTATATAGACACCTAAATCTAGCCATTGATAACCTCCAATTAGGGTTTTGACCAATTTCCACCCAAATCATACAATTTGGCCTAAAAACACTAAAACATGCTAAATAATTTGAAACTAACATATTCACGTGCCAATTTTGGCCAGGGCATCCCTAATTGGGGCAATGAAATTTATGGGCCAACTAACTTTGATTAGATCATTTTGAGTCAAAATGCCAAATTTGTACCTAAGTGCTCTGGATTGATCTTTCCTATCAAATCTCTTACACAAGATCTGTGCCTTTGTTATTTGTTCTTGGTAACATCCTAAATGGGATAATAGATCCAATGTATTTGACATCACCTTCCAATTTTAATCCAGTCAAATTTTGGACCTATAACAAGGCATTTTGATCAATTTGAGTAATTTGTGCACAAAGTGCTAAATCATGCTTAAGAGCTAATTAAACCAAATCAAGGCTCAATTAATAATTCCATGGAAACTTGTTGAATACTTATTTTTAGAAATGAATATTGAATATCTACATCATCACGTGACCTCATTTCTTGAGAAGACATCTCGAGGCCATAAATTCTACAAATATCAAGATTCATGCCTCCCAGTCCTCATCAATGCCTTCCCTGATGCCCTTCATACATTTTTATTTCCCCTTCTTATAATGTCATGATGAGGATAATTACAAACTTAATTCCAAAAATTGAATTAACCCTTAACCACACATCTCAATCTTGAGATGGATGGTTCAGGTTGATTCTAGACATTCTAAAAAATATATAAATAAAGAGGCCATAAACATCATTTCTAAGCTATTTTGGTGAAAAGTTATTATGCTCAAATATCTTCAAAGACATGATTATGCAAATTTATATTACTAAATTGATTCCAAGCTAAGCCAAGCCACAAGCCAAAGGTGCCAAGGAGAAGAGGAGATAGTCAAGCTTCCTTTGATGAATACTTCATGAGCACAAGCTGAGAAAGCCACCATTATAAAGGCATTTAGAGCATCTAAAGAAGGTGAAGGAATTCTTGTGTTTTCATTCCTTACTTTTTAGTTGTGTTTGTCATTTTCTTTTTTAACTAAGCTCTCCCTAGTGTCTAGGCTTAGATATGTTATGTTATTAGTGTGTTTATTTTATTTTGTTTTCATTTTGTAACTAACACCATACTAACCATCCTCTCTTGAGTCAAATTCCTAGATCAAATAATGGCATGCCCAGTGGGAATAAATGTATCTCACACCTGAAAATCATTTGGCAACTCTAAAATATTTATTTGGACCCTTAAAACTCTTGCAAATTGATTTTCTAACTTTATTTTGCCATTTTTTGTTTGCCATGGTTTTACATAGTAACTAACATCATAAAATAAGACCAACATCGATTACATAGCCTAACCAAAGTCAGTTAGCAAAATTTACATTAGTTAGATATCTATTAGCCAAAGTAACCATTGTCAGTTGTAATAACCGATATCGATCACTGTGTTTTTCTTAAAACATAGACCTGAGAGATATTTTTCCAAAGTTCATTATTTCAAGCTAAAAAGAGATTCAAAGCTAAAAGACATGCTAATATTTTTGCTGTAGGATCAAGCTTGACATTTTCTCAAAAACATGTTTAGAACACCTTTTGCATGCTTAAAAATCAATTAAGAACCTTTTTTTAGTGTTTAAAAAAGAATTTAAATGTTTTTGATGAATGTTATCAAAGTTTGAAACTAAGACTAAGGGGTCAAATGAACATCACTAAATATTTCATTTGGGCTTAAAATTGAACACACTTGTCAATTCTTATTTTCAATAGTTGATTAAATTAATTTTTGTTTGAAAAAAAGAGGAATGTTGCATGTATGTTCTTCTATTTGTCCCCTATAAGGAACCCTTGGAATCAAAAGCACCATTCCTATTGCAAGTAGCCTAGTCCAAGGCTTAGAAAGAAAGTCATCTAAAGCACTCCCCAAAAACTCATCAAAGTTTGGGTGATCTAGACAATGACCCTAAAGTCTTTATAATTTCATGCTTTCTTATTTTTATGGAAACTTGGCTTGCAAGGGGGACTTCATCACCTCCCACAAGTTATTTAGGGAAGCTTTGACCCAGGGTTTCATCTCCTGGCATTGACTTCATTTGGATCCTTTGGAGTTGCACATGGGACGTAGTGGCACTTTGAACATTGCACTACATTGAGTGAATAGTAGGATGTAGTGGTTACAAAAAGGACTAGACCTTTTTGTAACAAGCCAAGTGATACAAACCCAAAATCTATGATTTTATTTCACATTATTTGGCATGAAAGTCATTATGCAATTGATTCCCTTAGATCATTCAGAAACTTGTTAGATCTTGGACATATCCAGGCTTACCATGGAAGTATTATTGGTGCAAGGTGCACCTCAAAGTCCATGTCGTAGTACTATCATTTGAGAGAAGTGGGGTGTAAAAACCCTACTATATAATGTGCATTTACTTTTGGATGAACACTTAAAATCCTCTCAAATGACGTATATTGATGGATTCTAATAATACCAAGCAACCTTGTAAATTTAGGATCTAAGAGCGATTAATTAGTTGGTCTTGTCCTAGTTTAAAGTCTTGTTTGGAGTCAAAATTTGGTGTAAATAGACAAGCCCAAACCAAACACATAGTCCAAATTTTTCTTTGAACAAAGAGGTGTTATGATGCCTACATAAGATCATCAATTTGCCTTGTTCAAAGTTCATCAAAATCTTGAGAGTCATATCATCCAATTTGTCATAGTTATGCTGCCTAATTGAGTTTAGACCTTTACCAAAGTTTTTTAAGTCCTTCACTTATAATCTAACTTCAAAATTGCACCTTTACAAGTTCATAGGGTTGATGATTTAAGTGGGTTTGCCATTTGCACTAAACTTGAGGGAACTTAGGTTTAATTTCCAATTTGGGTTGAAGACCATTTAAGACTCATAATCATTGTCATAAATTGATATACTTAAGCCATTTTGTGCTAAACACTTGCACTTTGAGTCTATACACCACAAACATTTTGAGTCAAGAAAGGTAGTGTTATGCTATCAAAATTGTGAGAAAATGTCTTTGCCTTTAGAGAATTTTGAAATAAACCTTTTTGTCATACCTTTTGGGTAGTCTAGAATTGTTACACTACTCAAAACATTTCAAATATTGTTTCATAGACCCTTTCACATAGAGTTCCAAATTTGTTCCTACAATTTTAGACTAATCTAGGTGTACTTTTTGTGATCCTTTATCTAAAACATAGTTATACCACTCATTTTTGTCTAGCTCATTTGTCAAAAGAACCAAGTTTTATACCATTACTTATGACAAAATAAACTATTTCTAAAGTGCCTTTTATTTCATACCTTATACCTAGTTGATAAAGTTCATGTCCAAGAATCAAATGCCTAGTGTTTATTACAAGTGTTTCAAATTTGTTAGATTAAAACTTTCATCTATTTTCAAAGTCTAGCTTTTGATGCCATTTGGTCAAGAGTCCTAGCACATACCTTGTTTGAGCCTAGATTTTGATGCCACATTTAGCCAAAAGACCTACCAACTTTTAAATTCCTAGATTAGACTAATTTGAAACACTTTGACCTTAGAGTTTGGCATTTTGATTTTGGGTCCATTTACTTGCTTATATTTGTGTGAATAGTGAAATGTTAGATATTTTATGCTATTTTGTTTCCTCACAAATATTTTCATAAACCTTTTGATCCTTTATAAAAATCTAAACTAATTTGAAGGCATCATTTGTTTTAGATTCTATCCTTTTTAGAGTTTGTAGAACTCTTTGACATTTTATCACAAAGCATTGACTATGGATCCCAACATGTATTCCTACACTTATAATGGACTCATGTACAACCTAGGGATTAGTAACATGGTTTCACAGGAAGAAATGGTGAAAGACCCCTATGTGGATAATATTGCTTATGATATGGATTCTGATCCCTTATATAATACTCAATTAGGGGCACAAAACCAAGATTAATTGGATAAATATATATTTAACACACCACCTTATTCATAATAGGACCAAGAACAAACCACATAATACCTAGCTACTATACCCATAGTGGACGATCTAGTTTTTCAATAGTCATATTCTACTAATACAGCTTCCACGTATGATCTATTTTTATTTGAGTGACCTTTATTAGAGAATAAAGATGAGATTTTGGTTAGATCCATAGAGGTATGGGCCAAGTTTCTAACAGATTTCCCCCATGAAAATTTACCAAGTCTAATAAGAGTGCCCCATAATATCATTTACAATCAGCAAGCTTCTTCTAGAAATCCTATGGATCTAGTCCACATAACGTATCAAGACCCTAATATATCTAATTGAGCCAAAAATATCATATAAGATCCAAATACAAACATCATATCAAACATACCTAAATCTAGCATGTGATTTCAATCAGATGAACATGGTGAGTAAGCCTCTCATTGACATAGTACCTTCAATAAGAGTTTTGATAGAGTTAATGAGATAAGAGAATCCAAGTTTTGACCCATTCATACAAACCACTTCGATAGATAACTTGATGCATATGCCCATTATTGAAGAAGTGTCTTTAGCCTCTACACTGAATAGTGAGCCAAAAGTAGTGGAAAATGTGAAAACAAAATCTAATCCTAATCAAAGTGGTACTAATGCACAAAAAACTAGCCAAAAAAATGTTCCTATAGTTAATCCCATGAGTAGATCATCATACTAAAGAATAGGAGTTTCTACACCCTAGCCTCAACCAGTTGCTTCCTCAAGTGTACAACCTATAGGATTAGGTAATCAAACAATGGCCAATGTCGTGCCTCAATGATAGAATATGATGAATCCTATTAGTCCTCAATAAGTAATGAGTAGTATTACACAATAGCCAACATAATCTAGTGTATCAATGTAATAGAGGACAAATACATTGCCACCTTAATCAGGGGTAACTAATTTTCCACCTCACTAGGTAATGATGAACATACCTTTCTAGTCATAGACTAATATGCCAATTCAAAACCAAGCAATGATTAGTCAACAATGTGTAAATATTTGTCAACAACAAATGCCAAATATACAACCTAATTTCACTTCCTCATAGGGATTCATTTAACAAGGAGGTCCCCATATTTCTCAAGTACCTACTAGACAACCGTTGGTTCAAAATGTACTAAACATTTAGAGGCAGGGTCTTGGTCCAAAAGTTCCCACTCCACATCAAGGTTAGATTAGTTGATAATATGTCCCTTTTCAACCATAACAAGGAAATTATAGTTATAGCCCACCATCCCAACCACAAAATCCTCTAGGTCAAACCTTTATCACCAACCCAAACTAGAATATTGCATAACCAAATGTGCAATTTCAAGTAAATCCTAATCCATGTATGCATATTCCTAGCCCATTCCCCAACCAAACCAATATACTCCAATAGGTATCTCCATCATACCCTAGTCAAAGTGTCCCAATTGTGACCTCCCAACCATTTACCCAAACCAATTTTCTCCCTCAAATCAATGTCCCTTCTAGTTTCCTAACCCAAGAATTGTAATAGATGAAGGATGCAATTGCTGCCATTCAAGTGGGTAAGTAGACTAAAAAGTTCAAATTGGATGACATGTGTTCCTATCCATTCAACATGGAGTATTTTTAGATACCATTTTTTCTAGGATATGAACCATAAAAGTTTTACAAAGACAAAGGGAAAGGTGACCCTAAGGCTCATTTGACCAAATTCTTTATCGCATGTCAACCAGTGGCATATAGAGACATATACCTTCTACTATTATTTCTAAGGAGTGGTTTTTAAATTTTCCCCAAAATTTAGTAATGGACTTTGATTATCTTTTTGATTAATTTGTTTATCACTTTTCCTATAATCTTGATCATGAGATTTCATTAGTGGAATTAATGTAAGCAAAGTGAAAAGTTGGTGAGAGTTTCATAAGTTATTTACAACAATGGAGAGCTCTTAAAATTTTTTTCACCTATAGTTTACCAGATAAACAATTAACCACTATGTTTATTAAAAATTTTCATAGTGAGATAACTTACCATCTAGAACTAAAATGTACACATATGTTTAAAGAGATAATTGATAAAGGTTTGTTGATTGAGCAGGCACTCATCAATAAAAGAGTCATCAATATTAATTCAATTAATCAAAATCAAGGTACCAATCAAGAAAATGGACAACACCAACATCCTATTCAAATTCAAGCATTACAACTGGCATAGACTAATAACCAAGAAAGATCAAGGTAATTCAAATGTAATGTGAATGTTATGGGAAATGGAGTAACTAAATCCCATCATGTCCAAATTATGCAAACATCATCCATGCTATCTTTTTAGCTTACTCCTACCCATCAACCTCTCCACCTAATACTGCAAGCACAACAACCAAAGCCTACACAACAAATACAACAACCTTTACCATTAAAAACTCCTCCTCCTAAGAGAACCATGCCTTCACATTGTGTCCTTAGTGACCTAGGATAACCTATTGAATCTATATTTTACAAGCTTACTATCACTAATATGATTAGTTGGCCTATACCAAAGCATTATCCCTAAGGCATTCCTTATCTTGATTGGTACTAAGAAATTGAATTCTATGACTATCATCGGGTCAACAGGTATAATCTATGATGATGTATCTAAATCAAGCATTTAATTGAGAATATGTTGGAGAATGGGGAAATAACATTGGATAATGGTGCTTCCACTTCTAATCAAAATCTTGGGATTTATCAAAACCCCTTTCCCCAACATAACAATTAGTAGCAACAAAATAATCAGTAATAACAAGAACAACGACCAATGCAATAGCAAAATCAACAGTATCAAAATCAAAGGCTAAACCAATAGAATCAAGAAAATTAGTAGAAGAACCCACAATGATAGAGCAATGGATAAAACTAAGGTCAGAATGATAACCACCAATAAACCTACCATGCAATTGTACATGACTACAATAGGGTTGTAGGTCATATTACAGGGGTTAATGTTAATACCATCTCTATTAAGCCTAGACCAAACACTAATCAGCCTAGACCATTGTTAAACAACACCATTTAACCAAATTATATGGATAATCCTTCTTTAACCTAGGAATGTATACATGCAAACCAATAAACTAGGACTTCCTTTTTTGGACCTTATATCAATAACTCGTTCTTGCCATGTGATCACATGTAAGTGCACCAAAATTTGAGACTTGTCTTATCTAGTCCCACACCATTTCCAACATTAGTTATCAATAATGGTCCATAATTTACTCCTAATTGTATAATCACAATTTTAAAGTTGAAGATTAATATACCAAACCCAAAACCATCCACCACTTTGCCTGTCATCCAACCAACCATTTAGCCTTAGAATGAACCATTCATTACTGACCAAGATAAGAAGTTTGATATTGTGGAACAATTACAAAAGACACCATCACAAATTTCTATCTTAGATTTGATACAAATGTCAATAATCCACAAGAACATCTTGAATGAGTTTTTGACCCAATCCACTATTGCTAGTGACATATCCCCTAATAAGTTTCAAGCTTTAGTTGGACGCCTAGCGCCAGCCCAACAGGTCACATTCAACCAAAGTGATATGTCTTCTCTTGGCCCACTCCATAATAATCCAATATACATAGAAGTTTAAATAAGATGGAATAAAGTGAAATGTGTCCTTATAGACAATGAATCTAGCCTCAACATAGTATCTCTAAAGCTCATCAAGCTTCTTGGGTACATAATGACAGATCTCCAGCTAGAAACAATAACTATCAAAGCCTATCATAATCAAGAAAGAAAGTCACAAGGCACCATTAGTCTACTAGTTATCATTGGGACTTTGACCCATGATACACTTTTCCATGTGCGTGATATTGAGTTATCATAAAATATACTTCTAGGTAGGCCTTGGTTACATGAGATTCATGTAGTCCCATCAATGCTGCACCAATGTATCAAGTTTTCCCACTCAGGGATGAAAGTGAATATTCCAAGAGATTTACACACATATGAACATTGCAAGCATCTCGAATCTGAATTTCAAAGATATAATTATCAGTACAACATGAATCCAAGTTCCAAATAGGATAAAGGAAAGGCTATATTGATTGATCCTTCACTAGATAATTGCATAGATCCTAATACCTTGGATTCCCTTTCCCACATGCCACCTCCTAAAGCTTCTAATCATTTCACCATTTCAGATAATGGATCAAGAGAGTATGTGACCCATGATACATTTCATATTACCAATATTCCTTAGAATATGAATTTTTTTGGGTGAACTAAAGTCACCCCACATATGCATTGGAAACAAAAGAACAAAGATAAAGGACCTGTCACATTTTTACCAACATCTAGCCTAGAACCTGACCCTCTTGAAGGGGATGAATCATTGTTATACAATGACAACCAAGTTGATTGTTATAAAAGTACAAAGTATCCTATTCCTAATAGGATCATGGAGCATCATAATTATGAAGGAAGATGCCTCAGACCAAATCAGTAAGGAACCATCGAGCCAATTTCCATGACTAAGTGTGAAAGACCTTATGGACTTAGATTTAAATTACCTGGGGGTGACCCCACATATATTATTCAAAATTTATCCCCAGTGACTAGTGATGATGATACTGATAGTGAAATAGAGTCTAATCATAGCCTCACCTTTGATAACCTAGATGAAACAAACCTATTTGATAACAATGCCATTTTTAACCTTAGCTTGGCTATTCATTGCAACCCATTTCCATTATATTATCCCTAACTAATAGATTGGGACCAACAAGAATCCAATCTACCAATTGATGAGTTCTAGAATGTTGAGGCATTTTATGATTTCTTAGGCCTTAGAGATAAATTTCTATTGGGAGATCAAAAATCAAGATTCTCAATCACATTGGATCATGTAGCCTATTTTGGAGAGCAAGTGAACACCCTTAGCCGAAAATAAATAAGTAAAACATTGAGGTCCATAAAGTGAAAACCTCTTTGAAGCACTTTCTAACTAGGGAAAAAGTAAGGATAAAGACCAGTCTAGTGGTGAAAACTTGTTTTAGGTGCCATTAGATGGGGGTGTTCATTATTCTTTAAATTTAGACTAGGAGACCACCAATGATGAACTTTCATGTGGATCTGAGTTTATATTTGATAAAAAACAAGTATTTGATCAAATTCTTCAAGAATTTTTGAATATTTTTGTCACATGGTCAGATATCCCATTAGGGGACTTGGATTCATCATGCCTAGTAGAAGTTAAAGAGTAAGTCCTAATAGAAAACCCTGACATAATTCAACATTTCAAATCATTGCATACTATCCTAGAAGATAGTTCAAACCTTCTATTCAAAGATATAATAGAGGTAAACATTAGGACTCCATTAGACCTAAAATGGGTAAAATTAGGCATGTCCCTCACTAAGAATGAACATGACATCTTTATAGCTCTATTGAGATAATTTTTAGATATCTTTGCATGGGCCTATTATAACATGCCAGGTTTAGACCATACCTTGGTTTTGCACCACCTTGTGGTTAATCCTAATGTGAAACTGATAAAATAAAAGCTACATAAGATGGATCCTCACATTCTATATTAGTAAATAAAGAGTTGGAAAAATTCTTAGAAGTAGGATGTATCCAATCCATTGACTATTTAGAATGGATCTCTAATGTGGTACCTATTAGCAAAAAGCCTAAAGGGATCAGAATTTACACTAATTTTCAAGAAATCAACAAACAATATCCTAAAGATGATTTTACCTTGCCTAATATTGACATGATCATCAAATCCATGATAGGTTATGAAATGCTTTCACTCATGGATGGCTTTTTAGGATATAACTAGATCAGAATCATGCTAGAAGATTAGTATAAAATGGTGTTCACCACTCCATGGGGAACATTTTGTTATCATGTGAATCCATTTGGCATTAAGAATGATGGAGCTACATATCAAAGGGTCATGACCATCATATTCCATGATATGATGCATGATATTGTTGAAGACTATGTCGATGACATATTGGGAAAATACAAAACCAGGGCTCACCATCCAGTAGTGCTATGTAAGATATTTGAAAGATTATGAGAGTAAAAAATTAGACTCAATCCAAATAAATGTGTGCTTGGTGTAACTTTAGGTAAATTACTTGGCTTCATTGTGTCTCATAGAGGTATTGAAGTCGATCTGGCTAAAGTCCATGTTATAACCAAGATGCTACCACTAACCAGTTTGAAGCAACTCCATAGTTTGTAGGGAAAGATCCAATCAATTTGATTCTTCATCTCTTAGTTAGCAAAAAAGTGCCATCCATTTACAGATAGTTTAAAGAAAGGAGTTACATTTCACTAGGATGATCATTGCCAAATAACTTTTCAACAACTCAAAGACTATCTTTTTAATCCACCTATTTTATTACCTCTTATGTTAGGAAAGCCATTCTTGCTATACCTATCAGCTACTGAGCATGCTCTGGGGGCACTCTTAGCTCAACATGATGACAATGGAAATGAGCACATTGTATACTACCTAAGTCATACCTTGGTTACATATGAACATAACTATGCACCTATTGAAAAAGATTATCTGGCCATGGTTTTCATAGCTTAAAAACTACATCATTACATGTTGAAAAATAAGACCATGGTCATTTCATAAGTAGATCCACTCAAGTATTTACTATCTAAAATAGCTTTACAAGGTAGAATGGGTAAATGGATCATGCTTCTCAGTGAATTTGACATAGAGTATGTCAATCAGAAAGCAATCAAAGGATAAGTTCTTGTAGATCAACTTACTAAAGCACCTCTCATGGACATACAACCACTCACATTTCAATTTCCTAATGAATCCATCATGACCATCATTGACACACCCCTTGAGGAGTAACCCTAAAAGCTATATTTTGATGGTTCATTCACTGCACATGGATCAGGGGTAGGTCTATTATTTATTACACCATAGGGGGATCTAATCCCTAAATCATTCAAAATCAACTTTCCTTATACAAACAACATGGCCAAGTATGAAACACTTATTTTAGGACTTTGAAAATCAATGTAGTGGAATATATCTCATTTCAAAGTTTATAGTGATTCTCAATTAATCATCAATCATGTTAGAAATCATTTCTAGACCAAAGATGACAAGTTGGTTCCATATAAAGCCATGGTTGACTCTCTTAAACAATAAATGGCCAACATTTAGTTTGAGCACATACCAAGGGCTAGTAATAAAATTGTAGATGCCATGGCTACTATTGGCTCTCTAATTTGAAAAATAAATAAATCTAGAGAGTATCATTTCCTCATTGAGAATTTGTCAGCACCCACTCATGAACCTTCAACTATTGTCATGATTTGTGATATTATTGGGCTTAATTCTATCTAGTATTCAAACCTTTATAGCTACCTTCATGACCAAGTTATACCACCTAGCCTATCTAAAAAAAAAACCAAAGCCTTTATTAATCATTCTAATCATCATACTCTACTAAGATCCACCCTATACCATCATAGTTTTGATGGAACTCTATTTCATTATTTAACTTTAGTAGAGTCTATGCTAGTGTTAAGAGAAGTTCACAAAGGAGTATGTGGTACCCATTTTAGTGGGGCAGTCTTATCCAAAAATATATTTCATAATGGTTATTATTAGCCCATAATGAATGTAGATTCCAATACATATATAAAGAAGTGTGACAAATGTCAATGACATGCTAATCTAATTCATGCCCCAACAAAAACTTTAAAACTAATGTTGACACCATAGCCATTATCTACATGGGTACTTGACCTCATTAAGAAGATTAACCCCAATTCATTTGACAGCCATAAACATATCCTTATTGCCATAAAATATTTTAAGAAGTGGGTTGAAGATATAACCCTCACTTACGTGACAGAAAATCAAATTTCTAAGTTGATCTTCAACCATCTCATTTTCCACTATGGTATCCCCTCTAACATTATATCTAATAATGGAGGATCATTAAAAAATAAGGATGTAGATTAGATATGTACTAAATATAACATCACATAACATTTTTCTATAGCATTTTACCCTCAAGGTAATGGCCAAGCTGAGGCATAAAAAAAAACCATTATCAATATTCTCAAAAATATTGTCAATGATGTCAGTCATGATTGGCACCTCCATATATTCCCTGCCCTTTGGGCATACCATATGAATCATTGTACCCCCATAAGAGCTAATCCATACTCACCTATTTATGGTATTAAAGCCATCCTTCCCATTGAGGTTGAATTGCCTTTACTATGCATCTCTTTTAAGCATGTCCTAGATGATCATGAATATCGAGTAGCTTACCTACAAGACCTAGACCTACTTGATGAGAAATGCACAACCACACTCAATGATGTTTAATTATGTCAGAACAGACTCAAAGGCCACTATAATAGGCATGTTAAGAATAGAAAATTTGAAATTGGTGATCTTGTTCTCAAATAAAACCAAAAGAATACCATGACTAAGAAGAAACATAGAGGAAAATTCAAACCAAACTAGATAGGGCCTTTCATCATTACTATATATTATGGATTAGGTGCATACAGGCTTACCACACTAGATAGAGATGAACTTCTAGAGCTGATAAATATTGTTCATCTCAAGTGGCACTATGCTTAAGTGCTAAAGCGTAATATCTGTAAGGACCATTTTAGTTATGCCATTTTATCACTATTCTTCTTTGTACATAGTTCCATCCTTATCGATCCTCTTTGCCGTATCCACTTTCTGCTTCCAACCTATCAGCCTAGTCTATTCTCAAAGCCTAGCTCATTTGACCTTGGTATTTTCCATTCATCATGCAACATCAAGGTATCCAATCATTTTCATTATTTGGTTCAAGTACTTCAAATAAAGATCATATTTTGGGATAGTATAACAAAAGTTTTAGTAATTACATCCTTCATTTGTTATTCCTTTCTTACCATTGGTCTCATTACTAATTATAACCACCTTTAGGAAAATTAGTACCTTTTATCTATGCCATTGTGTCCTAGTTATAACCACCTATGGGCAAACTAGGGGAAACATTAAGCCTTGACATACCAACTTGCCACTTCCTATGTCATACTAGGCCTTTTTACTAACTGTGCCTATTTTGTTTGAGTTGACTGCTACACTAGTCAAATTCCTCCATTGTAAGGGAAGAACTATAGTGATTGAGGTCCCACTCTGGGACTATGGAGGTAGCACTCAATACTTATTGAGGTCAGCTTATTCACCCTCTAATCCATGCTCTCACTATTTTACGAGTAACTTAAGCCATGCTCTCACTATTTTTTGAGTAACCTAAGCCACACTCTCACTAATTTATGAGCAACCTAAGCCATGCTCTCACAATTTTTCAAACAACCTAAGCAACACTCTCACCATTTTGTCAGAAAATTAAGCCACACTCTTACCATTTTGTGAGCACTCTAAGCCATGCTCTTACCATTTAATGAGTAACCTTCATTTAAATGCTCTCACCATTTTATTATATTGAACCATTTAGTGTCTCATCATTCTTGATCAAGTTGAGACACTCCAAAACACTTCCAAAAACATTTGTAAAATCATTAGAAAAGAACAAAAATATTGACTGCTTATTTGCCTTAAGGATTCTTGGAACCCTTACTAAGTTACAAGCAAATCGACTGTCATTTAATTTCCCCATCCTTTTTGGCCTTTTTCTCTCATGCACTTGCCATTTTTCAAGACCATTCCTCTTCTTCTCTCACATCCATTCTATTTTTTCCCTTATTCATGACATTCTTCCCATTCTTTGGGAGAACTACATTTGGCATGAAGTTTTTTATTGGATATTACATCCATAGAACTATGTAGGTAGCATCCACTTGCCTAGTGCATATGGAGATAGCTCAGTTATCCCCTTCCTTTTATTCTATTCCCCCATTTTGTTCATTTGTCAAGTTGTCACCTATTTTCTAGGGGTAATGTTCATAAGGTTTTTATTGCATTATTTGTTTGTTTATTTATACTTATTTTATTTGTTTATCTATCTATTTTTTTGATTTTAGCATTGTTGCCTTGATTCAATTTATGTGTGTTCATTGGGTGATTCCTTGTCCACACTTACACTTGAATTCATCGCTATTCATCTATTTACATTGTCATCATGGTTTCTATCATTGGTGCATTATTTTGAATTTAGTATTGGATTATAGGAGTCAGTCCTCATGCATATTTCAGCCAAGTCCTCATGATTTAATATCATGATGCCTATCAACATGTGCTATAACAAAACTCAACTTCAAGAAGTCTATTCAACAATAGTGGCATCTCATTGGCACTGACATCCTGATTCACTCCCAATCATGTCCCAAATAGAGTAATTAAACATGAAGGAATCTTAACCTTTATTAGTTCAGATGAGCATCTCCCTACTAGTAGGTTGTTCTAATTCATCATTACCCTATGTGTTACATTATCATCATCCTTGGCCAAGTTTATCATGTTTGCCATAATTGGGGTCTAATAATTATAACCACCTATGTGCAAATCATTACACATTATCCCACCTATATTTCTCAATGATTATAACTACCTTTGGGAAAATCATTATGTTGTCACCACTTTACTTTTTATGCCCATACAGGGGTATGTTATTCATTTATTTGTCTATCATAACTAGGTAGCTCCATATTCTTAATGATTATAACCACCTTAGGGCAAATCATTGTGTTATCATACCACATTGCCACTATCAAGGTACAATGTTTATAACCACCTTTGAGAAAACCATTGTACACCATCCCACTTGCATTCTCAATGATTTTGACTACTTTTTCAGTATCATTATGTTTTCATGCCATCATCTTCTTTTTTTTGGTCCCGTTGTTTATCTTTTTTCTTTTTTGAAGGACCGTTTATTGATCTACTTGTGCCAAGCATTCCCTCGAGGGGGCATCATACAGTTAGTTTATCATCATTATAGTTGTAGGCATACAAGACCTTTTCATTTTTTGAGAATATTTTACTATTCTTATAGCTTACAACACCTTCCCAAATAGGGGCAAATTGTAGCCACCTAAATCTAGCCATTGAAAACCTTTAATCAAGGTTTTGGCCAATTTCTACCCAAAATGCATAATTTAGCCTAAAAACACTAAAACACACTAAATGATGTGAAAATAACACATTCAAGTGCCAATTTTGGTTAAGGTATCTATAAATGTGGTAATTCAATTTATGGGCTAGCTAACTTTGATCAGATCATTTTGAGTCAAAATGCTAAATTTGCACCTAGGTGCTCTGGATTGATCTTTCCTATCAAATATCATGCAAAAGATTCATGCCTTTGTTATTTTTTATTGGTAACATCCTAAATGGGATAATGGATCCAACACATCTGATATCACCTTCCAATTCTAATTTATTCAAAATTTAGACCAATAATAAGGCATTCTGATCATTTTGAGTAATTTATGCACAAAGTGCTTAATCATGCTTAAGAGATAATTAACCCAAATCAAGACCTAATTAATAATTCCATAAAAAATTCTTGTTTTTATAAATTAATATTAAATATATACATCATTAGGTTACCTCATTTCTTGGGAAGACATCCCTAGGTCATAAATGCCACAAATATCAGGATTCATGCCTCCCATGCCTCTTAATTGCCCCTTATTCTAATGTCATAATGAGGATAATTAAAAAATTATTTACAAATATTTAATTAATCCTTAACCACACATCTCAATCTTGAGATGGATGGTTTAGGTTGATTCTAGACATTCTCAAAAATCTATAAATAGAGAGGTCATAAACATCATTTCTAAGCTATTTTGGTGCAAAGTTATTATTCTCAAATATATTCAAAGACATGATTATGTAAATTTATAATTCCAATTTATTCCAAGTTAAGCTAAGCCACAAGCCAAAGGTACCAAGGAGAAGAGGGGATAACCAAGCCTCCTTTGATGAAGACTTCATGAGCACAAGCTGAGCAAGCCACCATTACAAAGGCATTTGGAGCATCCAAGGAAGGTAAAAGAATTCTTGTTTTTTTATTCCTTAGTTTTTAGTTGTCTTTATCATTTGATTTTGTTAACTAAGCTCTCCCTAGTGTCTAGGCCTAGATACATTATGTTATTAGTGTGTTTACTTCATTTTTTTTTGATTTTTGAACTAACAC
Organism: Torreya grandis; assembly: GCA_037957365.1. Taxonomy (NCBI): domain Eukaryota; kingdom Viridiplantae; phylum Streptophyta; class Pinopsida; order Cupressales; family Taxaceae; genus Torreya; species Torreya grandis. Next base: position 768,994 of record JARHVA010001746.1, on the reverse strand, counting down.
CATACTAGCCATCCCCTCTTGAGTCAAATTCATAGATCACAAATTGCACACATATTTGACGCATAGTTTTCCTTTGAAAACACACAAAACATAAGGAAAGACACAAAAAACAAGGCAAAATAAAAAATAGCATTTATGTGTTCACTAAAACACTTATAGAACATAACACAACAAACTAAACAAACTAACTCAAACACTAACTAACTTGATATGAACACTTCCTCCTAGATCAAAGGAGAAGTTTGAAACCTCTCTTGCTTCATGACATAGAGGAATGAATGAGGCATGTATTCTTTTGATCTTTAGCATTGATGTCACCATCTTATTCATGGTGTTTGATAACTTGATTGGCATGGTGTTCAATGAGAACCAAGTAGTTCCAAATAGGCTAGTTATGGAATTGAATTTTTTTTGTATCCAAAAATCCTCAAATTTCTCATATGGCTCCTTAACTATGATATTTAATGGTGATTCAATAATACATACCTTCTTTATTTTCATGGTGCTCTTAATGAGGTTGGGTTTCTTTCCAGCTACAAGTTCTTCAAGCTTATCAAGGAGATTTACATGGTCTACCCAATCTTGATCATTTTCCTCCATGGAAGACTCTTTATTCGTCTTGTCATGTAATTGACCCTCATCTTAGCAAAGATCTTCAAACTCTTTAAAGAGATTCATTTACATCTGATAATCATCTTTTTCCTCCATGTCATCTAGAGCCATTACCTCTTCAATCTTCTCTCCTTGATGTATGAGTTCATCAAGCTCTAAAGCAACTTAAGGTGATTCAAAATTAGATAAAGGTATTGGGTCATCTTGAAGAACAACAACTTCCACCTTGGTTCCAAGAGATTCTTCTAGGAGTAGAACCTCTTGAGGTATGACTTGAAATTATTCTCCATCCTTGACATCACATTTATCTTCATGCTTGAGATGATCATTAACAAATTTATGATTAGATGTAGAGTCTTCTTCAGTACTTCCCTCTTCAATTCTTTGTCACATTTCTCATAGATAATTGTAAAAAAGTATTCAACATGTTTATTTTCATCTAAGAAGGTATAATTACACTTGTGATTACCAAATGGAGTTCCTATATTGATTTCCTCTTTATAATCTCTCATGAGATCTTATTGATAAACTATAAATTGAGTTTTCTCCTCTTCACTTGCTTCTCTCAAGGTGGGCTCTTCCTCAAGAAGGGGTGAGGTGAAAAGTTGATGGACGGGATCATGTGTTTGAGGTGAAGGAGCTAGAATATGAGATGTAGTGGAATGTTGATGAGTTGGAGATGGAGTGTGGGATGAAGGATAAGAATTATTAGTGGATTTGGGAAAGATAAAAGAACTAGTAAGCTCATAGGGAAGTGAATTCTTGGGTTGATTAGAAGGACTAGCATCTACATAAGTAGGCACTGCATCTTGCAAATAATTTTCTTTAAATTATTCAACAACATGTTGATTTTTTAGCTCTTTATTCTCCTACATACTTAGTCTCTCTAATGATCATTTAAGGCACTTCTTTGCTAAGTCCATTTGTTCCATGATCTCCCATTGAGTTCCTTATGACTTTGGAAAATATTTATCAACCATTCCATGAGATGATCAAATATTTTATCATACTCATCATCCCATGTTATCATTTCATATTAAATAACTAGTAAATGTGATATGGATGCTAATAAAGACTTGATATAAGATGGAAAAAATGGACGGTAATGATGGGTATCAATACCAGATTCCACTTGTTGCATTCTAGCCTATATATATATATATATATATATATATATAACCTTATAATACCTTGATATAGAGTCCATAAAACATTTGTTCCTCATGACAAGACTCATAGGAGTACTCTTGAGGTTCATAGGTATTATAGTATGGTTGGTAGGACTCATATTGGGGCTGATAGGGAGGTATTTATTGATATGTTTCTTGGTAGCCTTTCCAATTGGGTTTTAAAATAACATGGTGTCTATGTAGTGGGGAAAATGGAGGGATATGGGGCTGCCATGGCTCATAGGAGTGATAGCCATTTTGATAGGATTGTTGAGGAGTAAAATATGGATCATAACAAGGCTGATAGGGAGGTTCATGATATAATATGGGTCATAGATATTCATATCAACCTCATAGGTAAAAGGAAACACAAAAACTAATCAAAAATTTCAAATATATATACCTTGGATGTTTACAACCAAAATTTATCATTCAGAGTAGCCATTGGTATTAGCTTGCTTACTTCCAAAAGCTAATTAGAGGAGAGACACGCCAACAATCTTCCCACTCTCTTGGACCTTGGTCTCACCAAGCATGCCATAAATATTGTCACAAAATATTACACCATATAAGAGGGTGTTTAATCCTCTGACATATTTGGGCAACATTGGAACATTTCCAAGAATGTGGGTGTACCTATAGTGGAAGTAAAACTCTAGATTTTAAGGGATAACTCCCTCAATGTGTCTTGAAATGTTTTGACCTATACTAAGTAATTGTTTATAGGGGAAAATGGGTATATTTTTCATGAAATTAAACCTATTCTAGAGGGTGATGCACTAATATGTTTACCACAAGACTATCATACTCTATCACAAAGAGACAAGGCATACAACACTAGTCTAATAGTCCTAGAATGCACTAACATTAGTATTTAAATATGAAGGTGACATGCATGAAGACTATTTAAGGTAAATGAAACCATAGATAAATTATAAATTAAAAGTGTTACTTATACACTTAATAATATATACATACACTTAACAACACTTCATATGACATGTTAGGCTGGAATCACTTGCATCAAACATGGAAGGATTGAGAGAAAGTAAGGATAGTTGAATATCTTAACCATTCACTATATATCTCTTCACACACTTTTAAAAGATAATATATGAACTAAAACTATATTTAATTTATTTTCAAAGGAAAAATACAATTTCAAAACCAATAGGGCTTTGCCATACCTAGTGTGGTATGTTTACATAGCCAAAATGTCTAGTTCTTATAGAACATGAGAGAGAGAAGATAATAAAGAGGTCCAAAAGTCACAAGGAAAATTTTAATGATGAGAGAATGAGTTAAATGTGCATGGTAATAGGATATGACATGGATAATTCAAGGTCAAAAGATACAAGTGGCTTCCCAAGTCATGAAACTCATGAAAAGTGGTGTAGGAATTGTCATTCTGCACAAAGAAACTGCCTTGATCATTCACCTCTATTGGAACATCCCAAAACTAACTAAGGATAAATATAATGATTAAAATGAGAGTATAAGGTCTCAAAAATTATTATACATAGATTGGTTTCATTCTTAGTCATATAAAATCTTTTGGAAATGAGCCATCACTGCCTGCACTTAAAGAAAACTCCTCTTTCACACACCCCTCACACTTGGCCTCAAAAAGACATAATTTTTCCATGAAAATAAACAAAATGGAGTGGATGAAAATTTTAAATTCATAAAATGGCCTTATAGGAATCAATCACACCTTAAAATTAGTTTACTTGAAGATTTTCACCCTTCTCACTACCATGTTCACTATGCCAGTTTTGACTGGCTAAGATAAGAGTTATGATAGGCACACTTAAGAGTTTTTTTAAGGAATGAAATGGAAATATTGAGTTATATGAAGTATAAATATTATTTAAAAAGTTTATTTCATATTTTGAAACCTCCTATAATTTTCACAATACATAAAATAATCAGAAATACCCTATTTTGTACTCCATCCATACAATTCCATACAATTCAAAAGCATGGGGAGTATCTTGAGAGAGTCCCCTACAACATCAAATAATAATTATGGGAAAAATATTCCATTATATTATATTTACATCTTCATTTCCTTCATTAGGTTCTTATCCAAGGGTTTGCAAGGGTTTTAGGCCATTTCTACTCTTAATCTTTGTTCATAAGAATAATATGTTGGGATTGAAAAAAGATTCCACAAGAATTATCTTTAAGACCCTTGTTAACTTCTCCAAACTTCCCTGACCTCCATGCAAAGTTTCAAGGGAGATATGAGTAATTAAAACTCTCCTATTGAGCTCTTTTCTCCATTTGCATAGGCCTTAGTTATCTTAAAGCCCAAAAATGGCTTCTTCATGATTTTTTTTGAATCCCAATAGATCATAAACATATATCATGACCCTGTGAACATGTTCAAATGGATTATAATTCCCCTCTCATTATTAACGTGAAAATGACTCTCCCTTTGGATTTAGGCCTAAACCCTACCTACATAAGCCTAACTACATACTTGATGATTCAGACCATTTATTGATATTATCCATATAAAAAAGGTTTATAATGTTTTTTTAGGTGTGTTAAATTTTCCTACACCTTCTTGTAAGCTTCAACCAGCTCCTTGGATCACCTTTTATCTCTTTTTATTAAAGACTACAAAATTTGCACATAAGGGGAGTGCCCTCTATCTGAGAAAAAATAGAGGGAAATTCCCATATTTACTAAGACAAGTTGAATATTTGAGTGGCCTATCCAAGTGATAAGTATGTCCTACACAAAAATTCATCTCTTCATTCCAAGATTAGATCCTTTAAAACCATAAAAAACTAAAACAGACTATTAAGAAAAGACTATGTGTAGGGTCTAAGGAATGAACTATGTAATGCATAATTTGAGCCATTTTATCTATTTAATACCCATAATTATGGTGTCATGAGGTTTTTATAATTTTATTAAGGTTTTATAACCTTCATTAATCCCTCCAACCTCTCACATGTCCCTCATACTACTGCCTGGTCAAGACTGTGTATAACCCTGACTGTGTTTTGCTTCAAAGTACTACACCTATAGGTGTTCTTATCTATTTTGAGATTGAGATAATGTATACAATATATTATGAGTTCCTTGGAGTCATTTTTTATTTTCTTGGATCCATTTTTTTCACCTTATATAGGCTATACCTTATTTAAAAAACATCCCTTTTTTCCTTGCCTCTCACAATCAACTATAGTTGATTGTGTGGGGTCCTAAAGGTGAACTATATGCTCTAGGACATTATGTGAACTAGTAATTTGAATAAATATGGGATGGTTAGTATCATTTTATTTTTAAAATGAAAACAAAATAAAATAAACACACTAACTAGTATAACATCTCTAGGCCTAGACGTTAGGGGGAGCTTAATAACAAACATACATATGGAAATAACAACTAAAATGCAAAAAAAACCTTATTTAACCTTACTTGGATGCTCCAAATATATTTTTGAAGTGGATTTCTTTGGTTTTGATCATTCTACATCAATGAAGTATGGCTACCTCCATCTCTCCTTGGCACCATGTTTGGCTTTGGTTTAGCTTGGCTCAATATTTGGGCATTATAACACTAAAATGTAATGATTTTGAATGTATTTGGGAATTATAAGTTTGAAATAAAAGAGATTATTTTCATTTTTTCATGATAGCTTTGGCTTATGAGATATTTTTTTTGAATAGGCAAGGCCTTCTATTTATAGATTTTGCAAAATGGTCAGAATGAACCTGAACCATCCATCTCAAGATGAAGATGTGTGCTAAGAATCCATTCAATTTTTAAGGAAAAAATAAATAAATTCCTTCATAAATTTTTGGGATAAAGAGAAAATAAAGAGGCATGGATGGTCTTATTGAGGCATGGGGTAGCTTAATCCTGATTTTTTATGCATTTATGGTCTAGGGATGTCTTCCCAAGAAATGATGTCATTTGATGATGAAAATATTTAATATTCATTTCAAAAAATAAATATTTAAAAATATCCATGGAATTCTAAATTATGCTCATTATTTGAATTAATTAGATTTATGCATGATTATTCACTTTGGTGCAAATTTGGGCCCTTTGGTGCACAAGTTAATCAAATTGGTCAAAATGTCTCATTATTAACTAGATTAGAATTGGAAGTTGATGTTGGATGTATTGGATATATTATCCCATTTAGGATGTTGTCAACACTAAATAACAAAGGTACATGTATTGTGTAAGATGTTTTACATAAAAGAACAATCTAGGTCACCCAGGTGCAAAATTGGCATTTTGACTCAAAATGATCTGATCAAAGTTAGCTGGCCCATAAAATGCATTTCCCCATTTGGGGATTATTTGGCTAAAATTGGAACTTGAATATGTCAGTTTCAAAGCTTTTAATATTTTTTAGTGTGTTTAAGCCAAATTATGTATTTTTGTGGAAATTGGTCAAAATCTTGATTGATGGTCATTGGTGGCCAGATTTAGGTGTTTACAGTTTGCTCTTATTTGGGAAGATGTTGAAAACTATGAAATAACAATGTCTTCTCAAATAATGAGAAATGACATGTATGATAAAAATAAGATGATGTTTGTAGAACAAAGTTCCAAATGGTATTTTGGAAGACTATGATGATGCCCTCTTGAGGGAGTGACCGTCACATATGTGGATGGATGGTACCTTGAAAATAAGAAAGAAGAAAAAGGTTGAATTAACCCATGGGTGAGATTAATCCAAAAAAGAAAATACTTGCATGCATTAATTTAAAAAGGATACTGATTTACCCAAAGGTAGTTATAATTAGGAATAAAAGTAAAAAATAATGATTTGCCCATAGGTGGTTATAATCATTAAGATTACCTAGATTGGAATTAGGGCTGATTAGCAAGCATAACTCAAGGATATAACCTAGAATATAGAATAAAGATGAGCAAGTGCAAATGTAGATCTGATGGTTTAATGAATAAAGAAGCCACAAACAACCAAACATATGAGGATGTGCAAGATGATGAAAGGGATGGATAGAAGAATAATATTTGATCATTAGAAAAGATTCAGTTATACCTACCAATGAAGAGATGCACACCCTTATTAGAATTGATATAACTAGAATGGTCAATGGTTTGATTCAATCAAGATGGATGGATTTGCTAAGGTGCCAAGGAGAAAATTATATGGTTCCATTGATTGTAGACCTTCTTAAAGCTATTTTTTTCTATAATATGTGATGGTATGAATCATGATAGAACATCATGAAGACTATCCTAAAATGTGTGAGAGGACTGACTCCCAATCCAATAGACACTCAAATATGATGCATCAATGATAAAAACCATGATGATAATGATAATTTTGACATATGAATATGGATGGACTCAAGAATAACATGCACAAAGAATCACCCAATGAACACATATAGATTGAGTTAAGGCAATAGTGCTGAAAGAAAAAAAATAGGCAAGAAAATAAACAAACAAAAAGTGCTTAAATAGACAAATAACTTGAAATAAATAAACAAATAGAAATATTGAAAACAAAAGAAAAAGAAAGCATCATAATAATGACTTTGCCCCATTAGGGTAGATCGAGGATAACTAACTAAGCTTATATAGGACAAATGTTTTTATATTTTGAAATATTTGAAATGTTTTTGGCATTTTGAGGTATCTCAACTCATTAGAGAATGACAAGATACCTATTCAAAAAATGATGAGGGTATTTGGCTTAGGTTACTCACAAAATGATGAGAGCGTGGCTTAGGTTTCTCATAAAATAGTGAGATCATGGATTAAGGGGATTGAGGTGACCTCAACATGAATTGAGCATGACCCACATAGTCCTAAAATTACCTTAAGTCATAGTAATTTTTTTCCACACAAAAGGTGAGGAAAAACCAACTAGGTCCCAACAAGTTCTCAAATCTAGCAAATGGCCAATCAAATGAAAATGATAATGGAAAGGTGATGCAACAATGCATGATAAACAAGTGATGCCCCTAGTTTTTCCTTAGGTATTTATAATTAGGATATAGTGGATTAGATCAATAATACTAATTTTCCCATAGGTGGTTATAATTAGTAGCAAGACCAGTGAATACTAATTTACCCATAGGTGGTTATAATCAGGCTCACATAAACCAAATTTGATATAAGATGGAAAATGAAAGATATCTTTCTAGATCAATTGTCACACAAATTTCATAGATTTTCATTGAAACATGGATTTTATAAGAGTTGAAACTTGATTGAAATCCCCTCATGAAAAGTGCAGGAAGCACCAAAAGAATAATAATAGGTTTTGGTCTAGATAAGAATGGAATGATAGGATGGTATGGTATTTCTAAGGATAATAATGGTTTGATAAATTAGATAAAATGGTAAGAGGGTTTCCCCCAAGTGGTAAGGTGATTGTTTGGGATATGTGATAATGGCAAAAGGATATGTAAAAACAAAAATGGCAAATGTAATGGTATGGCAATGAAAGGTATGGTACATGTTTTTAGCTTGGGTATGATAAATAACATATGATTCTGGTTTTCCTATTGAAGTGGAGATGCATGTCCTAATTAGAAAATCACATAAACAAAATAATCAATCATATTAAATTTCTAGCCCACACCTCATCTGAATAGTTGTTCTATCAAGAACTACTTGCAGATTTGGTTATAAAGAATGCTTTTTTGACCCTCATTGGTCATTGATTTTGATTCCTTCAAACATAAAAACAAGTTATCTTTGTATCCTCTACAAAGGAAAGTGTGGTAATGGATGGTAAATAGGGATAAATAATGGTTGATAGGTTTGTTTATGAAATGGAATGGTAGATGATATGGAATGAATGATGGTGCGAAAACAAATGAAGATTAGGACTTTCAATCACATGTAATGTTGTTGATGTCATATTTGAGACATAATTTTAGTTGTGATAGGGCCTAATACTTTTTCTCTTGATAGGAGCACTAGATTTTTTTGTTGTTTGATCTTGAGAGTAGATACTATCTGATTAGACTGTAGATTGGAAGCTATTTTGATTTGATCTTTGATATTGTCTTCATCAAGCAGTGAAGGATTGTTATGCTCAACTATTGGTACCTCGATGAGGTTTTTAGTAATGAATTTATCTTTATTGTTCCATATCACCTTCAAGAAGGTTTCACTAATGAACATTATATTTTGACTTTGATTTTCTTCTAGCACTTTCAAAAAAATTTCACTAAAATATGCTAAGTTTGAACTTTGATTATCCCCTATCACCTCTAAAAAGGTTTTACTAAGAGAGTATTCTTCTATTATATGAATGTGGTCTTGGCCTCCTTAATATTTAAATTTATGTCACCATGGATGTAGTTCAATAAAGTGAGATTCTATCGGTCCCAATTGACATTTGTGGGAGGTGGAATGTTAATAATATGGTTATGTTGGTTGATGGTAATGGCTTATGGAATGGTAATGGAATGGAGAGAGGTTGAAAAATATTTGTAGAAGATACTAAGATAAATTGTGTTGAAGCTAAATTATTCATCTTAAAAAACCATATAAGGATCACAAATGTATTCAAATTGATTTATGAGGCATGTGTAGCTAATGTTGTAACAACCACAAACATATTCTAATTCTGAATCTGATTCTAACTCAAGGGACTCTGAATCTGATGTTGAGACTAATGTTAATTCTAATTATGATGACAAATTTGATGTTGTTTTAATAATATAACTTGACTCTAACTTCGATTCTTTATTTTATGGGTACTCTATTATAAATATGTCTTATTGAATATTTGGTGTTGGACAAGTAATGGCCTATGATGGCATGGTGGGATCCACAAAAAATGATTTATTAGAGTGGGACTCCTATACAATGGGAAAAAGGTCAACAGAGAATTCCTCAGAGACTAGCTTGGAAATAGGAGGCTCTTAAAAAATAGGCATATGGTTGAGGTAATGATTTGTCCAAAGGTAGTTATAATCATTAAGAAGTGACTCAGCAAAGACTAGCTCATCAAAATGAGACTCCTCAATAACTGATATAATATTGAAAGGTGATTCATCACATGTTGACTTATCACAAATGGTTGGTTCAAAAAAAAAAATCTTAGGTGGGTTGTTTATTTGGCTTTGGTTTCTAATGAGTTAGAAAATACTAGTTTGGAACATAGTTTGGTCTTTTAATGATTAGTTTGGTTGAGGTTGTGATTGGATTAGTAATGGATGAGGAATGGCCTATGGTTAGATAATGGTATGGCATTAGAGATCATGATTTATCACATGAGCTAAAGGATGAAGTCTTGAAATGTTAATGATAGGGTAGTGTGGAGCTTGATTTCTCACACAAGCCAAAAGACTAGGGCCTAGAATGATGAAGGGGCATTATGGAGATTGATTGCTTACACAAGCTAAAGGACAAGGTATTATAAGGATAAGTTTGGGGTATTATGGATTATGGTTGATTACACAAGCCAAAGGATGAGGTCTTGGTATAAAAATGGTGTGACATTGTGGTTTTAGAATAGAAATGGTATGATGTGGTGGAGCTTGATTAGTCACATAATCCAAAGCATCTAAGTCTTCCTCAAAAACCATATCATCCCAATCAGGGTTTTGAGTTGGATTGTAAGCTGGTCCTTGACTTTGTTTCCCATATGGAGTATTTTATGGAGAATAGTAAAACTCCTTAGAAAATCTATCTCTGTAGGGGTTTCTAGTCAGATTTTATGTGGCCATTCTATCATAAGTTGGATTGTATGTGACTCCACCATAAGTGTAGGTAGACATATCCACATAGATAATGAAATCTCTAAAAAAAAAGGCTTAGAGTTTTGCAAACTCTAAAAAACTATCTCCAAAGGACAAATGGTTCAAACTTGGTTAAAAGTGGAGTTGTATCTCCAACATGGCCTAAAAATGGAGCTATATCTCTAAAATGGTTTGAAAATGGAGTTTTATCTCCAAAATGGTTTATGATAAAGCTTGGTGTAAAACAATCTAACACCAAATGTCTAATGTCAAATGTCATACACACAAAAGGTCAAACATCTGCATAAAAACTAGTATGTCAAAGGTATAGGTCAAAGTGTTCCAAAAAAGGTCTAAACTAGGGAAGGGAAAAGACTTTCTAGGTCTTTTATCTAAAAATAGAGTCAAAATCTAGGCTCAAACAAGTTGTGATTGGAATTTTGGCCAAACGACGTCAAAATCTAGACTTCAAATAAAGGATTATGTGATTTGATTTAATCTAACAAGTTTGGAAACAACTTTGACATAGACCCAACACACAAAATCAAACATAAAAATGATCATTTGGCATAAGTCATAAGGCAAAAGAAACTTAGAGAAAGTTTGTGCTCTCCTAAACAAAGACACAAATAATGATGAGGATAGGCATTGAACAAATAAACCATCAATAGTTTTCAGATTTGCGTAATCAATTAACCTAAATTATGCAACCCAAAAGAGAAAGATCTATGTATTAGCCCTATGAATTGAGTCCTAAACAAAAATCAATCAATGTTTGAATCCAAACTTTGACAAGGTTAATTGAAAACTCAATGTTTAAAATTAGGTTTTGACCAAACAAGCTAGACAAGATTGGATAGCATGATGGTGCATAAATGAGGTCCAAATGGTATACATGACATGTTTTGAAACAAATGGTTTTTGATAAAATGGTAAAAAAGTCTTGAAATAATTTGAGAAACATAATGACATAAGCATGCTCGAATGATGTGGTTAATGTTATGTTTCAAAGAATCAAAAACAAAATGGTTTGATATGATTTTGGGTAGCATGATGCTACCCTCCTCAAATCAAACGACACACACACAAATAAGTTTAGAAAAAAGTTCAAGGCACAAGTGTGGTGTAAAATAGATAACATAATGTCTCTTTAGATAAAAGAATGATGTATAAACAAATTGGTTTTGACATGGTTACAAACAAATAATCAAGTTTTAGTCTCAACACATACCAATCAAAAATGACCAAAATACACTAAGTATAATCATCCAAATCCTAGAAAAGGTATGGAAATGTGGGGTTGACTAAAAATAATTAGTTTTCAATCATTATATATAGATAAATTACACAATTACTTTCACATCATGATGCAAAAGAAACACACATAATTGGGTATCCATGGCACTTGGCTTCTTGCAAAAAGGTCTTGTCCTTTTTGTAACTACTACATCTATTGTTTTCTCAGTGTAGTGTGATGTCCAAAGTGCAGATACGTCTCATGTAAAATTCTAACATTAGAAGGTGGTTTAACCACTCAAATATCATATCCTAGTTGGAGTGGTTGAAGTCAGTGCTGGGAGATGAAACCTTAGGTCAAATCTTTCTCAAAGAACTTGTGGGAGGTAATGAAGTCCCCCTTGCAATCCAAGATGCAATTAAAATAAATGATGAATAGAAAGACTTTAGGGTCATTTCAAGATCACCCAAATTATTTTGAGTTTTTTGGGGACTAATTTAGATGACATTCTTTCTATGTCTTGGACTAGGCATGTTTGAAATAAAGATAGTGCTTTTGATTCCAAAAGTTCCCTAAAGGGGATGGATGGAAGAGCATACACACAATGTCCCTCTTTTTACCAATCAAATTCTAAGTTTAAACAACTATTGAAGAAAAAATTTGATAAGTGAGTTTAGTTTTAAGCACCAAATGAAAGATTAGGTGGTATTCTTTTGACCCTTGGTCTTAAGTTGTGACTTTGAAAGCATAATTTGTCAAATCATTCACTTAAGAACCCTAGTTTTTCATTAAACACCAAATTTTAAAATGTGTTTGGTTAAATGAAATCAAAACAACTTATAATCTACTCCCTCAACCTACAAACACACAATTATAAGGGCCTACTTTGAAGCACTTAAGAGTTTCAACAAACAACATAAAAAATTTCAACTCACTGTTACACAGTCAATATCACTATTTTCCTACAAAATTGAAATTTTAGAACATAATATCACTATTATGGATTAGTTTGATAGAAAACACAATATCATTATTTTCTTATGAAATCTCTACCAAAAAAAAAAAACATTGTTTTAAATGAAATCACTGGCCAAATCAATGATATCACTGCCCAAGAAATATTGTCACTATTTTGGTCAGTAGTATCATTGATCATACAAAATCATTACCAAAATTTATGAAATCATCATTCTATTGACAAAATAACTGTTATCAAATATGAGATCACTGCATAGGGTCAACAATATCACTATTTTGTGACAAAATCACTATTTTTATGAAATTTTTGCTTAGGCAAATGGAATTGCTGGCCAAATCAATGATATCACTACCTAGAGCTACAAAATTTCTATTGCGATAGCAATGATATTACAAAAAAGAAAAAAACCAATGTTACCAAGAACAAAAATGCAATTACAAAAAAAATGGAATTTTAACTTAAAATTTTACTCTTTTGACTCCTTCACTCCAAGATTCTACATAAAATTGGTTAGTAGGTTGTTTGAAAGAGACTTTATGAGTAAATTTGTGGGGCTAGGATCCCATAAAGCATGCCATTATGTGAACATAGGATTTAAATAAGGGGAGATTATTATTGTGTTAGTGAATAAAATAAATCCAAATAAAACACACTAATGTTAACACCTTAAGCCTATCATGAAGGGGGAGCTTAGTTGACAAGAATAGAATGGAAAGCACAACTAAAATGAAAAAAAACCTTCTTTAACCTTCCTTGGATGCTCTAAATATTTTCATAAAGTGGTTTTCTTGGTTTGTGCTCATGAAGTTTGCATCAATGAAGTGTGTCTACTTCCATCTCTCCTTGGCACCATTTTTGGCTTTGTCTTGGCTTGGATTGGCTCAATATTTGGGAATTATAACACTAAAATGTAATGATTTTGAATGAATTTGGGAATTATAAGTTTGGCATAAAAGAGATTTAAATTTGGTCTTTGAGGCTTGTTATTTATAGATTTTTGGAATGGTTTAAGGATCAACCATGACCGTCCATCTCAAGATTGAGATGTGTGTCCATGAGTAAATCCTTTATGAAATTTAATATACAAATATCCTAATTAATATTTGGGATATAGGGGAAATGAATAGGCATTAAGGGTCTTAATGAGGCAAGGGAGGCATAAATCTTGATATTTTATGCATTTATGGCTTATGTATGCCACCCCATAGGATGATGTCATTTGATGATGTAGTTAATGACAATCAATTTACAATAGAGATTTATTCAACAAGTTTCATGTAAAATTAAATTAAGACCCTAATTTGGTTTAATTATCCTAAAACATGATTAGTCATTTTGGTGTAAACCTTGGCTCTTTGGTATACAAATTAATCAAATTAGTCAAAATGTCCTATTATTGGCTTAAAATTTAACTGGATTAGAATTAAAAGTAGATTTTAGATGTATTGGATCCATTATCTCATTTATGATGTTGTCAACACCAAATAAAAAAGGCACATGTCTTGTGTAAGATATTTGATATAAAAGAGCAATCTAGGGCACCTATGTGCAAAATTGGCATTTTGACTTGAAATGATCTGATCAAAGTTAGCTGGCCCATAAAATGCATTACCCCATTTAGGGATACTTTGGCCAAAACCAGAACTTGAATATGTTAGTTTCAAATATTTTAATGCATTTTAGTGTTTTAAAGCCAAATTATGCATTTTGGTGGAAATTGGTCAAAACCTTGATTGATGGTCATTAATGGCTAGTTTTAGGTGTCTACATAGTTGACTGTGTGGGGTCCTATAGGTGAAATATATGATTTAGGCATTGAAAGATAATGGATACAACCTTCCTTGAAGTTTTTTACACCAATTATAATTTCATTCATTCATTTTATACTTGGAGTGAAGTCCATCACCAAGTTATCTAGCTCAAACTTCATGACAACCCTACAACCAACCTGTAGGGTTACATTTGTGATGAAAAAGGGACCTATAGGTAGAGTTGTGAGGTCATATCCAATATATCATCCTCTTTAAGTGATCCCTAGATCATAAAATTATTTTTTCACTACCAAAAAACTTTCAATAATTAAGGTATGGTCCAATTGTAACTTTGGGTGTTAGAATCACCTTGGAGTTCAAACCTATAGATGATAGTGAAGGAATTTAGTGTTTAAATGGTAAATTTAGGCCTTCTAATAGTCATCTTACCTTAGATATATACCCTCCAAACTTTTTATATATTTTTTCCTATGTAGGGGCTATAAGCCAAAACCATTAGGATGCATAAAAAATCCTTATAGCCCTATTGTATGCTATCAACCAAATGGCCCAAATCTTTGTTTTCTTAGTTTGGGGATTTGATCTCTAAAGCTATAGTCATCATCATTTAAAGGTAATATCTATCTCATCTTCCAATATACCAATCCAAAAAGGTCTTCCATACTCTCTATAACACATTAGGACTTCAAATAGGGTTCTTCCACTTGTTTCAACACTTTCAAACAAGTATTTTCATAGCTCTACTAGTGTAACCTATAGGTAGACATTCTAATGTACAAGTAATAAACATGAGTTTAGGTAGTGTGCATCACATTTGATCTTAATGGTTTCTAGGCCTATTTCAATGCCTTCAAATGAGATATTCACACTTTAAAGGGATTGAAACCACCACTAAAGCTATCATTCTTATCATGACATCATCATGAGATACCTGTATGTGTACCTTAACTGGCATGTAAAAAATAATCATTAATTGGAGAAATGTACCAAATAATATTATTTTATAGTCACTTGACCTCCTTTCATGATGTTGAGATGAAATATCAAGATGTTTCAGAGCTCAAGATAAACTCTCACACTTCCTTTTTAACATGACTTCCTCCATGAGAGCACTTATACGTGGTAGTTAGAGAGTAAGCTGATTGTATGATTCTTGTGACTGTATCCTCATGGAGTATTGATTGGATAAATATATTTTAAGGTAAAATGGATTATGATGAAATTATAAACATAATTATGAACCTATTTCTGCCCCCTATAATCACTACCAAAGCATGGGGATCCTAAAAATGGTGAAAAACTGCCTGTAACATTGAATGGTGCATTCTCTAGAAATCTAAGTTAATTTTTACATCAAAAAATCATGAAACATGAAACCAAGCATGGAGAGTAGCTAAGGAGGAATTAAAAATCATATTGTGTTAACATCACCAACTATATTATACAAACCTATCTAAAATAGGGCAAAACCTATAGGGTGCATAAATTAACAAACAAAAAAACATAGTCAACTTGTTAGGGATGATTCATAAAAAACAATTAACCAACAATTGAAATCTTATTATGAAAATTAATCTCTTTGAGTGTAATTTCACCTTTCAAAGATTTTTGGTTTAAACTTCTTTAACTATCTGTACCAAGCACAAACTTGCTGACTGGTTTTATGTGTCTAGAAGGGTGAAGAAGGATCAAAATGGTTTTAGATAAAAAATGACACTTTCAGAGTATGTAAAGAATGGAAATGAGTATAATGAAGTCTGAGTCATCTCAAAACCTTTTCCCATGTGTCACACTCCCTCATGGGTCATATAAGTGCCAAACTCTTCCTTTTTAAGTTGATTTATTAATTTTTAGTTAGAAAAGTTTTAGATAAACTAAAATTTATGATATGGAATCTAACTTTTTGGACATTTGAAATGAAAATAAGACACTTGGACACCTTGAAAACTTTGTAAATTGCATTTATGACCCCTAAATGCCTATTAAATGACTCCAAATGACATATAATCAATTAGTCCATGATCAAGGCTAAAGTGGCATTAAATTACACCAAATAAACTATAACATACCATATGACAAAATATTAGACCCCTATATAAGTTTTACTATAGTGGGGTTGACCCATTTTAACTTGTGGTAAAAATGGTCAATAAGTACTTTGTGTGTCACTAACCTATAATGCATATAATCTAGAATTGAAAGTACTTGAAACAGATTGAAAATGAGATAGCAACATTTATGAGTACACCTATGTGTCAATGTAACCATATTGCCTATTGGCAAGTTGATTTTAAAAATATGTATCATTTTAAGGATTTGAAATTGAGATTAAGATAAATTATAGATAAATCTTAAAATTGTATATATCTAAGGAGATAAAGAGATAGAGAGATTGAAAGGCACATTCCTTCAACTTTAGAGAAAAAGTGAGTTGCCCCCTGGAAATTGAGATTATCTCAACCATGTAACCCAACGATACTTATAACCTAGTGAGTGTGAGTGAACCAAGTCACCCACATTTCCAAAATAGTGAGGTTGGATCATACTATCAAGTCAAACTTGAAAATTTATCAAGATTGAGTAATTTAATCACCTCAACCATACTAAAAAGTAAACCAATTACTGTAGTAGATTGGCTCAATATAGTTCATAAAATTCCAATTAGTGGGTGGTAATAATACCTAAAATTTCTATAAAAACTCAAATTTATTTGGATTTTTCAACATTAGGCACACATTTCATAACATATACACCTTAGATATGTCTCATGTTAAAATTATGTTTAACAATGGTACCAATGTATAGAATTCTTACACAAATATGAATCTTAATCATATGACTATGTGCTTTGGCCAATTCAAAAGATTTTGTAAGTGTGGATAAAATGATTCCAAAGTGTGCCTCCACTATATATGGAGAAATATAAAAATTTATATGAGTACCAATCTAGAGAACATGTTTCCAAAACATTCTACCAATGTAATTTGGAGATGTTGAATACTGAATAGGTGTGGACAACATGCTTCTAAAGTATACCCTCACTGAATCTAAAAAATATGAATTTGTGGAAGCTATGTATAAATGATATTCCCCCACTAAAAAATAATAAAGTACCACATACTCAATGAGTGTAGATAATATGCTTCCAAAGCATGCCTCCACTAGATCTAACAACTATGTCAAGTATGAAGAACATGCCTCTATGACATGCCCCCACTAATATGACCCCATTTTGAGGTGAGGTGAATGTAGGAACTAGTAGTTACCTCACCTCAAAAGAATAAGATAGTTGTATAATATGTGAATGTAACCATGTATCATTTATAAGGAACATGTCTATGTAGGTATAACATTGAATCAAATAGAAATAATGTGATCACATGAAGGCCTAAGATGTATGATAAATATCATGGTAATGTCTAGATAGTAATAGTACAAGTTAAACAAGTAAATAAAGTACACACATAAGAGAAATAAAAATCAAGTCAAAAGGAAATGGTCTAAGGAGACCTCAAATAATGAGCATGTTAAAATACCACACAATCAAAGGGACATGACTTAGTTAAATGTCCATGAAAGAAAATATGACATATTCAAATATCCATACAACAAAGAATGACATATGAAAATTTCAATGAAAACATACATAGACACAAATGCCTCAAGTAAAGGAACATATTTAAATGCTTGAAAAATCAATACAATAGCAAGGCAATAAACTCAATGAAGTGCATAAATTAAAACATAAACAACCAACACAAACATGCCATAGTAGCCCATAGATCAAATAAGCTAGGAAAAAATGTCAAGTGTATAACATATAAAGTACCCTTTGTAAGATATAGTTTTGGTTAAAGGAATGTGTAAGTACATATACAAGCTCAAACATTATAATGTAGAGTGGCCATAAAATTATATAACCTATGTGTATCAAGATCAAGGAAGTGGATGCCCCCAATGTCTACATGACATGAGTAGAGTGAAGGCCTAATATTTGAATTAAGAATAACTCATGTATCTATGTATGCTTGTATCATAATCAAGTATAAGTGTGACAAACATGTATATGTAGAAATAGATGAATATGCCATCCATCAATATTTAACTAACACAGAAGGAGATAATTTTTGGATTTTTCAATGTTTTTTTTTATTTTTTTGGTCTTTTTAGAGTATTTGAAGAGGAAAGATCATCCTATGATGCCATTTAATGGATGATCATAGATATATTACCATTATGAACTTGGTGTAATAATATTGTGATGTTACCAAAGATCACATATAGGTTCAATATCTATCACAATATTATTAGTGATTCTCTATGTATGTAAAATAAGACTTTTTGGCCTTGAAGTAATAGTATGAATAATAGGAGTAAGGGTTCATGAAACCCATCATTAAGATTTATGTGATTTATTTGGAATATAAATAATAGGAACATGTGTAGGTGCTTTGGATATATGAACATAGTGGGTAGTAGATGGGTAATATATGGAATCCACTGTATGTCTATGATGTAATGGTATCTCAAGTAATAGCCACCTAGTAAAGGGGATTGCTTGTTACTTACCCTTTTACAGTGAATGAGCCTTAGTAGGATTGGTAATTTAGTATCTAAGTATATGTTTTTCTTGGTTAATAGGATGTTCATATGGAATCCTAGAAATTTTAACTACCCAATTGGTATGAATGTATTTAACACACCCATGCATTATAGAAGGTATTTATCAAAGTATATGGATCCAAGGTCTTCCTAATAACATATCAAAGATTCTTGTGGAAGGTATGACTAAAAATATAGTAACCACATGTGCGGGACTAACTTGTTAAGGTAGTTCAATCTCACCAAGAACCTTCTAAGAGGTCCCATCAAATGATCTAACTGATCTATTATAAAAATATAAATCATTATGAGTATAAAACAAGTGCATAAGTAATTTCATGGTGCAAAAATTATTTATTTCACCATTATCAATCATAAAATTGAGTATAGGGTGTTTATAAAATAATGTTTTAATGAATAAATAATGAAGATTAGAGTCATCATACTTAATCTCACTATCATCAAAAGTAATAGAGGGTCTCTAAACAATAAGAGGTATATGTCATGTGTAGGTACCAATAATCCCACCTAGTGGGTCCCCATAATGTAGTAGAGGAGGATGTGCATTATATTCCATTTGCACTTCCAATTTATTTCTTAGAATGGTCTTATAAAGGATTCTTAAGTATTTTTTAGTTATGGTGATCACCAGGTTGTGAGCCTAATTCCTTTGAAGGATCCTAAAATGTATGCTTTTGGTCATTGATAAGATCTTAGATATTATACTTGAAGGTAAATAATCTACTTTTAGAATGCCCTGGTGCTTGATGATAATCATAATAATCATTTACATCATATCTTTTAGATAGAGGTTAACTCATATCAACCTCAATAGGATGAAGAAGAGATATAAGCTAGAACTTTAGTAACTATAGGAGTAATGAAGCTAGGGACACAGGTAAATGGGAGAACTATCTCCCTGGTGCATTGGATAAGATAAGTTGATTAGACCATTATGAAACTGTGTTAACCATGGTGGTTTTTTCCCATTTAATTCTAAGAGGTTCTACCTTATAACTTGGTTTTATTGTAAATTTGGTACTAGATGTAGATGTAATTAGTGTGTTTGATATATATTTGAACTTATTTAATAAAATAAAATTCATTTCATGGTCTCATACAACATGGCATATGTCATCAAAATATTTTAACTTATTAAAAATAATTGACTCATGTAAAGGAACAAGCAAACTTTACTTGAATACATCTTGCAACTCCTTATTTTCCATAAGATCGACCATTTTAGCTAGCATTGTCTTATGTCTCAAGACATATTCATTGATAGGTTAATTGGTTCCTTGTTTTATTTTTGAAATTTGAGCATAGGAAACTTTCTAAAATATTAATGGAAAAGTGTGCTAAAAACTAATCTACAAGAGGTTTGAATGCTTTCATGGATTGGAGAGGTAAATCATAAAACCATCTCAAAGCATAGTATTCAAGGTTTCTTGGAAATAATTTGGTCAAAATTTAATAATTGGAGGCATAATCAAGGCATGACACATAAAAGGATCATAGATGTTGTTCAAGATCACCTTTTATATCATAAAATGGAAACTTAGGTTGAAAAAAACTAGTTGGTAAAGGGTGCAAGAGATCTCAAGTGCAAAAAGGTTATGGAATACATCTTGTGAATTAATAGCATGAGGGGTTTTTAAATTATTTTATTCAATGTTTGTAACCTTGTCCTCAAATGTTTTTATAACTTGAAGTAGTGTTTTAATTGTGAACCCATTAGGATTTAGATTAGTAAGTTGAGTAGCCACCAAGGGGGATGTAAACATGGTTTGAGTAGTAATAGGCATTGAAACTGATATTTGTGTGGAAATAATTGGTAATTTCATGATATATGTAGCAATAGTAGTCTCAAGAAATAAAGCTTTAAAGAAATAACCCATGCCCCCATGATATGTATTATGTTGTAATGTGTTAACGGGGAGGGTTGTTTCAACTATAGTTTTTGAACTTTTTACTTCTAGTATAGTTTTCAAGAACTCATCAAAATGTTTAGGGTTTTATCAGGTACAGTTACAAAAAATACAATTTATTTCACTTGATCATGGTATATTTGTTCATTATCATTTATTTCATGGTTTTTCATTATTAGAATCTTCTTCTATGATGACCCTATCATTATTTTTTTGTTTTCAACATGGGTATCATCATGATCCAAAGTATGAGATCCCTCATTATTTTAAGACATCTTAGATGGTAGAAGGGGAAATTAAATGTGTTTAATAGGCACAACTCCCAATATATGGCTATGCGTAGGTTGCATGTAAAATAGTAGAAGTAAGAAATGAAAAAGTGGATCAATATAAAACCCTAGTTAGCTTAAAACCCTAGGCCCCAAAAAATTTTGCATTCATACAAATCAAGTTTGCCAAATGTTTAATCTTAATTTGGACATAAGAATCATAATTTTATGTTAATAGGGTTAATAATATAGAAGTGATAATACACAAGGGTGATAATATGATCTATAATAAGCCAATTGGATGTTAAACTTAGATATAAATAGACACTATATTTATTATGATGAGTGTAGACTAAATATATAAAATATAACTAATCTATGCATATAAATGAAAAATAAGTGATATAATTATATAATTATGATTATAACATATTATTAGATCTAAAAAAAATAAAATATAGTATGGAAGAATATTTTAGAATAGTCATTAGATTCGAGATCTGACACTTCTAAAACTCTAGACACTAACATCAGCTTGGGATGGTTATGTCAACACTACTATCTGGGTTTGATGCAAGTGTACTATAAATAATACCTTATAGAAAATGATGTGACCATGTTGATTCTTATGGGATTGTATTCACCTTTACTCTAATGCATTCAGATCTAGGTCATGGACTATTGCTCCTGATGAATTTGTAAAACCCTAGTTCTTCATCTTCATTATGACCTTAGGGAAAAATGGGTAAGTGAGAACATGATGTCAATATGAATCCAAATACCTCTTTATCAGTGAGTGATGCCTACATATCTAACACTCTAAAGAGGGCCTAAAATGGATGTAGTTATCCCTAATGTGCTAGATTGTGTGTGCATCATGCAATATGTTCAAAAATAAGTACAATAATGACCTAGATTGTATCTTGGAAAATTGGGCTCTTGGGATGATACTTTAATACTTTATACCTATAAATGTGTTTTACCTATCACTAATATGGAAATAAGGAAGCTTTATTCAATTTAATGCTCTTGATAGAGTGATTTTGATTAGTTACCTTGGTATCTCTTGGTCTCTTTTAGGTGAGTAATGAATGAGGGTTGATATTGTATTTGTATCAATTTATTTGGATAAATAACTCACATTAAAGCAATTTTATCACTCAATATGTGCACCCATATATGAAAATATCTCGCACATGACACTTCCATGCCTAATGCCTTAGACTTGCATGTTAAAGGGTAATCCAATGTCTCATTTTAAAAATGGAATCATCCCCCAAGGTGTGGGAATATTTCACTCCTTGGGATGAAACTATGGTGTAGGCTAACTTCTTTCTATTCTAAAATCACTTAGTTTAGGACTAGTGCGTAGACTTATAAAGATCAAAATGAAATTTATTACTAGCACTAAACCTAAACTTGAAAAAGGAAGGAAATGAAGAGAAAAATTAAGAGGGTTGTTGGAATGTAAAAGGTGATGCACCAAGAATAGATAAATCACCTCACCTACTTAATGACATAATAAAACTAACAGAGTAAATACACAATCTTCAAACTAGACACATTGCATAAGGGTTACACATGGAGGTAAGGGAATAAATTTCAATGTTATGAGGGATGACAAATGGTCCACAAATGATGCCTATAAAGACCCATGTATACACATCATATGACTTGTAAATACTTCTAGTTATATTCAAAGGTGCAAAGGGATGAAGGCAATAAGAGGGACACACATCCTATCCTAAAACATTAGAGGGATGCACAATGTACATAAGTAGAAGGTCTTTAGATATTTTACAAAAAATAATAAGGCATACATGTTGGCCATTCGAGAATATAAGATACAGGAAAACTATTTTTTTTAACATAAAAAGGTTTACTGGAATGAAGTAGAAGTTATTTGCATAAGTGCTTTAGGAGTCTCCAGAGGACTGATTACTTTTTGGGATCCCAAGTATCTCATAGGAGAACCCATTATCAAATCACTACATCATGTGGTGGTTATTTTTATGGATATGATAGAGAAAAAATAGTGGATATTATCTAATGTCTATGCTCCTAACACAAGGACAACACATAGAAATATATGGGAGGATATTAGAGCCTTTAAAAGCAATTGCACTCAAATTCCTTGGATTATGGTGGGATATTTCAACTCACCCCTGCACCCAAGAAATAAAAAGGTGGTCATTTCAATTTGTATGGACAACATGGATGACTTCTCCTCTTTGATAGCTAGCATTGGTTTATTGGATCTTGATCTTAGAAGACCTAAGTTTACTTGGTCTAATACAAGACTCAAAGAAAAGCTCATACAATGTAGACTTGATAGAGTTTTCATTTCCTTCGATTGGTCATAACATAAGGATATTGTTCTCAAATTATTGCCAAAAATAAGCTTAGACCATTCCCCTTTGGAATTAAGTATCACTGAATAATATGCCAAAGAATCCAAATACCCTTTTCACATGGAGCACATGTGGTTCACACACCTAGAAATATAGGATAGAATTATGGAATGGTAGATAAAGAGTGATAGAGTTTTATCCATGTTTAATTTGGTGTAAAACTTCAAGAAGGTCAAACTTAAGTTCAAACAGTAGAATAAATAATTCTTTAGTAATGTTATTGTACAAAAAGGCCATCAAAGTAGATCTAGCCAAGATACAAGAAGAAATTGAGGAAAATGGGTATGATTTAGATATTTAAAGTATAATTTTTTTTTTTAATTATACCATAGTGTATAGCAAAGAATCTCTATGGAGGTAGAAATCTAGGAATATATGGTTGAAAGAGGGAAATAGAAACAATATATTTTTTTGACATGTCTACATTCAAACATAGGAAACATAATGACATAATAGAGATCATTAAAAGTGAGGATAAAATATCCTTGGATGAGGAGGAGATTAAACAAGCAAGTGTCATTTTCTATAAGAACATGTATAAAAATGATTTCAAGAAAAACATTGGGCTTGAGCAAGAATTTATGAATGTAATCCCAGAGTTGATCAACTATGAAGACAATGAAATGCTAATTGTTGTTACCTCAAATGAGGATCTAAAGTTTGTCATTTATAGGATGAAATTAGATAAGACCCTTGGTCTCGATGGGATTTCAATTACCTTTTCTAGAATATTTTGGGATATTATAAGAGAAGATGTTGTGCCATTTGTAAATGAATTTATTGAGTCTGGTCAGTGGCTCAAGGAATTTAACCATACCTTTCTTGTTCTCATTTCTAAGTAATAAGGGGTAGTGAACTTTATTGAATTTTGGCCCATTAGTATTTGAAACTCTTTCTATAAAATCATTACCAAATTAATTACCCTGAGGATGCAAATAAGCATGGAAAAAATTATTCAATCCCAACAAGGTGGTTTTGTTCCAAAAAGACAAATCCAAGATGGAGTTATTGTAGTTCACAAAGCTATACACTCTATGGAAAAAAGTAAAAAAGTAGGTATGATTCTAAAATTATATATGGATAAGGCATAAGATATATTGGATTGGATTTCTAGATAGTATGATGAATCAGTTTAGTTTCAA
Source organism: Torreya grandis (assembly GCA_037957365.1). Classification (NCBI taxonomy): domain Eukaryota; kingdom Viridiplantae; phylum Streptophyta; class Pinopsida; order Cupressales; family Taxaceae; genus Torreya; species Torreya grandis. Next base: position 744,168 of record JARHVA010001746.1, on the reverse strand, counting down.
TGACAAATTTATAAATATCATTAGATTATGCATTTCCACTTGTATGTTTTTTATTTTGATTAATGGAGTGGTGCAATGGTTTTTTAGAACTGCTAAAGGAGTTTGGAAAGGAGACCCTTTATTTCCATTTCTTTTCATCATTATGGTAGAATCTTTAAGCATATTCATATCTAAGTCATTGGTGGATGAGAAATTAAGAGGTTTCAAACTAACTAGACATGTTGAGCCTATGACACACCAAAAATTCACTGATGACACTATATTATTGGCTAAAGCTTTCATGTAGGAAGCTATAACAATAAAAAAGATCCTATTTATGTATGAAAAGGTTTCAAATTAGAAGATTAATTTTGATAAGAGCTCAGTCTATTTCTTCAACACTTTGATGACTAGACAAACTATGATAGCTATGTTTATGGGTTGCCAAATTAAAGAAATTCCTTCCACTTATTTTGGAATTCCACTCATCAGTAATCAACTATAGGCTATATCATGGAATTTATTGATTGAAATATTTCAAAATAGGATTATATTATGGAAAGGCAAAATTTTATCTCAGGTTGGGAAGGTAGTGTTGATTAGGAGCATATTACAAATCCTCTTGGTTTATATTATATCCTTGTTTAAACTTACCAAGGGAGTGGCAGATAAACTTATCAATATTCAAATAAATTTTCTTTGGTTTGGGATTGAGGAAAAAAGCAAATTTCACTTGATATCATGGACTAAGGTTTGAAACAAAAAATATTATGGTACTTTAGGCATAAAAAATATTCAACTGATCAACAAATATCTAATTTCCAAATTCATTTGGAGATTTATAACTAAAAATTTTGTCTGGGGAAAGATCCTCTCCTTCAAATACATCTAAGGAAGGAACTTGATTATCGTGTTGGCTGAAAATCAGTTTGTGAGAGGTTCACATATTTGGAATTTTTAACTGATAAGAAAGAGTTAATTATTAAAGTTTCAAAATGGAAATTAGCTCATAGTATAAGAATAAATTTTTATAAGGATAATTAGAGCACGAAGTTGACATCTTTTTTGAGGGACATTGGGTTACACATTCAAGAGAATTTGAGGCAAAAATATGGACATAATGTCATTGAATATTGGCAAATAAGGGAGGGAACTATACATTAGAAAGTAATGAGTCTAGATGGCATAAATCAAAATGATAATTTTAATTTATTTGAGATAAATAATGTTTTATGCATTATTCTTATCCTAGGGGTAGATAGATAAAACAAGTTGGTCTCGAAGGACTCTTGATGGCCAATACAAAGTCAAAGCAGGCTATGATCTCATATCTTAGGAACAAGAAGTTGAGGTTAATTGGAAAGGGGTGTGTGATAAATTTCTTACTCCAAAAATTAGCTTCTTTGTATGGGTTACCATCCAAAATAAAATCTTGACTATTGATAACCTAAGGAAAAGAGGATGTACCATTACTAATAAATGTGTATTGTGTGAAGAGGAAAATTAAACTATTTTTCCCCTATTAGTAAATTAATCTTTTACATAGAAAGTGTGGAGTTTCTTAATGGAAAAATTCAAAATTTCATGGGTGAAATCTGGTTCTCTGATGGAAATTTGGATGACTTGGAGATGTCCTTTCAAAAACTCTTCTCTTAAATAGTTATGGAATCTAACCCTACTGCATATTATATGGGGGATTTGGGGAGCAAGAAATAACAAAATATTTAGGGATAAGAAGTGTAATATGAAGGATATATCTAATATAATCTTTATGTATAGCAAAGAAAAATATAGGTCAATAAAACAAGAAATCCAAAACACTACTCTTCCATGAACTTATTCCAGCTAAAAATTGGTAAATAGACACTTTAGACTTAGGGAAACCAGACCCTAAGGATGAAATAAGAAAAAAATGAAGTAGAAACCTGCACTTGAGGATTGGAATAGGCTCAAATTTGATGGAGATTCAAAGGGAAATTTGAGAGTAGTAAGGGGTGGGGGTATCATTAATAATTCTAAAGGAAATCTACTTGATGCTTATGCAGGAAATATGGGTTTGAAAAAAATCATCGGGTTGAAGCTTTGGCATCATTATGGGGCCTAATTCCCTAATTCCTTAATTCCCATAATGATGTCAAAGCTCCCATGAGCCTAATTTTAGTTAGGAATTAGGGAATTAGGCCCCATGATCCTAATTTTAGTTGTTCTACATAGAAACATCTAGAAGGGAAAAAGAGTCTAAAAAAAGACCAAAATTTTATACATAGATATAACCCTAATTGGACAATATGTGAGCATAGAGATGGTAGTAGTGACTGAAGTGTAGACAAGAGCATTTAAATGGTCTTACTAAAGAGGATCAAACCTAAACTCCAACTAAAATTTAGAAAGAATGAAAGAGTTTGGAATGCCCTATAGGTAAGGGGATTCATGGGTTTTATGGAAAGATTTGAAAGGTTTAACATACATCTCTCTATCCAATTTGTAAATGCTTGGGAGGAGAGGTCTATTACCATCAATGGTGTCATGATTGACATCATGGAGGAGATTATCTCTCATGTGATGGGGCTTGTAATTGAGGATACCAAGAGATACTATACCCATGGAGAATTCAAACTAGATACAAAGGTGTTTTTAGAAGATGATGAGTAGTTGAAGTAGGTGCATTATGGTTTCGATAAGGAATCCCTTCCTAGGCTGTTTGTTGAGGTAGTTTTTCATATTTTTTAGTATATTAATTTAGAGGGTAGATATAATTTGGTGATATGGTCTATGTACATAATACTCAATTAATTTAGACATGGAATATCTTTTAGCCTTCCTTTCTTTATTTTCAAATCCATGGAGACCTCTATTCTAAAATTCAAGAATGGGAATTATTCCACTCCAAGACACAAGGGGCTAATTTTCCTTATCTTTAAATATTTTAAAGGTATGAAACAAATCATGCCTAAAATACCTTATAACCAAAAAGATAAGTTAGAGGAGGGGCTAGTGGATATAAGGAAGATCAAAAAAGTCTAGATTGAGTATCTAGGTAGCTTGAGTAGGTCATCTGAAAGTAAGAAAAAATCTATCAAGAATGAATTATTTAATAAAGGGAAATATATATTTAAAGAACAAGACAACATAAAAAAACACCTTATAAGTGTTTCTAAAACCACTAATCAAAATAAAGAGAAACAAGGGAAACAGGGGTACAAGATACTACAAGATACATAGGATAAGAGAGGGTTTAAAAAAGTCAACAACGTGGATAGAGCTAGTATGAAATTGGAAGATATTAGTAAGGAGGGAAAAAAGAATAGAGATTAAAATTAGATACAAATAATGCATAAAAAAATAAAGAGAATAAGGGGAATATAAATCTAAATAAAGGGGAGACATCTCAAATTCAAAAGGACAAAAATGTGGATTTTAATCATCTAGTCACTTATCTCAAAGGAAAGGAAAATACAAATAAAATAGTAGAAGAAATCAACCTCTAAAAAGCTCTAATGAGGTGGTTCATGTGTGAAATTATTATTATTAAGAGTAAGTTGAATGTTCTTCAACAAGAGAATTCTATATTATTTAAAAACTTGTCAGAGAGAGAGGAGGACATCCAGATTCAATACTTGAAATTTAGAGCGAACTTACTTGAATATGATAATGAAAATTTACAAAACAATATAAGTTTCTTAGTCAATTTCAGAAATGATGTAGTGAATGAAGGTATTCAAAACATGGAAAATCTTAGGGATCATCTCAGGGATTTATTTAAACCCAACTATGTTGGAAAAGGTAAGGGAAAAAAGGGGAAAAGTAGTAGTACATAACATAATATAGATCATGAAATTGTATTGATGTAGATAGATATGAATCTCAATAAAATGAAGGTATAATGGGAATATGTATTTGTAAACCTAGATTAGTATAGTTTTTATGTTTTTTTTAGGTTATTTTGTGGCTATTTTGTATATGTTTCTAAACTATGTTGGTCATTATTTCTCTGTTTGGCTTGGTTAGCCTTTTGTCTCTTTTATACTAGATATTTTCCTAGGGTTTGGGGACCCTAGCTCAAGAAAAAACCACCCTTTATCCTTAATAAAAAAATAAAAACATACACAGATAAGGATGAATAGCCATGAGTGTACACAAAACATAGAGCATGAATAAAAATAAATAAATTCTTATCAATCTCAAGGTCTAAGGTAATATTACAAACTCATATGGGTAGAACTAATATATATCAGGAGAGGGCTCTTAAAGGGAAAATTTTGACAACATTATGATAACTAAAAATGTGGACCATTTTATAATAAAACTTAGGGTTTATATAGCACTAAGCAAGACTCTACATAATCAATTTACCATTGAAGGTGGTAAATAGGAAATTGAATTCAAAAATGATGTTTAGATCCTAAATCTGATTAAAAATACCAAAATGTTCACACTAACTACTACAAGCCATGATCATTTAATTTATATCTAAAAATTTAATCATGAAAGTAGTTAGAAGGTCACTCTTAGATATTTTAGTTACCAATGTGTGTATCAAGGATGGAAGATACACTTTTATAGTCAGAGGAGACATGTGTGTATACTCTAACAACTACCCTTTCATTCAATACTACTTAGATTCGGTTCCCTCAACATCCAATCAGGATTAACTACCACCTTTTTTCATGGATACCACCTAGAAATCCAACATGAATAACTTGGTGTGAAAGCTATGTAAGCCCTTCTTGGATCTCACCATGTTGTCTCTATGTGTATGGTAGGGAAACTTCATGCACACTTGTCTCTAGGGACCATATGTGCACTAGACTATATACACTTAGTTATATGCAAATTGTATATGAAGAGTATAAATGAGAGGGAGTGCACACATTTATTTGAAGATAAAACACACATTAGGCCATGTTCATTCCTATGAATTAGATACATGTTGCAAAAGGGTGTGTGGTGGAGTCCTTCAAAAGTTGTGAGTCTATGGAAGAAATAACATGCAACTTAGACTTCAGCCTATGAATAATGAAGTTAAAGGTAAAATTATATAATTTTGAGCACAAGACCCCATCACTTGGGATTAATAATAAATTAAAATAAGAGAGCATATGCATAAATGAAAATATCTTGTATGCGCATAATTAGAGTTTGGACTTTGTGCACTTCCTTGCTTACCACTACCTAAAGTTTGGGGACCTTACACACATAGATTGCATGCACATTTAATTTTGTGCTTAGATTAAGGGAACTTAAATATTTATGTATGGTATATAACTAAGATTTATTTATAGGTGCATGTGGACACTTAGTTGAGGTATAGATCTATATCGATTGCCATATTTTAGTGTTTTGGGGGAACATCTATGTGTAAGCCTATTTTTTAGGGACCTGTCACTATGAAAGCATGAAAAACTCTTTCATAACATATTATAAACTCTACACAAGTTGGGGTGACATGGAGGGTCAATACTTTTGGTGACCTCTATAGGTCACTTGACTGCTAAGTGAGAACACAATATCCTTTGAAGTGATCTATTGGATATAGATTCGTTGAAGCCTAAAATCCATCCATACAACTTGATAGTGAAATTATTACACATGATTATTTGCCTATGCTTCATGTGTGCACCTTAATGTACTATTTTTAATGCATGTTTAACCTATCAGATAATGCTTGGCCTGTTACTTGAGAATTTAGCCCACCTCACAAAAAATGGAGAAAATAAGGAACAACAAATGTGCAAAAGCACTTAGGGAAAAGGAAACAAGAAGATAACATATGACTATATACATGCATGCATAGGTGTTTAAGGAAAATAAAACTATTCTAATAATACGAAGTGTTAATATGGGCCTTAGATCACTCAGGTCAAAGTAAAATCCTCATAAACCTCCCTCACTATGTGTAAACATGTTGATATATGATGGATAGAGGTGAGTGTGTGCTTGTTTTCCATGAAGGGGTGCACTCTAGTTGTTTTTAAAATATGTTTGAGGAGGGTATTATTTTTGGGCTCCCTTTAGATTAATAACTCCAACCAATGGTGCATAGGCTTCTTACATAGGTGGAAAATGTCTTCAAAACTAAGTCAATCCTTTAAAAATTTCACCATGCCCATTTATGCTCTTTACTCATGCTTATCCTTTTAAAAATTTATAGAATCATCTTTAGTGTTATAAATGATCATGAGCCTAGTAAACTTCCCTTATTGATCCCCCATGTGGATTGGCCCATTAGGATGCGTCTCCTCTATTGTTGTGACTTTGTTTGTGCTTACATCTTGTTGCACTCTTAGATCATTGTTTAGGTCTTTGACACTAAGTGGTTCACTATGATTATTTTATCCAACTATAGAATCAACTTGAGGCAACTCTTATGCCTTCAAAATATGCTCGAGGGAGCTTTGTGCTAAGAAAAAACTCTTTTAATGACTTCACCCTGCGTCTTGGGAACTGCTAGTTTGATTTGGGATTCAAAATATTCAAACCACTCATTGAATTACCACCACATGAATATATCCCATTTCATAGATAATGTATGGATGATATCAATATTTCTACATGGTCTCCTAGGCCAAACCTATAACATCCCCCTAGCTAATCATCAAATGGGTGGTTATGATGTAGAGCATCACTTAAAAGAAAATTATGTAATTAGATGTTAGAGTTCATGGTGATCATTTTTGGTTTTATAAAAGTGTTATAGGTATTATATGTTCTTATTAGAGTCATTAGAGACATTATATGTTTTAATATTTGAGTATTAGTGAACCTTTTAGAGTTTCCTTCCTAAATACAATACTTGAAAATTTAAATTTTAAATGAAGATTTAGTGAGGTTTGTTGAATCTTGGGGGAGATAAAAAGGTTGAAAAATACTATAGTGGATCCTATTTGATCCTATATATGGTGTAAATGTGTCATTAACATCCAATTTATTATCATAAATAATATAAGTCAAAGATATAATATTGGTAACTGCTATGCAAAGTGAGATAAAAAATTTAGTTGAATGTTTGGAAGAATAAAAAATATGAAACACATTTAATTTAAGTAGAGACATTGTTTAGGTTTTTTAAATTATGTCCTAAAGGCAGAAAAAAGTGTCCATGAGTTGATATGTATACATGGTTCTCAATGACAAAGTGTGCCTTAGTGATCATGCATGGACCTTGTAGTGTTTGCTTGGTTAAGCAAGATGATGAATGTTGGTGATGTGTTGAACATGTTTGAGGGGTCATATGAGGGTCAAGGGTTATTGGGGTAATTTTGGAATTGAAAGTGATTCATATAAGTAGTCTTGTGAAGGTCTAGGTTATCATAGTCATCTTGGCAATTTTTTTTTAATAAGTAGATTGATAACATCAAAATTTACACATGTGAAGGTGTCAAAATAAATTGGTCACATGGGTTTATTTAGGTTTTTTCTTAGAGCATGTGTTTAAAAGTTTAGGTCTTGACATGATGTCTATCAAAAGTTATGGTGGTTCAAAGTTTCTCTCCTAGGTAGATTTCACTAGTTTTCATGGTCAAATTTGCATTAAAAAGTGACCGTTGGAATTCAAATATTTGAATTTACAAAGGAAAACCAGTCTATAAGTTTTTGTTTATAAATTTTGATGATGGATGAATTTGATGGTGGAATAAAAAAAAAAGTGTTATATAACTTCAAGGTCAATCTAGGAAAAATTATTTGAAGGTTTGAATGGTCATACATTTGCATTTATTATGGTTCAAAGTTGACTAAGGGTTTGAATTTCTTTTGCAAGTGACCCGAGAAGGATGTTTGAGTTTTCATTGATGGTTTTTGGATGTTTAAAAGTGAATTATATATTTTAGAGTGTTTTATATTTTATAATAATCATCTATATATATTTTGGAGATTTGACCAATCCATCTTTACTATGAACCATTACTTGAAAGTTGAATTTTGGTTCGTTCATGGTGTTTTCATGTACAAGGTAATTGATTGAAAGGTTTTAAATATGTAGAGGAGTGTAGTGATGAATGTAATAACCTGAGGGTATTTTATGGGTCATGTGTCAAAGACCTATGTGCTTTTAAGTACTCTTGTGTTCCTAGTTTTTCTTGCTAAAGTGTTAAAATGATGAATATGCCTTTATGGACCTATAAGGGATTCTTAGGCCTAATTGAAATGTGTTGGTGCTTAAGGGTGATCTATCAAAGATATGGTAAACCTATGTATGTGGTATTTATCCTATTATAAATATGATATAATCCTTAATATTTAAGGTATGTCTTTGTCTGACCAATAATGTTGTGATCTTGAAGGCTCTATAAAGAGCATAAACAAAGATGAAGGTTTCTAGAATTGAAAAATGAAGAAAAGAGAAGTTTAAGTGTGATTTGTGGATAAATTGAAGATAAAAATAGTGTGAGAAATATGTTTATGAACTATAGGTCATATTTTTGATGTTGTAATAGTGTTCTTGTAGGGTTGAAGATTGAGGATGAGCGAAGAGGTGTAGAGTGATCCAAAAGGTTATTTTGGATGCATTGATTGTATATGAAGGCTTGAGCAAGTGTGAAGGGTTGAAGAGAGTTGTTATTCCCTATTTATCCATCATATTAGAAGTAAATCATAGTTTTAGAGGTGTTGATATCAAAAGGTATTTTGTGGGTGCTCAACATCTAGGATAAGTGGGTGTTTATTCATGATTATGGGTTGGTGCTCCTTGTGAAGTGGGTGATTCACTAAAGTCTCTTGTTTATAAATATATTATAGGACTATAGTACACTTTTTTATATACTTGAGTGGATTTTATCACCCATGAGGGTTTCTTACATAATTAATGTGTTATGTGCTTTGATCTTGCATAGTTTCCTTTGTTCTTTATAATAACTGGTATATATGCTTCATGAATGCTTATGTTGAGTGTGTAAGAGTTTGATGTTTTATATTTGAAATTGAATTGATTTCATCACTGATTCACCCCCATCTTAGTGATTATATCTATAATAATTGGTATCAGATCCACACCTTCTTTGTAAGTTTAACCACTTGAAGGTGATTAAAGGTATAATAGATAGTCATCAAATGCAAGGTGGTTTATTTACTAAGAAAGAAACAATATTAAATAGATCAAACTATGGTTTTTGGAGTGCAAGGATGAATACCTACATCATGTCTCTAGGTTTTGACATTTGGCAATCTATTATGGATGGTTATTCTACACCCCTCACTCCTCCAACTAGTATAACTAACAAGAAGTTGAGTGAGAATAATTCTAAAGTTATGAATTCTATCATTTGTGGCCTATAAAAGGCTAAGTTAACCAAGGTAATACATTTCAATTATACTAAGGAAATTTGGGACAAATTGCAAATCATCTATGAAGGGGATTCAAAGGTTAAATTGGCTAAATTATAGACCTATCAAAGACAATATGAGGGCCTAAAAATGAATGAAGAAGAGACTGTGGCATCTTATCTTCTAAGGGTTGATGAGGTGGTGAACATTATTAGAGGTCTTGGAGAAGAAATTCAAGAAGTTACTATAGTATAGAAAGTATTAAGGTCTCACATCTTCAAATTTGATTCAAAAATTTCTACTATAGAAGAAACTCTTGATCTTACCAAGATGAAGATGGATGAATTACATGGCATCCTTACTAATTATGAGATGAGAATCAATGAGGACAAACCATCAAAGAAGGAAACAACCTTAAAGGTGATCAAGGAGACAAAATTCAAGAAGAGAAAGTTAAGTCTTGAATACTTTGATCTTAATGAAGATCAACTTGAAGCCATGATTTCAAGAAAATTGAATGTAAGATCAGGTAAATATGAAGAAAAAATTCCCTTTAAATATTTTTCATGTGGTAAAGTTGGTTATTTTATAGCTAAGTGCCTAGATAGAGTCAAGTCTAAACATAAGAAAGCTCATAAGGAATCTCATAAAGATGCACACAAAAAATCTTAGGGTCTTAGTGAGTACAAAAAGTTCTTTAATAGGAGAAATAGAAAGAATGAGTCATAAAAAGGTAGTAAGAGCCTTTACCATGAAGAATATAGTAACTAATCTACTAAAGAATAAGGAAACACATCAGATAATGATGATTCATCTCATCATGAGGAGAAATAGACACTATTCATGGCTCTTGGGGATGATGAAGGTGAATGTTCTTTAGGTAGAGATATCTTTGGTGGATATAGCTCAGAAGAAGAAGATGAGTAAGTCACTCTTGATGAAAAATATCCAAATATATTGGAAGAGTTGAAGCTTCTACAAGGAAAGCATATAAATCAAGCATTCTTGATCAAGACCTATGAGGAGAAAATTAGGTTCTTTGAATAAATTTTGTGTAATGAATTCAAAGAACATGGTGAGATCACTCAAAATCTTGAAACTTAGGTTTTCACCCTTACTAAAGAGGTAAAGAGTAAGGATGAAAAATGCATTAAATATAAATTAGAGATGGAGTCTTTGTAGGTGAAACTATATCAAGCCATGAACAAGCTTGAAATATATAAATAATTTGAGAAAATTATAGTTGATCGTAATGACCTATTAAACAGTCAAAATGTCTCAAATGACAAGTTAGGCCTAGGGTTCCATGAAGATGTTCAAAAAGATAAGAAGATTGAGAAGATAGTGATGATATATCAAAATATTAATCATGTTAATGAAAGTGCTAGTAAATACAAGAAGAATGTCAATATTAATAAGGATAACCTCAAAAGATAAATTAGTTCAAATAAAATCGAGCAACTCAATATAATAAGGTATGATAACTTGTTCAATGGATATGGTCATTCTTATCATCAGTTTGGTCATAAGATCATTGATTAAAAAACAAAATATCTTAGTAAGATATTTGCATGAAATTAAGAGCAAGATAATGACAAGCATGAAGGATATCATGACTCAAGATAGTGAACCAATCTACAAGGAAAGCATGACATATTATGCTATAGATGTTAAGGAATTGGTCATATTGTAAGGTCTTATAATGCTTTCATCAATATCAAATGATTAGATATATGAATGAGATAATGGAACGTCAAGGAGTCATCATATGGCCCATACACAAGGTATGTATAATCATATAAACTTCATTTGTTTCAAGTGTCAAGAGAGAGGTCACATAACAAGGTTATGCAAGAATGGTCAGAATTCTACTTCAAAGAATGTCAATCCTAACATGAAGAAAAAGATCCATAATGAATGGAGACCCAAGGAGGTGAATGAAAACTAGGTTAAAAATGTATTTTTTGTCATGAAAAAATAAGGTAAAAGTTCAAGTGTCAAAGATCAAGTATTATCTACCCAATTGGACAAGAAGATCAAGCAAGATCTTGAGTTAAAAGGAAAGAATGAAGTTAAGAACCCATTCAAAGTCAATTTAATGATGAGGCAAGACTGTAAGTCAAATGAGAGCATGGAGATGTGGGAGTCTCCTAAGTTTTGGGACCTTTAGTCTCTATATTATAGTTGGGTGTCTCTACTTATGCTTATTAAGAGACACCTTTCATATGTAGAAATAAGTATGTGTGCTCTAGGTGATGTACAAAAGGCTATAATCAATATAATGCTATGCAGAGTTATTGATTGTGTTAGGAGGCCCCTTATCCAATGGTAGCACAATTGATTACTTATATATGAGCAATTGAACACGAAATTATACCAGAATGATTAAGAAACTAGAAACATGAGACAACAAAGAATTTGAGAGACAATACACACAATTGTATTAGATAATACTAGAAGAAAATACAAATAAGGAAGATGCCACTTCTTCCTCCACCTCAAAGGCTTGCCACACCTCAAGACCTTCTTCCCTCTCTCTCTTGCTCAACACAAAACCAACTCTAAATCCTGAGTTACAATCCCTCCTTGAATGCTATAGCTGATCTCCTTGACCTTACACCTGTAGATCTCCTTGACCTTGCTTGCTTCAATACTCTTACTTGATCAATTTGATAATTACAATACATGCCTCATGGGTCTTTAAATAGAATCCCATGGTTACAAAAATAGACATCTAACTACTAAAATTAGACACACAGTTCATGACTTAAAATAGTCTCTTAGCATGCAAACACTCGGTTTAACTAACTGACTGTTCGTAAACAGCAGTTCTGGACCACATAGGCGACCGATGTCGGTCCCTGCTTGTCTGGTGCTGCCGACATCGGCCGACTCTCTGCCATTGCCGGTCTCCTTCTCCACTGCATCTGACCGACGTCAGTCATACTGCCGATGCCGGTGGCTCTGGTTCTTCAGCATCCTTTCTTCATGTGTGTGCAAACAGTTGAAGCTTTTAGCTCCACACCCTAACAGATTGGTCTTTAATACCAATACCATTATGGTATATAATAGATTATATTATGTTTCTAAGCCTTGTGTTGATCATAGAAGGTAATTGGTTAAGGAGGAACAACAAGTTCATGATATTGCTCCAAAGGTTTGTGATGAAAAGCTTCAAGAAATTTGTTTAGGGACTTTGGTCCTAAAGGTAAGTTTTAGTCAATCTTTGAAGCTTGGGTTAGTTGATCAAAAAATTAATAATGAAGTTAAGGTTTATATCAAGTCTAGATAGGACTTTCCCAAGTTTATTCCATGGGTTTAGATGTGCTTAGTTGGTCAAAAGAGTCATTTATGACCATTTGTTCAGATTGACCATTTTGCTAAGTGTTCACTACCTAGTATGTGTTCATCGTATAAAATTGATTCATTTGAGGTATATTAAGATAACCAAGGGTTAAGTCCAGTTGTATTTGATGTGTACATGTGAAAAATATTTTTAAGAGATGTCAAAATGATTCCATAATCAGTTGAAGGTGTTTTGGCATAGTGACTGCTATGTAAATAGGGTCTATAGACATAGTCATGAGCTTTCCAAGTGTCAAATGAAGATTGGTGAGTGTTCAAGATGAATTTTTGGCATATAAATCTGTGTTTAACTCATATAGGTGTGATACAATTGGTTTTAATCTTTTAAGGCCTCTTAAGGAAAAATAAATAATTTTGATGCCTCTCGAGTATGATAGTCCTTGCTTAAGGGCTAGCAAGATAAAAACCATTTCATGGTTATATGGGTTACCCAAGGATTGAAACTTCAAAATTTGGTATAATAGTGTGTATTGGTGACCTATAGGTGTGAGATAATTTTTAGGAACTAGAATTTACTAGAAGATGGTAAGTTGACCCTATTTCTTTGTTATGCCCTAGGTTTTGCACCATATGGGTTAGTAACCTTCCAAAAGGATTTGATATCTAAATCTGACTAATATATTTAAATGGCCAAATGGGTGCTCAAAAATTACTTTATAATCATTTGTAAGTGTATATTTTGTCATATGGTTGAGTTTTTGTGCAAATGGAGGGCTAATTAGTAGGTCAATTTGTGAAGGATCTATGGTACAAAGGAAAATTTGTATGATTATTTTTATCATGAATGATGGGGAATATTATTTTAATCTATATATGAAATTTTAATTCATGAAAGTGCATACACAAAAAGTTATGGGCTCTACAAGGTTCAGGAAAGGCTATTAGGCCTCTAAACAAGGCTAGGTGAGTCAAATGAACTTTTTGGTCATTTTAATCAAAATAAAAAGGTATATTTGTCCCTAAATATGTTTATAAATAATATTTAATCATAATATATGTTTGATAAAGAGCTTGGATGTCCACTCTTCATTCTATGAGTGGCTTGTGAGAGAAAATTTAAAGGAGACTATGAAATTTCATCAAGGTTAGAGATGGTCTGAAGGTGATCAAGGGGTGATCAAGTTTATGTGAATTAGGGGGATTACCTATAAATTTTATAAAGGTTTGATCACTCCTATTTTCTTGATATTTTTCATTTTATTCTTCATAGATCAGTGCATTGTCAAATAAGAATGTTGTGAATGAGCAAGCTTGAGGTAGTCATGGTAAGAAATGGTATGCACAGTGATAGGGGAGTTTTATACAATATACCATAAGAGAAAAATTATTGATGTTGGATTTTAAAATTTTATAGGTCCTTAGGATCAGCAGGTAATCCCACTTTATCATTGTGTTAAAGGAGGAGAAAGTGTTTGTATAAGGAGAAAGAGTATGTACATAGATTTGTTGTTGGCTTTGAAAAATTTTACAAGTGATGACATAAATGAAAAAGGGGGATATTATTGAGGTAATTTAAATTATTTTCCTAATGTTTCCAAAATTTTCCAGAGTTGATATGTATGCATGGTTCTCAATGACAAGTTGTGCCTTAGTGATCATGCATAGACCTTGCAGTGTTTGCTTGGTTACAAAAGATGATAGATGTTGGTGATGTGTTGACCATGTTTGAGGGGTCATATTAAGGTTCAATAGTTCTTTGGGTATTTTAAAAATTTAAATTAATTAATCTAAGTAGTCTTGTGAAGGTCTAGGTTATCCTAGTCATCTTGGCAAAATTTCCTGAGTAAGTAGATTGATGACATTAACATTCACACATGTGAAGGTGTCAGAAGAAAGTGGTCACATAGAGTTTTTTAGGTTTGTTAATAGATCATGTGTTTCAAATTTAAGGTATTGAAATTATTTATATAAAAATTTATGTTAGTTCAAAGTTACTCTCCTAGGCATATTTCACTATTTTCCATACTTGGGTCAAATTTGCATTAAAAAGTGACTGTTGGAATTCAAATATTTGAATTTATAAAGGAAAACTAGTCTAAAATGTTTTGTTTATAAATTTTGATTATGTATGAATTTTATGGTTGATTAAAAAATAAAATTGGTAGATAACTTCAAGGGAAATCTAGGAAAAATGATTTTAAGGTTTAACTAATTTTATATTTGTATTTATTATGGTTCAAAGTTGACTAAGGGTTTGACTTGTTTTTACAAGTGATAAGAGAAGGATGTTTAAGTTTTTATTGATGGTGTTTGTATGTTTCAAGGTGAATTATATATTGGAAGAGTGTTTTATACTCTTTGAGGATCATTTGTATGGATTTTGTAGGTTTGAGCAATCCATCTTTAGTATGAACCATTGCTTAAAAGTTGACTTTAGTTTGGTCATGGTGTTTTAATGTACAAGTCAATTGATTGAAAGGTTTTGCATATGAAGAGGAGTGTAATTATGAATTTAATAACTTTAAGGTGTTTTATGGGTCATGTGGAAAGGATATATGTGCTTTGAAGTAGTCTTGTGTTCCTAGTTTTTCTTGGTGAAGTGTTAAAAGGATGAGTAGGCCTCTATAGACATATAAGGGCTTCTTAGGCATGATTGAAACATGTTGGTACTTAAGGATGATATATAAAAGATATGGTAAACCTATGTATGTGGTATTTATCCTATTATAATTTTGATATAAGACTTAATAGTTATCTCTTTTTCAGACCAAGAAGGTGGTGATCTTGAAGGCTCTATAAAGAGCATAAACAAAGATGAAGGTTTCTAGAATTTACAAGCAAAGAAAAGAGAAGTGTGAGTATGCTTTGTGGATGGATTGAAGAGAAGATAAGTGTGATAAATATTTTAATGAAATATAGGTCATATTTATGATGTTGTAATAGTGTTCTTATAGGTTTGAATATTGAGGATGAGATAAGAGGTGTAGAGTGATCCAAAAGGTTATTTTGGATGCATTGCTTATGTGTGAAGGCTTGAGGAAGTGTGAAGGGTTGAAAAGAGTTGTTGTTCACTATTTCTCCATCATATTAGAAATAAATTATAGTTATTTAAGTTTTGTTATCATAAGGTGTTGTATGGGTGATCCACATCTAGGATAAGTGGGTGCTTATTCATGCTTAGGGGTTGGTGCTCCTTATGAAGTGGGTTATTAACTAAAGTATCTTATTTGTAAATATATTATAGGACTATAGTCCACTATTTTTTATACTTGAGAGTGGGTTTTATCCACCATTATATTTTTCCACATAATTCATGTGTTATGTGCTTTGATCTTGCATAGTTTCCTTTGTTCTTTGCAATAACTAGTTTATATGCTTGATGAATGCTTATGTTGAGTGGATAAGAGTTTCAAGTTTTGGATTTGGAATTGAATTACTTGCATCATTGATTCATCCCCATCTTAGTTATTATACATATAATATAGGTGTGAGAAGAGATTTTGAATAATATAGTCTCAAAGGAGGTAGGGTAGAGTAGCTGAGAAAATAAGAATGATTCAAAAAGTGAAAGAACTCTACCTAATGATTTGGAAAATTATATACATGAGGATTTTTATATGCATTGAAGACCAATATAGTAGAAGAGTGTTTGAAGTGATTATTTTGAATTCATATTGGTTATATTTTATGTGAATGTTAACCTCCTTAAATGAAAATATATTCTTTATTATAAATTCTTGGATCAAAATGCAACATACAAATTGGAGAAGCTTTGTTTGTCATAGTCTTATTGAGAGAGAACTTAGTTTTTAAAATTGAATCAAGAAGACAAATGATAATTTTATACTCTTTAAAATAATTAAATTAAATTTAAGTTGATGAAGTACATTATGGGTTTATTATTATATTTATTATGATAGTAAGTCACTTTAAAAGATAGAGAAAAAGTATTTTGTAATTCTCTCTTGATAGTCCTGTACACTATCATTTCATGCACAATCAGTCAAGTCATAAGAGGTCAAAGAAGTTTATGAGTTAACATATATGTTTTACAAGGATAATTTGGTATATAAACTTTCTAATTGAGGTTAAAAATATCTTTTCACAATAAAAAACTATTTTGTACTACAAGAATTTACTCAGGACCTCTATACCCTATTACATAATCCTCTTTTACTATCAAGATTTTGTATATTGGCTTACTGGTACTATTTGGTGATTGGTAAGAGTCTAATTAATATTGGATAATTTAAATATGGTATATATATACCTTATATATGTCTCAAAATATATTGAAGTGGTGATTCAAAATAGCCCCTTTTATAGCCTCTTAGCCTACATAGGCTTGAACAAACCTAGAACTAGGGTTTTGAACTTGCCACTATAATAAATTTTGTTCCAACCCTTTAAAATTCTTAAAAATTTATAATCTTATGTAATTTATTATTATCTATAGTAATATTTAAGTTTTATACCTGTATAAGTTTTTATAGTATGATTTCTAACCCTGTGTGTTCAAACTAGACCTTAAAGATACCTAATAGAGAATAAGAATTTTGAGTTCAATAGTCTATCTAGTGAATTGAGTATTAAAACTTTACATGAAGTAATAATAGCTTAATGGATATCCTAATGTTCTTTTATTTTGTTTTAAATCTTTTCCCTGTGGTCAAACCATTTGAATTTACAAGTAAAAAGGGATATTAGAGGAGGCCTAATTAATAAGAAATAAGGTTAGTTAAAAGGTCTATTTTAGGAGTTGAATCATGTAATTTTTTGAAAAGTATAAGGAGGTTAATGGGTATTCTAAACTATTATTATTTTTCCAAGGACCTTTATATATTTTCCAATACATCAAGATTTGTGTTAAAATAGGGGTACAAACCATTAGGCCTTGAGAGAGGAAAGGTGAATTGATAAAGAGATATTGATCAGAGTTTGTGTTACTTTTTTGGATGTGGAAAATGGTTCTAATATGCAAGTTAGTTATCATATAAGGTTAAATTGAGGATTCAAGAATCATAAATACATATTCTAAAACTTTTAGGCCTAAGCCCCATATAAAAGAGAGAGACAAGAGTGAATAAATAAGGTAGAGTGATGTTTTGTTCAATATGTAAAAAATAATGAGGATGAAAAATGAGAATATATATAGGTACATGAAAGTGATAATTTCTTATAAGAGACAAGAGTACTATGCTCTACAAGAGGATTAGAAGCTAGTGTTGTCAAGGGGGAGATATTATCATTGAAGAGAATCATCAAGAGATAAGGATATGTTTACACAAGAAAGAATTAAGATCAAAGATTAAGGAACATTATAAGTAGATAATTGATCTAGGTAATTAAAGAGAAGGTTGGATACCTAATGATCTACATCAATTGGTATCAGAGCAATAAGATACAACTGGGAAAAGAAAGATAGTAGGTAAGAAAATAAATAAAAGGTACATGTGTATTGATATATTATCTTAATGTATGATCTCAATAATGTGTAAATTTGTATGAAAACTTGAAAGTTAGAGAAGGTGTAGGTAAAGCCCACTTAGGCTTGTAAAAGAGAAAGAGAGACCCAAGTGTGGTCAAGAGAGACAAGTAGGCTAACTTGTAAAGGGGAATAGGTCTAAGTCAGGCCTAAAGAGTAGAGAGAAAGTGAAATGAAGATGGAATAGGTAAATAAGATAGATGGAAGCTCTAAAATAGAGTACTATAAAAATACAAATGTCAAAGAAGACACAAAGAGGAAAGTGATGGACATAAATAAATAAGTGAATGAGTTAAAAGTAGAGACAAGGTAAAGTTTTGAGAGGTTAGGGCTTGTGGTGAAGCTCATGCAGGAACAAGAAAGTCAATGGTTTGGATATAATGTGAAAAATAAGGTTAGGTGGCCTTTGAGGCTACTTATGGAGAGTCAAAGGATGTTTACCTTGAAAAAAACTAAGAAAAAGAGAGATGCCCATAAATTATTACAAAAAAGAGAGCTGCCAAGTGAATAACATGAAGTAGAAATGGTGAAGAGTGTTTTCATTGAAGAGAACATAAAGAAAGATAAGAAAGAAGTGCTAAGAGAAGCACTCGAGAAGGGGAGTAAAAGGAAGAAGAGAGTGTCAACGAATGAGGCACTCATGGAATTGTTTTGGTCTCTTTTTTTATGCTCTAACATTGTGTTTAAGTGTATGTATGTAGGTATGGAGAATATCATGAAGAGGGTAAATAATTAGTCCTTAAAATTTACAAGAGATGGGGAAAGTAAAGGTCCCATAGAGATAAATGAATTTTACAAAGGAAGAGAATAGGTTATAGAAGTCAATAATGAGGATATTGAAGACCTTTAGCATGAAAATGAAGAGATGGCAAATGATTTAGAGTTTCATGATGCTTTAAAAATCATTGCACTAGAAGAAAGGAAGGAATAACATAAGGAAGAGGTGATTGCAGAAAATGAAGACATGAGATAAAATGTGATTATGTAATAGGCCATTAAACAAGTACATAGACATTTGAATCTTGGTTTTGATAATGTCTATGAGGATGAGATTATTGATATAAAAGTTGATACAAAGAAGGGCAATGTTAAATTCTTAGAACGTACTATAAATCATGGATATATTATAGTGCTAAAATGGCTCAAGAAACCAATTGATGAGA
Organism: Torreya grandis; assembly: GCA_037957365.1. Taxonomy (NCBI): domain Eukaryota; kingdom Viridiplantae; phylum Streptophyta; class Pinopsida; order Cupressales; family Taxaceae; genus Torreya; species Torreya grandis. The sequence goes on along the minus strand of JARHVA010001746.1, from coordinate 724,974 downwards.
GGAACACAAAATTCAAGAAAAATATTATTGAATCTGAATACTCAAGTGGAGAACAAGTGCTAAGAAAGAAGGAAAGAACATATTTCATGGTGAAACAAACACATAATAAAGATGATCAGAGATGGAGGTATGAATAAAGCATCCTAATATATAGACCGAATTATGAGTAAAAAATAAGGAATGAAGTAATGAGAATATATCATCCTAAAGTCATGAAGAAAAAAGTGTGGGTATTCAAAAACATGAAATAAGTGCAGAATATTAGTGTTAATAGATGTGATGAGGAGGAAGCATCTCAATAATTCATAAGAGAGGACAAAAAAGAGATAATTAAATAAATAAAAGATAATAATAGGACTTCATATCTTTATGAGTCAAGTCATAAATACAAAAATGATGAGTAAGAGCATAAGAGGACATAGGTAAACCTATTAGTGTAGGTTTTTATTTTTCCCTATTATTTAATTAGGGAAATTATATATTTGTGCATACTTGGAGTTTTCCTACATTAGTGGGATATGATAGCTTATGTGGAGATGTGTGTCATAGATGTGTCATAAGTGTCATAAGTAACTCTTTTAACCAACTATTCTTGGTATTGGAGTTACTTCTCTATTCTTAGCACCTTGTCACCATCTTTCATGGAGGAGTTATAGTCTATTCTTGGGGTGCTTTGACCACCTTTTGTGGAGGAGTTACTTACATGCTCTCCTATATGTATTCTTCACTTTTGGCCATCTCATGTTAATCAAATATTGGGTTCTCTCCTATTTATCTTCTGCAATTTATCTCCTTGTATAATTTTAAATTGCTTTAGCATCTATGTGATGTGCACTAGCTTCATCTCATGTGTTCATGTCTCCATTACATTCACATTATTTGGATTCTGGCAATAACTCTGATATGGTATCAGATCCACCTCAATAATCATGTGTCTGGTTATGCTATTAGTTTATTTTGAAATTCTTACTTTGATTTCTTAGTAGTTTTTTTTAACTCAGTTGCATTTGAGAGTTTTGGTAGAGTTTCTTGAAAACTCATGCAAATCCATACAAAAATCTGTTAAAAAAATTACTTCTATTGAGTTTCATTTAGATCTACCCTTTAGATATCTGAGTTGAAATTTGTTGAGACATCTTGTATAGATCTGTTGTAGCGTTGTGAACTCCAACAAGGCAATTTGTGGAAAAATCAATGCTTGGCATCACTTTTTGACATAATGCATTGAGTTTTGTTGCTCTTTTTTTATTTTCAATCTGTAGAATATAAAGGAGCATTGGATTAATGTAGGTAGACTCAAGTTTGCTGCATATTTTCTCCAACTGGAACTGTTAGACATTGGATTCTAAGAGAACTAAGATCTGTCAGTTGCACTTGGTGTTGGATCTGCTCATTTGAGCAGCTTGGCATCCTTTTCTTGCACTTGGCATCCTTTTCCTACACTTGGCTTATTTTTCTTGCATTTGCTTTGTCTCTTCTCTACTGTGTTGAAACTTGCTGCTGTGCATTGAGATCTGTGAGGTCTGCAAATTCAGTGTCTCTATTTTTTTTGCCTAGCAAACTTAAAACTGCTTTTTTTTAAAAATGGTGTACTTTTTCCTTGTTTGGCATCCCCTGTGGGCCCTTAAACACTTGGCCATCCATTAAATTGTATTTTAATTTATTTTTTTAGTTAAAATTGACTTGTCCAAAAAAAATCAATCAATTTGACTGAGTATTAAGTATTTTAGACAATTTGATAATTTGGGGGTTTAAATTTAAACTTGTATCTTTACTTGTCGAAGATGAAGGGTGAGGCCCAAGTTGGTAGAAGGCTAATTACCCCTCACAAAGACTCCTTTGGATTCCTCACTTTGTTCCAAGTCTAACGAGTGGTTGGAAGGCCACTTTCTCTCTCAAAATAGGCATTTTTTTAATGTTTTAGTGCTTTTTTGTAAAAACACAGTTTACGAGAAATTGAATCTTTAATATCTTGCAAACGGTAGCTCAGAATTGGGTGCCATTTTTTGCAAAAGTGTTTGTATTTCAATTATCCATAGTGTAGGATTTTTATTTGTTAAAAATTCACTATTTTATAAAGTGTCTAAAATTTGGGTCTCTCGAGATGCATTTTCGACTGAGTCCAACGTCTTGTTTGCTTAAAGTCTTACACTAATTGCTCTAAGACGCATTCTTAGCTGATATTGAAATATTTTGAGCATGAAATTGCATATTTGGGGGGGGGCTCAACATTTTAGGGGAGGTGTGATTGCTTTTCAACACTTGCAATCTTTGTTTTCATTCTCCTTTCTGCATAATTTTACAACTTGCAATCAACACAACTTCACCTAAATTTAGCTTAAAATAGATTATTTTAAACTTAAACCCCTAACACCCTTCAAATATCATTAATGGAAGGTTAAAATGTCAATCATTCTTAGAAGCAAAGGGTTGTATAGGATCACCATGGGTACTAACGTAAAACCCAGCACTGATGCTGAAAAGGTCAAGTGGTACAATCGTAGTGATGAAACCTATGTATTACTGAGCTTGTCCATGTCTCCAAAACTTCTCTTCCATTTAGAAACCTCAAAGACTCCCAAAGACATATGGGACACCCTAGAAACCTTATTTGGGAAGCTTGATGAGATGAGAGGTCATGAGCTCGAAAATGAACTCATAAGTCTAAGTCCTAGAAACTTTGAAACCCTACAGGACTTCTTCACTAAGTTTAAGGCCCTTAGATTGTAATTAAAATAATGTGGGATAGAGAAAAAAGATGATCAACTCATCCTTTCTATTCTCACAAAGTTATGTCCAAGCTATTCAGTCTTTGTCTCCACTTTTCATGCCACAAAAAGTGCCCTTGGCACTACATGGAAAATGCCTTCTTTGGATTCATTCATTGCCAACTTGACTAGGGAGCAAGATAAGCTAATTCAAATGGGCACAATGAAGTCTACTCAATCCCAAGCTTTGATATCTGGAAATGGTAAGGATAAGACTTCAACAAAGGAGAAGAAGAAAAAGAACAAGGACCAAGAGAAGAAGAAAGAAAACAACAATCCTGTCAAAAACAACACTGAGTCTTCCTCCTCCAATGCTAAACCTAAGAAGGAGAAGGTTAAGTGTGCTTATTGTAAAAAGATAGGGCATGATGAACACAAATGCATGAAGAAACAAATAGATCACCTAACTCATCTTCTAGAGAAGCACAACATAGGTATTCTTGAGTCCATCAAGCAGAATTCATCTACCCAAGATTCTACTAAGGCAAAAGGCAAGGGTAAGGAGAAAGAAAAGGGTAAGGGCCTTGTAGCTATATCAGCTTCTACATCTTCATGGGTCATTGACTTGGGTTCTTCTCACCACATGGGCTCTTCCCTAGTTGAGTTTTCATCTTTAGAGCCTTGTAGCATGACTTCAATTAGTTTGGGTGATGACACATCAGTTTCCATTATAGGGAGAGGGTCAGTTGAAATAGGAGGAGGAACATTCAATAATGTTCTAAGTGTTCCTTCTCTTTCAACCAATCTCCTATCATTGTACCAAATCACTCACATTGGTCGGGGCATGAGAGTTGAGTTTTCACTAGATTCAGTGGCTATCAGGGAGTTACATAATGATACTACAATGGCAGTGGGTAGGGCTGATCACCAAGCAAGGTTATACACCTCACATTTTGCACCTAATTCTTCTCCAACAAAATTGTGACTCATTCAGATGGAGTTAGAAAATTATGGTATGAGTGGTTTGGCCACCTTAACTACCGCTACCTTGAGCAACTTTGCAAACATGACATGGTCATTGGCTTGCCTCGTGTCCAATTCTCAAAAGGAATTTGTGAGGGGTGCTCCCTTGGGAAGCATCCCAAAGCAAAATTTGATAAAGGCAAAGCTTGGAGGGCTTCAAAACCTTTGGAGTTAGTCCATAGTGATGTATTGGGACCCTTTCCCAAACCATCTTTCACAAGGGCCAAGTACATCCTCACTTTCATCGATGATTTCTCTACGTACACTTGGATACATTTTCTCAAACAAAAGTCTGAAGTGTTTGAAAATTTTATAGACTTCAAGGCTCTTGTTGAGAAACAAAGTGAGAAATCTATCAAGGTTCTTCGAATTGATAATGGAGGGGAGTATGTCAGCAACAAGTTTGAGCAATTTTGCACCACAGAGGGGATTGATTTACAGTGCACAGTCACTTATAGCCCTTCATAGAATGGGGTTGCAGAATGTAAAAATAGGTTCTTGAAAGAGATGGGTAGATATATGATTCACTCTAAATCCTTAGCACCATAGTACTAGGCCAAAGTCATCAATTGTGCTTGCTACATTCAAAATAGGGTTCCTCATAAAGCTTTGAAAGGGATAACACCCTTTGAAGCTTGGCATAAAAGGAAACCTAATGTTGAGCACCTTAGGGTTTTTAGATCCCTAGCCATGGCCTGCATACTAAAGAAGAAATGAAAAGCTATGGAACATCAGTCCAAGCCTTACATCTTTGTAGGATATCCGAATGGTATTAAGGGGTATCACCTTTTAGATCTAGTCACTCATGAGTTGTTCATCGAGAGAAGTGTCTATTTTTAGGAGAATCCTAGAGACTCAACACTTAGCACTTCTTCTCCCTCATCAGATCTACTTCTTCATAATGATTCCTCATCAGATTTAGATTAGCCATAACAGGTTCTCAAGCCATAGACATCTTCTTCTTCTTCTTTGAGTTTAGATAGTGAGGATAGTGATGCAGATTCATCCACCTCTAGCTAGTCAGAGGATGAGGAGTTAGCACCTGACTCACCCACTTCCAGGCCACTTTGGGCCAAATAGACACTTGAGAGTGCTGACACTTGGGTAGGAGATCTTGTAAATGACAGATGCACTAGGGGGGATTTTTAGAGAGATCCACATGCCTTCTTTGCTTCAGTTTTAGATCCATAGACTTTTTGAGAGGCATCAGGCGTACCTGAGTGGGATAATGCTATGGAGGAAGAATATTCTTCCTTAATAAAAAATCACACTTGGGACTTGACTTCACTTCCTAAGGGAAGGAAGATGGTTTGATGTAGGTGGACATATCAGACCATGTTTGTAGCAGATGGGTCAGTTGATAAGTACAAGGCGTGACTAGTCACCAGGGGTTTCTCACAGGTGGCAGGCATTGACTACTCAGAGGCCTTTTCACCCATTGCAAAGATGACTTCTATCTGACTCACCTTGGCTATTGCCAAAATAGATGGTTGGGATGTGCACAGATGGATGTGAAGAGTGCCTTTCTTCATGGAGACCTAGAGGAGGAGATCTACATGGAGCAGCTGACAGGATTTGTTTAGGATTCTTCCTTAGTATGCAGACTTAGAAAATTTATCTATGGCCTCAAATAGGCCCCTCGGGCATGGTACACCAAGATGGATTCTTTCCTTCTCACAATGGGTTTCACTAGGTGCCATTCTGACCCCAATGTCTACTTCTTGTGACAGGATGATTCACTCCTAATTTTGGTTCTATATGTTGATAACCTTTTGATCACTAGGAGTTCTTCATCGGCTATTGTAGTGGTGAAGGCATCTCTCCAAGATAGATTTGACATGATAGACTTGGGTTTGTTTCACTACTTCCTTGGCATCGAGATCTCATAGTTAGATTCAAGGATTTCTCTTGCACAGCCTAAGTATGCTCTTGACTTATTGGCTCAGTTTCACATGGCTGATTGCAAGCCATCTCTAACTCCCTTTCTATCAAGAGTCAAGCTTGAGGCTGCATGTTCTTCACCATTGGTTGATGCCACTCAGTATCGACAACTTGTTGGTAGTCTCATCTACTTGACTCACACTAGGCCTGACATATCATATACAGTGGGACTTGTCTCCGAATTTATGTAGGAACCTCATGAGCTACATTGGAAAGTAGCTAAGAGGATCTTGCATTACATACATGGTTCACATAGATATGGGATTCATTATAGATTTGGCATAGAGGTTGACTTGGTTGGATATATAGATTCAGACTGGGCTGGTAATTCGTAGACTCACAAGTCTACTTCTAGTTACAATTTCTCTCTAGGTTCTAGTCCTATCAGTTGGTCTAGCAAGAAGTAGAATGCTATTGCTATGTCATCCATAGAGGCAGAGTACAGGGGAGCTGTTAATGTAGCTAATAAGGCTATTTGGCTTTAGGGGATACTTTTTGAGTTTGGTATTCCTATCAGGTAGCCCACCATCATTTATTGTGACAACTAGAGTACCATTTAGATTTGCAGGAATCTGGTTCAGCACCAGTAGACCAAGCACATAGAGATTCACATGCATTTCATTTGGGAGCTTATTCATAGTTAGGTCATTGACTTGATATTTTTCCATTCTTTGGAGTAGGTTGTAGACATATTCACCAAACCTTTCATTGAGAGCAAGTTCATTCATTTATGAGCTCTTCTTGGGGTGTGGTCCACATCTGCAACAACATCATCTTAAGGGGGGCCCACTAGCCTCTTCATTTATTTTATGTCTCTCTTTTGGGGGGGGGAGTTTTTTCCTATAGGTTTTCTCCTTTTCTCTATCTTATGGGAGATTGCATTTGTACATGGCTACCTCATCAGGCCTAGTTGTCAGGACCCATTTTATATTTCCACACTGCCCACCTAAGCTACGCTTATGGGGGGTATTAGTGTAGGTTTTTATTTTTCCCGATTATTTAATTAGGGAAATTATATATTTGTGCACACTTGGAGTTTTCCTACATTAGTGGGATAGGCTAGCTTATGTGGAGATGTGTGTCATAGATGTGTCATAGGTGTCATAAGTAACTCCTTTAACTAGCAATTTTGGGTATGGGAGTTACTTCTCTATTCTTATCAGCTTGTCACCACCTTTTGTGGAGGAGTTACTTATGTGATCTCTTATATGTATTCTTCAATTTTGGCCATCTCATGTTAGTCAAATATTGGGTTTTCTCCTATTTGTCTTGTGCAATTTATCTCCTTGTATAATTTCAAATTGGTTTAACATCTATGTGATGTGCACTAGCTTCATCTCATGTGATCACATCTCCATTGCATTCACATTATCTGGATTCTAGTAACAACTCTGATAAAACCTAAGAAGAACTGGAAAAAGAAGAGAATAAGACAAATGGAAGGTAAATAAGTTGTTTTGGATATTTTGAACAATGATGCAAGTGAATAATTAAGTAATATGATTGAAAGTGAAAATGAGTTATGGAATGCATTGAAGACTAACATGTAATAAGGAGAGGGGTCAAATTTGAAACCCAAAGAGAAGAAATTACAATAGAAAGTATTAAAACATCATTAGAAAAGTAGGATGATAAATTTCAGACCTTTGAAAAAGACTAGTGATATTTATAAGTTGTTGACATATCATTATAACCAAGAGAACCAAGTGGAAGGGAAAAGTTTAGAGGATGATCTTATTAATGAGAGAGAGTGGGAATTAATTTCCATAAATGGTAAAGTGAAAATACAAGGTAAAATGACAAATGAAGGAGACAGTGGATAAACAATCCCTAGGTATGATGAAGCAAGTGAAAATATGGATGATTTTTCATTGAGAGAAGACATGAAGATGCTAGAAGAACTATTTAACTCTTCAAAAGAATAGTTAACAATAGTCACTAATGCATATCAGTAAGGATCATTGATGTTGAAAAAATCCAAGGCTATGATGTTGAAAAATAGATTTAAAGTTTCATGAGGTATCAAAAATATAATATGATGAGAAATGAAATAAGGAGACTCACCATGGGAATGTGAATTTTCATGAAGAGGTAGATAAAGAAGTTATCCAAAATGGTAAATATAAAGGGAAAACTAAAGTATGAAAAACCATTTGAATATGAAGATGAAGGAAAAGGCAAGGTTGAAGAACAAGACCAATAAAAAAGTTTTTGAACAAAGCATTCCCAATGAATAATAATTACATCATGAGTATGAGGAAGAACACATAGATATATAACAATTAGAAAATAAAAAGGACAAAGAAGTGTAGCAGGTGATAACTAGAAGACAAGTTGGCAAGGAAACAAGCCAAAGTAAGAAAATAAAGAAATAAGAATCAGCCAAGAAGAAAGAAAAAAGACAAGTGGAAAAATAGTAATATAATCTCAAAGGATATGGATCAATTCGATAATAATGAAGAAAAAGGAGAAGTCAATTTTGAGCTGGAGCTCAAATCTTTCCCTCAAGGGGAGTATGATGTAGAACATCACTAAAAATCAAAGCATGTAATTATATATTAGAGTTCATGGTGATCATTTTTGGTTTGAGAGAAGTGTTATAGGTATTATAGGGTTATATTAGAGTCATTAGAGTTATTAGATGTTTTAAATTTGAGTTTTAGTGAACCTTTTAGAGTTTCCTTCCTAAATGCAATATTTGAAAATTTGAATTTTGAACAAAGATTTAGTGAGGTTTGTTGAATCTTGGGGGAGATAAAAATGTTTAAAAATATTGTATTGGATCCATTTTTATCCTAGATATGGTTTAAATGTGTCATTAACATCCAATTCATTATCATAAACAATAGAAGCCAATAATAGAATATTGGTAACTGTTATGCAATGTGAGATGGAGAAGTTAGTTGCATGTTTGGCAGAATATAAAAGATGAAATTCATGTAATTTGAGTATGGGTTGTGATAGGAGAGTTTTAATAATATATTATCTAAGGAGTCAAGGTAGAGTAGTTGATAAAATAATAAATATTAAAAAAGTGGAAGAACTTTGCCCATTGATTTGGAAAAATCTATCCATGAGCATTTTTGTATGCATTAAAGACCAATATAGTAGAAGAGTGTTTGAAGTGAGTATTTACTATTTTTTATGTTACTTTTAACCTCATTTAATGAAAATATATTCTTTATTATAAAGATAGAGAAAAAGGATTTTGTAAATCTCTCTTGACAATCTTGTATACTTTTATTTCATTCACAATCAATCAAGTCATAAGAGGTCAAAGAAGTTTTTGAGTTAAAATATGTGTTGTAAAAGGATAATAGGGTATATAAAAGTCATAATTGAGGTGATAAATATCTTTGAATATTAATAAACTATTTGGTAATATAATAATTTACTCAAGACCTCTATACCCTATTACACAATCATCTTTTACTATCAAGATTCTATATATTAGCTTATTGGTACTATTTGGTGATTGGTTAGAGTATAATTAATATTTTATAAGTTAAATATGGTTGATATATAACTTATATAGGTCTCAAAATATCCCCTTTTATAACCTATCTACCTACACAAGCTTGAACAAACCTATAACTAGGGTTTTGAACTTGCAACTACAATAAATTTTGTTACAATGCTTGAAAATTCGTAATTTTTTTTAAATTATGTAATTTATTATTATATAGAGGAATAATTATGTTTTATATAGATACAATTCCAGATGGTATGGTTTCCAACCCTATGTGTTCAAACTAGGCCTTAAAGAGACCTAATAGAGAATAAGGATGTTGAGTTCAATAGTCTATCTAGTGAATTTAAACTTAACACTTTTCATGAAGAAATAAGAGATTAATGGGTATCCTAATGTGATTTTAATTTGTTTTTACCATTTTTACCTTGGTAAAACCATCAAATATATAGGTAAAAAGGGCTACTAAAGGAAGCCTAATTAGCAAGAAAGAAGGTTAGTTTAAAGGTCTACTTTGGGAGTTGAATCATATAATTTTATGAGAAGTACGAGGATAATGGGTATTATAAAATAGTATTATTTTTATAAATACCTTTGTATATTTTATAATACATCAATATTTTTGTTAAAACATGGCTACAAGCCATTAGGCCTTGAGAGAGGAAAGGTGAATTGATAAAGAGATATTGCTCAGAGTTTGTGTTACTTATTTGGATGTGGACAATTGTTCTATTATTAAAGTGAATGATTAGACAAGGTTTGGTTAAGGAGTCAATAATAAAAAATCCATGTTTTAAGCCTTTTAGGCCTAATCCCCATATAAAATAGAGAGACAAGAGTAAATAAAGAAGAGAGAGTGAGGTTTTGTTCATTGTGTAAAAAATAATGAGGATGAAAAAAGAGAATACAAAGGTACATGAAAGTGAGAATGTATTTTAAGAGACAAGAGTACTATGCTTTACAAGAGGTTTAAAAGCTAATTTTTTCAAGTGGGAGAGATTTTCATTGAAGAGAATCATAAAGAGACAAGGCTATGTTTCCATAAGAAAGGAGTAAGATCAGAGATTGAGGAACATTCTAAGCAGATAATTGAGCTGGCTAATTAAAGAGAAGGTTGTAGGCCTAGGGATCTACATCAGGTTAGAAGTCTCTCCATATAGTATAACCATCTCATGATGGGTGCCTTCCTCTTGTGATCATGATTGTGCCTACAATCTAATCCCAAGATGATCAAGGCCTTCTTATTAAAACATGTACTACTATTGAAAGTCCTACTCATTTTTAATGTCCTCCTCTATCATAAAAGGTGGTATTTCCTTAAAAAAGTTGATAACCCCTCTCTCCTCCTCTTCCTTGAACTCTTCATCCTAATAATTATCCATTCATAGGTCTAATCCTTCTAGTTTAATGTCGTAAAGAGGGTTTCCAATAAATATCCCTTATTCATCCTCATTTTAAGTACTCTCTTCTTCATCTAGATAGTCTTTATTTATTCCCCAAATAAACAAGCCTCCATAAAAAAGGGAGATGGTAGAATGGAAAGAGGTTTAAATTGGTGAAAGAGTGGATTTAACTAAGTTGGGCATCCTAAAATTAGGATGTTTATTCCAAGAGGGCTACCATGATTTGAGTCTGAGGATTTTGAGGAAGAATAGGATTTTGGGCCATCATGGGCACATACTTCTCTACATAAGGGGAACTTATAAAACTTGCAATTGTAAAACTAGAAAGCTCACTTTAGATTTTAGTTGGCTTACCCTACCTAAAGTTAGGTACTTTGAACATGGAAGCTTCCCTCTTCATAGGTTGATCTACATTCACAAGAGAAGCTTGCTTGAAGTTGGGGATATAAGGGACTGCTTGGGGCTTAATTTATTGTGTTTTCTTGTGCAGTTGATGTATATACTCTTCCTTAGTTATAATTTATCTAGCCAAGAATTCTTATTCATAATTTTTTTGTTCCCTCATCCCCTACTAGTGGATGTAAACTTGGTAAGCAAACTCCTCTTGCTACCCATTATATTCAAGATCCTTGTCAACCTCCCTCATATGCTGGGTGAAGTTTAACATGATGTCCTTGATGCTTTGTTGGGGTTGGTTAAGAAGGTGAAAATGTTTATTAGGAGTAAATAAATTCTATAAAGATAGTATGAATCATGAATAAGTTTCCACAAGGGATGAACTAAGGTGGAAGGGAGGTGAATGTTATGAGGAGGCTAGTATCTCACTAGTCTATGCCAAATTTGGGTCAAAATAAGAGCACTCTCAACTTGATATAGATGAAATAAGGGCATAAAAATGGCATTTTCATATAATGGGGGTGAAAATACATAATTTTGGGCACTTAGGTTACTTAAATTAGTAGATATGACATTTAGAGTTGCTAGGTGCTCTGTAGAGTGTTGTCAACACTTGAATCACTAAGTAGCACAAATATCTTAGCCAATTTTTGAACTTGGTCCCACTATGCATACCATAAAATATTATCACTCAAAATGTACACCCTTATATGAAAGGTTCTCATGCATGCTATCATGTGTCACTTTTGTGCCTATCACCTTAGAATTATGCACCATATCATGATTTGGTGTCTTGTTGTAATAATGGGATCATCCTACAAGGTCTATGATTATTGTGCTCCTTGGGATGAACCTTTGGATTAGGCCAATTTCCTTCAATTCTAAATGCACCTGGTTTAGGACCAATGCATAGACATAAAAAGATTAGAATGAAACCTACTTCTAGCACTAAACCTAAACTTGAAAAAGTGGGAAAAGGGAGAGAAAAGGTAAGAGGGTTGATGGAATCTAAAAGGTGATGCACCAAGAATAGATTCAACACCTCACTCACTTAACAACACAATAAAACTAAAATATTTAATACACAATATTTGAATTGGGTGCACTGTATAAGTGTTTCACATGGAGGTAAGGGAACATAATGTAACATTAGGAGGGATAATAAATGGTCCATAGATGATTCCTACACATACCTATGTATATACAACATGAAACCTACATAGACTTTTGGTTCTACGTAGAGGTGTGAAGGGAGGACAACAATGAGAGGGATAAACATCCATAGACAAAGATCAACAACCATGAGTGCACACAAAATAAATAACATGAAGAAAAATAAATCAATTCTTATTGGTCTCAAGGTATAAAGAAATATTACAAGCTCATATGGGAATGGATTTATTATACTAGGAGAGGAATCTTGGAGGGAAAATTTTGGTAGTGTTATAATACATAGAAATTTGACCATTTTAAATTAAAAATAAGGGTTTATATAACACTAGACAAGACTCTACATAATTAATTTTCCATTAGAGGTGGTAGATGGGTAAGTACACAAAGTTGGGGCACAATTCCATGGACATTTTTGGTAACATGATCACATTAATAAATAATGCGATCATATTATTTAATTAATGCAATCACATTATTTAAATTATGGCTCAATAATTACTAAGCCATAATGAAATTGAATTATTTTAAATAAAAACATGATCACATTATTTTTATTTTCAATAATGTGATCGTGTTAATAATGCGATCATATTAACTATATTACAAAAAAAATAAAAACTAAAACTTGAATGCAAATTCATCATTTTGTATTTGAGTTTCCTTTACTATCCTCACCTTCTATGATCATGTTTTGTGTGAGAGAGATAAAATATTGACATAAAGCTACTAAGTTCATTACAAGAAGCCATTAATTGGTGATTCCACCATGTAGAAGATATAAGTTCTAAAAATCTACACTTGTTAACCCTAATTTTTAGTAATTTTAGTAATTTTTATGTGTAATTTATTTGTTTTGAACAACCTATTCTACTAACCCTCCTAACCCTCCATAGAACCCTCTTTTTCCTCCTCCTAACCATCCACCTAACCCTCCACAAAACCCTCTTGTTCCTCCTATCCCTCCACATAACCCTCCTCTCATTGCATAAAATCCCTCAAGAAGTCAAGATTTTCTAATTGACAACATTGTGGGAAATAAAATTGAAATTGAAGAATTAATTTGGAGAATGAGGGATCCCACTTACACCAACCCCCACCATACCCATATATATAATTACCTAAAGACATTATTAGGTCAAATTGACTCTATAACAAGTCAAATTGATAGATGGACTTCATATCAAGATAGTTGTAGGGCTTATTATGCTAAAAAAATATCAGCACTTGAGGTCAAGAACAAATAAATATCAAAAGCCTACATTTCTACCTTATTCATTATCCCAGCCACCAATTCCCCATTTCTCATAATAGCTAAACATTTTCCAATCCATCACTACCAACATAACTTAATCAAAACCAATTTTTGGGATCGATGGTGGATAGTGTTTGATTATCTAATGTGCATACCTCCTAGTGTGCATACCTAACCCCACCCTTATAGTTCTTATAGAGCTATGTGAACTAGACCTTGTGATGATGATGGAACTAGTAGTTTAGAGGTATTGGATAATATTATTATGAGTCATGAGTTTTTTACATGCACATTTGGTGTGTAGACATCAACCACTACATATATGTAAGTATATTTTATATAAATGTCATGTTAAATTTAAGTTATATGTGTAAATTTAATTTGGATAAAAATTAATTTACATATAAATTGATAATATATATGTAATTTTTTATGTCATAGGAGGTGACAATGCCTTCATCATCACAATCAACATTTACAACATGTGATTTGATGTAGCCATTGTTTACATATTTGAATCGAGCTGCTGGCCCATCCACTACTATATCTATCTCTGTTAGGAATTTAGTCTATGTATATTTTCATTTTAAGTTTAAGTTAAATTTATTTATCAAGTATCTTGATGCATAGGTTGTAACAAGCTTCCCTGATATGGATGGAAACACACACTTACCTCAACTAAATACCTAGCTTTGATCTTTTCTTGTCCTTTGTCTTCTATCTTCAACCTCTTTATCTCTTTGATCACTTTGCTTTTACTATGTATTTATTGTTCACTCTCACCTAGTAAATGGTTCTTAAGCCTCCTTGCATTCACTTAATCCTCTTTCTCTACTTGAATTCATTTTAATAATAAACTACCTCTATAATATTTAATTTTAACATCAACCTCCTTAGTTCATACTCTATTTTCATGTTCTCTCTTTTATCCTTGCTCTATTCTTTACAATATTATTATGTGTTTTCATAGGTTTGCATGCTACTTTGAGTTTGTCCTTCCACAATACTCATAAGAGAATCTACCTACTAAATTCAAAAATTAGTTATATCATAAGGCATGTATATTTATGGCATGTAGTAGGTATTAGGGAATTGGGATTACAATTTATGTTTGAGGGATTAGGGATTAGGCTATAGGGTTTAGGTTTAAGTACCTGTATATAATGTCTAATTTATCTATGCCATGTGAACCTAATTTTTACTACAAATGATTTTAATTGGGACTAAATTAATTGGTAAATAGGGAAAGCTTATGGTTTACAATTTAGGGTATAGTGTTTAGAATTTATGGTTTAGGGATTAAGTTTTAATATATAAATGGTTTAGGGTAAATAGGGTCAATTAAAAAGATAATTAAGGATAATTTAAATCACTTGGACCCATTTGTGATTATAAAATGTGTTTTTGGGTTGTCATTATACCCTATCTAATCATGAATATTGAGTGAATTAGTCAAGTGGGGTAATTATTCATGTAATTTAGGTCAAAATGAGCCATGTGAACTTAATTCTTAGTCTAAATGATGTTAATTTGGGATAAAATGATTGGTTCAAGGTTTAAAGAGTTTATATTTATGGTTTAGAGTTTAGGGATTAGGAAATTTAAGGATTAGGGATTAGGGTGTAGGTTTTAGGGTATATAAAGTACAATCATGAAGGTAATCAAGGAAAATTTGATCTCATTAAACCTATATTTGTGAGTAAAGAATGTGATTTTGAGCTCAATTAGCCCCCACATCATCACAGATTGAGCCAATTAAGTTAGTTGTGGTTTAATGAGTGATTCAATTTTGACCAAGTTCATCCCTGTGAATTTAATTCTTACTATATATATAAAGGCTATTAATTATGGCTAAATTTATTAGTTTAGGGTTTAGGGTCTATAATTTAAAAGGTTTGGGGTTTTGGGCTTATGGATTAGGGTTTAATGTAAATGGAATAGTGTTTAGGGTTAAAGTTAAATGGTACATGGTTTAAGGTTTAAGATATCAGATATAGGGTCTAATCACTAAGGTAATTGAAGAACATTTGAGATACTTGCTCACCTATTTATGATAATTACCTTCATGGTTGCTTTTATGATAAAAGTAGGGTCAGTTATGCCATGTACATGTTGCATTCATGTTATACAATCGATTGAGCCATAAATTTGGTTTAAGGGCTTAATTTTGCCTAGATCATGACCCTAATTACATAAATTGACTAATTAGATCAATTCATGATAGAATACATCTTTTGATTTTGCCCAAATCATATCTTTCTCTTGAAGGGGTTCAAATTGGCCTCAAATGCCTCCTAGATTAAAAGAAGCAAATCTTTGGTTAATTATATATGATATGACATTAGGGTTAATTTCACTCTAAATCACATCATATATATTTTAAAATAGGTTCATGTGGCTCATTTTAACCCTAATTGCCTCCAAAATTTAACAAATGGACATTTACACTCATTAGCTAATGATTTCAAGTTTATTGAAATCAAAACCACATTATATACATGTAGAACATGCATATAAGTAAATAATGTTTCTTTGAATCAATCAATATATTGAAATTGGAGTTGATCAACCCTTAAATCACATTTTATAGTCATGTAATTAGGTTGAAGGGGCTCAAAATAGCCCTAATTTACTTCAGATGCACAACTAGATTGGTACCCCAAAGGCTAAGTTTTGGCCATAGGTTTAAAAAGTGCATGATATGACATCTAATGATAAAATAAATTATATTGTAAGGCATGTATGTTTTTGGCATGTAGTGGGAATTAGAGAATAGGATTACAATTTATATTTTAGGGATTATTGATTAGGGCATATGGTTTATTTTTAAGGACCTGTATATAATGTCTAATCACTCTATTCCATGTTCAAAACTAATTCTTACTACAAAGGATCTTAATTGGGACTAAATCAGTTGGTAAATAGGGAAAGTTTATGGTTTACAATTTAGGGTATAATGTTTAGGGTTTATGGTTTAGTGCTTAGGTTTTAATGTATAAATGGTTTAGGGTCCATAGGGTCAATCACAAAGATAATTGAGGACAATTTAAATCACTTGGACCCATTTATGACTATAGGATGTGTTTTTGGGTTGTCATTATACCCCATGTCATCATGAAGATTGAGTGAATTAGTCAAATGGGGTAATCAGTCATGTGATTTAGGCCAAACTAAGCCCTATGAACTTAATTCTCACTCTAAATGATGTTAATTTGGGCTAAAATGATTGGTTCAAGGTTTAAAGAGTTTATATTTATGGTTTATAATTTAGGGATTAGGAAATTTAGGGATTAGGGCATAGGGTATAAGTTTTAGGGTATATAAGGTACAATTATGATGGTGATTGGGGTAAATTTGAGCTCCTTGAACCTAGATTTGTGAGTAAAGAATGTTATTTTGGGATCAATTATCCCCCACATAATTAAAAATTAAGCCTATGAAGTTAATCATGGTAATGAGTGATGAAATTTTGACCAAGTTCATCCCTACGAACCTAATTCTTACTATATATAAATGATGTTAATTAGGGCTAAATTTATTGGTTTAGGGTCTACAATTTAAATTGTTTGGGGTTTAGGGCTTATGGATTAGGGTTTAAGGTAAATGGTACAAGGTTTGGGGTTAAAGTTAAATGATACAGGGTTTAGGGTTTAAGATATCAGATATAAGGTCCAATCACTAAGGTAATTAAAGAAAATTTGAGCTACTTGTTCACTTATTTGTGATAATTACCTGAACATTTTTGCATTTTTGATATAGGGTCAGTTAAGCCATACATGTTATACAATTGATTGTGCCATAAATTTTTTTTAGGAGATTTATTTTTCCAAAATCATGCCCCTAATTTCACAATTTGACTAATTGGATCAATTCATGATAAAATCAAACTTTTAATTTTGCCCCAAATCATATCTTGCTCTTTAAGGGGTTAAAATTGGCCTCAAATACCTCCTAGATTAAATTAATCAACTCTTTGGTTAATTATATATGACATGACTTTAGGTTCAATTTCAATCCAAATCACATTGAATATATAATTTAAAATATGTTCACGTGGCTCATTTTAACCCTAATTACTTCCATAATTAAATTAATTAATATTTGTATTCATTAGCTGATGACTTCAAGTTTATTGAGCTCAAAATCACAATCTATACATTTATAAATTGGATATAAATAAATTTTGTTTCTTTGCTTTAATCAATCTAATGAAATTGGAGATGATCAACCCTAAAATCACATTTTATAGTCATGTAATTAGGTTGAAGAGGGCTCAAAATAGCCCCAGTTTACTTCAAATTGAAAGCTAGATTTGTACTCCAAAGGCTAAGTTTTTGTCATAGGTTTAAAAAATGCATTTTATGACATCTCATGATAAAATAAATTATATTTTAAGGCATGTATGTTTAGAACATGTATGTTTATGAAATCTCTAAACTTGACAAAAGATAACTTCTTATATGCAAAATAGGGTACTAATGCATTGATATACCTTGAAAATAGATCCTTGTAGAACTTCACTCACTAACTCAAACAATCTTATCAGAGACTTAGATAATAATAAAAACTTTATAAATTTTTTTAACAAGTTCCAAACATCACCAATTATCCACTAAAACTAACATAGTCCTATTTGACCAAATTTAGCCTCTTTTAGGACTAGATACACTCTTGACACAAAATATAATGACCTTTGATTTATTTTTTGTTGGTTAAATACACCATTTGAATCTTATTAAGACTATAAATTTCTTTTCAAATACCAACTTTCAAATAACTAATCCCTAAATATTTATAATATCACTAAACTCTCTTTCGAACCTAATACTCTAGGTCCATTAGTACTCAGTCAGAGGATCCTTGTAGTCCAATTGATTTTTAGATAATATAATTTATTTAATCATGTAAAAAATTAAATATAAGTCAAATCTACCAAATTATTAGTTATTTAGATTAGTGGATCACCAAAAACCAACTTTTGACTTCTTGACCCTATCTAGGATGAACTAAGACTGTATATGTTTTAAGGAAGATTAGACTCATGTCAAATGAATAATAAACTGGTTCATAGGTTAATACATATCTAATTATCATTCAATTATATAAAATCTTGACAAGAACATTGGTCCCAAACAACAATATTAATCAACCAAACTTTGTTCTTAAGACTACTAGGCATAATGACTCCTTTAGTAGGTTAAAATGCAAATTTAGGTTTTTGGATATTATGAATATATAATGCGATCACATTATTAAGTAATGCAACCATGTTACTAATGTAGTTAATAATGTGATCTTGTTAATACCAGGATCATTTTATTAATGTGATCATGCTATTTGAATTTGAATTCAAAGTTTGTGCCTTTTGGCTTAGGAATGGCTTGGAATCTTGAGCCTAAGGCTTGGACATGTCAATCTACAGTCAAGTCTAACAATTACGATAAAAAATAACAAAATTCAACTTTAATCACAAAATACACTATGAATTTCAACATGAAAATTCAAAAACTTAATACCATTGTGATGAGCATGATCTCCTCTTTCCAAAAATATTATTTTTATAATTTTTGGATTAATTTAAGGTTTTAAACTATGTTGATTTCTAATTATACCTTTTTAGGCCACTACATGCCAAAAACATACATGCCTATACATGTTCATGTAATTTATCGTTCATTGATCCAAATGAAAAAAAATATATGGTCACAAACTAGGCCTAATTCTACACACAAAAAAACCTAATTTTGTTTTTTTTTGAGGTAGTTAGGCACATCACATGGATGACTATCCATTTTAATTAATTTTCAGGATCTATTTACTTGAAAAATTCATATAAAAGTATTCATTAAAAAATATAGGTCAAAAAATAAAAGATCTTATTTAAATTTTACCAAAAGGGTTTCAAATAATATTAACACTGCTAAAAAAATGGTGCACCACACGCCCATCTATCTAGTATATTTTATTTAAAAAATAGGAGTTCCTCTTAAAATTTTATATGTTTAACCTAGTTATACTTAACCATTTAAAAAAAATAGTTTTTTTGAAACTATACTAAAAATGTTACATTTCATGTTCTTACACCATCTTTAAATTTGGAGTATAGATATCTCAAATTATCTATAGAAGTTCAAATTTTTGAAATTTTGGGAAAATCATGTCCATGGGTAGGCCACTTTTTGTCCCCCAACTTTTTACACTTACCTGGATAAGAAATTTAATTTTAAAATGGCATCTAGATCCTAAGGCCAATTAATAGCACCAAAGTCTTCATAATAACTACTACAGGCCATGCTCATTCAATTTAGGTCTGATAATTTGATCATGGTCGTAGATAGAAGGTCACTCTTGTATCTTTTAGTGGTCAATGTGTGTATTGAGGATGGGAAATACACTTTTAAAGTCTAAGGAGACATGTGTGCATTCTCTGAAAACCACCCTTACATTCAATCCTACTTGGATTTAGTTTCCTTAGCATGAAATCAAGATCAGATACCACCTTTATTTATAGAGGCCTCTTGAAAATCCTCTTAGACTCACTTGGCACATAAGCTATGCAAGCCTTACTTAGATCTCACCATGTCATCTCTACACATGTATTATGAAAACTTCATGGGCACTTATCTTTGAGGACCATGTATGTACTAGACTGTGCACACTGAGTGATGCACAAGTTACACATGAAGAGTCTAGATGGGATGGAATGCACACTAGGTCATGCACATGCCTTTGACTTGGGCACACACTATGCAAAGGTATGTGTGAGAGTAATTTAGAAGCTATGAGTCTATGGAAGATATGGTTCATATATTAGACTTTATCTTGTAAATAATGAAGTCATAGGTGAAATTATTTACATTTGAGAACAAGACCTCATATCTTAGACTTGAGAATTCCTCCAAATAAGAGTGCACAAGCAAAATAAAAATATCTCATACAAAATTGGAGTTTACACTCTGCACACTTCTTTGCATACTATATATGCATAATATTTTCAAACTTTATCAATTACTGATGCTTTCTCTGTTATGGGAACTTATTGAGTCTCAATCTCTCTGAGCGCACACTTTAAAGGGTACACCAAGAAATGGGTGGGAAGACCATTGGTGTTTCATAGGATTATTGTCCCCTATACCAACACTTTCTATTTACACAACCTTTTCCTATGTACTTACCTAAGCCTTGCCTCCTCTCTTTCACACTCCTCCAAGCATTTCACCACCTTCCTTAGCACCTACCTAATCCTGAACCCCTTTTTGATAGTTTACTTTACACTATCATCCTAGGCTGACATTGTATCCAAAGTGTTAAAATCACATTATAGGCCAAGGTTAGCTCTGTCTAACTTAGATTGGGACCTAACTTGTTTTTATAAATTAACAATATAGATTGGATTGGTCCAACCTTGTCAGTGAAACTTTCAAAAAGGTTTAGGGTTAGATTCAACTATATATACACATTCATTTCACCATTTATAAGAGAAGAGAAAAATAATAATATTATATTGCACATCTACTTATCTACCATTATACTTGAGGAACATAGCTTAGGGTTTCAATACTTTCTTTATAGATACACATCTTGTCTTGTGGAGAAGTCTTTTGGATGTATAAAGAATTCATGTAGCCTAAAAATGACTTATCCTTGTTATCCTTACACACTGAAATAACCTCTTGTGAATAACCTTGGCCAAGGGAGAGATTGAGACTCAGTGGGTTCATCTTTAAATGTAAGTATTCATAAATTTGTTCGTCCTTTGTAAGAGTAGATATATTTGCATTTGTACTTCTCTCCCATGCATTAGGGTTTTACCTATACATGTATTAATTAGGATTTTCCTATGCATGTTTATTATCCCCACTTTGTGCCATAAAATTTGGTGAGAATTAGATTAGATTTTGATTTACTTTTCATTTACTTTGTGAATATGAAAACATAGGACCTAGTTAGTGTTATTGCATAGTGTTACTTGACTAGAGGCTTTGGAACCCTCTCTAGTGATGTTATTATGGTAAGAGATATCTTGGTTAGGTCTAGTGGATCCATCTTCGTCATGACCCTAAATATCTGATGTTTTAAAAATTGGAAGTGTAAGTAGGATTTATCTTCTATAATTTATGATTGATTAATAGGTTAACTACATTTTCCTTTGTATACATTTTGGTGAACCTGACATGAATCAAACCCTTGTAATTTTTCTTTCACTCATTCATTTTATCATCATACTATATTTTTCTATTTTTTTAGTAATATATAAAACTTATTAGTATAGTTATAATAGTCTATGCGTAGGTTTAACACATAGTCACCCCAAAATGACTATGTTCTACATGTACAGGTCTTCTCCAAATATAAATTATTGGATCGATCATCTTAGCATAGTATTTTTATTTAGCTACGGGATTACATACATCAGTCAACACTATTCATAGTTCTTATTTTTAGCATATATGTATATAAACATAGTCAAACTAGTTGACTCTATTTGTAACTTCTATTTAGCTCATTGGTTTTGTAAACTCCATCAATCCATTCAAATCTATTAGTAAATTTTTTGAATCAACACTTAAGTATCAAAACATAAAATCTTACAATCTAAACATATTCAAGCCCACCAAGGTTCATTTTTACCTTCTCTATCATTTTAGTTCTCCTTTTTAAGTAATATTTTTCAAAAGTTTGTAGTCTATAAAACTAAAGCCCCACAACCAACTGTGTCAACTAGTTTGACACAATTGTATAGCCTTTTTTCTATATAAAAGAAATAGTTGACCTTTTTGACTATTTATTCTAAATCTTTATTCTGTAGAATAGTACCAACCCATTCAAAATTTTTATATGTTATTTTCATATAATATCACTTGAACTAATTGTGTACTCTTCACAATCAAAGAATTAACCTTTTTCCACTAGTAATTAATTCACCTTTCATTTTAGTTTCTTGCATACTTAGAGTAATGAACATAGATTAATTAGGTGGTTTTTCAATTTACCAATTTAGTCACATTGTTTTTATATCTTACACATACTTTCAAATCACTTTACATCTAAAAAGCATTAAACATTTATCTTGCCATGGCCTACCTATTTGGATTTTATCACCAAGGGGGATGTAGACTTAGTTTTTTGGCCAAGTATAAACATGTGGTTGATAATATATATTGGTGAATCACCTAACACAATTATTTATATAAGATTATGAAGTGAGAGGGTAAGCCCTAATACCAAGCCAATACCATCCCTAATACAAATCAATTTTAGCCTAAACTTCCTAAAACCATCCTTAGATTGCGTTTTAGTTCCTTCTTATAGCCAACTTATAATCACATTAAATTAAAAATTTATTATAACTTAATAACACTTAGGAATAACCAATTAGTTAAGCATTTAATTTTAAGTTGTTATTTGTTCTTTGGTCATTGTATTTTGTATTACAAAACTTATATTAACCAATGTTGGTGTAAGGTTTTTGATATGTATTCCAATTAGATCAGTCACATCAATCTAATTATTTATGTGCTTACTTTAATTTACTTATATATTATCTTGAAAAATATTTATCTATTTTTAAAACACTATCATCCCTATCGACAAAGTCTCTTACAAACTATTCAAAATATCTACCTATAATACATAGGCAATCGATCTAATTATGTTTCTTTATCTTCTTATTCAATCCCTTGTCTAAGAAGTACACAGTTGACCTATCTAACTATGTCTTCTTATTTCTTGTCCTATTCCTTGTTCATAACTACATAGTTGACCTAGATGACTGTATCTTTTTTTCTCTATTATGTTCCTTGTTTTTACCGAACATAGTTGACTAGTTCAATTTTGTATCTTATTTCCTAATTTTTTATTTTCATCAACTCATTATCCTCATTTTCTCAACATGAATTTCATGTTTGAGGATAATAAAAATTTTAATCCAACAAAAATGATAAGTCTTACCCATCCTAATAGGTTTCCTAAGAAACAACTTGTGGCTTCTACTTTAGATGAAAGCAATATTCATGTTACCACTCACACTACCAATTATGGGACTCTTCCTCATTCATCCTTAGTTTATAATCCCTTGTTCTCCTTTGAAGATGAGTGTGAATTGGAGTGCACACCTAAAATTATCTTATTCATTAATAAATTTCTTTAACATAAAGGAAAGGACCCTTTAATCATTTAAAATATTATGATAGGTCTTCAAGTAGAAGAACCTCATTCACCCTCGCCTACCTTCTCTCATGGATTTTTGGGAGACACTTTATTTACTTCATAACCTTTTCATTCTATTTTTTCTCTTTCATACACCATGACTTCTTATTATATAACCTATCCAACCTCCATGCCAAGTATCTCCACTAACATGGTAGGTTCAAACTTTAATGGGCCTTTTAAAAAAGCCCTCCTCCTTATTCATGCCACTAGTGCATCCTTTTCTACCAATGTTAATCATGTTACTAGTGATTCCTTTACTGCCAATGCTTCTCACACCACTAGTGTAGCACATGGAACTACTCATAGTGTAACCCAAGCCAATAATATCAATACCAATGCTTCACATGTTACGCACACTAGTCAAAATACTACCCAAACTCATAAAATTTTAGTACAAAATCTCCAAAAAATGAATAATTTTCAAACCATAAATGTAAATGAAATTATTTAGATGCAAAACCATCTCATTAAACTTCAAATTCAACCCCAATAGGTTTCATGGGGAGTGAAAAATCTAAATTCACCCCACCCCCTTAGGGATTCCCATGATAACCTTATTCCTCAATAATACCTCATTAATAAAATAATAAAACATCTCCAAAATAAACCTCTTGTACTTCAAATTACCAATAGCGATATAGGAGATATAACACCTATCATCAATTACAATAGGTCTAACAATCTGACATTACATTTAAAAACATTTGGTAATCTCTATAAATATTGGGTCAAAATTAATACCTTTGATACTACTAAAATATTAGCTAAAACACTCTCAGGTGATGCTTTATATTGGTAAAATTAACTAAAAACCCAGTCTATCACTAGCTTGGAAGATTAGGTTAACTCCCTAGTAAAAGATCAAACTAGTGATCTCCCTAAGAATAACTTATCTCACTTCATAAATTATAAACAACTTGAGTTTGAAACAACATAATCTTTCATCAAACATTGCAAGAACTTGTCTAATAAATGTGAGCATGATATGGTAGATGATAACATTTTTCATCTATTCACTAATGTTATTTACCCCAAGTTGTAATATTGGGTTAGGACTCTCTCTCCAATAACTTTGGAAGAAGCCCTTGACCAAGATAAGTAACAAGATTTTCTCATGTTCCAATTTGAACCATCTCAACCTCCCGAGGGCACCTACATGATCATTAAAAAAAATATCACTTACCAATGATGGCATTACCGATACCTATGACACTATGTGTACTATTCAAGTCATCACTCCCAATAACACTATGGAGCATTCTCCCCCTCCAAAAAACACTCCTAATCCTACATATTCTTAAACAAAAAAAATTTATATCCAAAAACCATTATTATTAACCAAGCTTCAAAAGCATTTTCTAAGGCCTCTACCATGAGATCTTGACCCCACTCATCCAATGAAAACATTGAATGATATGAACAATTTTTGGTGGTTTCATGCAAGTTGGGGCCATTCTTATGAGGCTTGTAAATAATTGTGTAATTTAGCTATAAAATTTATTCTTGGCCCAAATTTTGATCATGAATCACTCATTTGCAAGTGCCAACAAGTATATGACATATATTTTAAAGATCATGAAACATAAAACAAAAATCAAGATTTAAACCAAGCTAATACCGACCTTGCTATATGAAAATATCTTCTTCTTAATCATCAATATAACAATGAAAAACCTACTTCTTCCACAAATAATGTTGAAAGTATTATAGACCTCACTACTACTAAATAAAATGTAGTAAATATGACTGACATATAAAGGGTAGTTACTTTTATTGACTCTAATATAACACACATGCATCAAACCTCTCAAAATTTTTATGTCATTCAATAATATTCCCCATCTCATCTCATGGAGTTAGTGCAAAAGGAACTTATCAATTTCCAAGAACCACCTTCAACATCTCAACTGGGTAATACCTCTCACACTATTTCTAATCTTCCCCCAACATCCACACATATAGACAACATTTCATACCCTTCCAATAGTAATTATTTGACCCAATCACAAGACATACCTCAATCAACCATCCTACCATCCAAAGATAATCAACCTAGTTGTCCTCAAACTAAACCAACTACATCTTAACAACAAAAAATTCACTACACTTCCAACCCTCCTTCTTAGGAGCTCTTGCAACATTTTATGCCTATATCTATAAATCCTTCCATGGGTTATGATGAATGGGACCCCATTACAAAACTTTTTCATCTCCCATATCAAATACCTTTTCTTGAACTAATGTGAACCCCCCCATCATTACAACCATATAATGCAATTTTTGTTTGAAATAAACATCCCTCATCCTCCTTTAGTAGGACACGAAGATAATTTGTCTAGATTTGAAGATAGTATACTTAAAAAATGTGAAGAGATGTCTATTAATGTTGATGAAACAATGGACACTTCTCTTTCCCTCAAGTTTCCTATCACTTTCAATATTTTAGGTGATATTTTTCTTCATGCAGATGATCTTCCCCTATTCATTAGCATCCAAATTGGTGATATCTAAGTCAAGTGTGCTTTGATTGATAAGGGATAAATTAATTAAATTAACTCCATCAATTTCATTAAAACTCTTAGATATTCTAAGTACAATCTCAAGTCTACATGTAGCACATGTCAAGGCTACGATAGAAGAAAAATGCCTCATTTAGTTTGCATGTGGATTCCTATAACCATCATTGTGAAATTTATGATTTTTATCTTTATTTTCTCTTACAACATACTGCTTGGTATACCTTAGACTCATCACTTGAGGCAAGTCACCTCATCTGCATGCCAATGCATCAAATTCCCCCATAATGGTACTATTTATAAGATTCAAAGAGACACAAACCATTGGAATTTCAAACAATTACAAGAACATGGTGTATTTAAAATTAATATCCTTGAATCTTTGCCTAGTATCCCATTTAGGAAATCTCAACCTTTTAATTATCCTATCAATTCTACCCAAGGTTATAATGGTCACCCCAAACTCATTGGGAACATATCCCCTAACATCCTAAATTATGATGATGATGAGATGGATGAGAAAGCCTCAAAATCAAAACTTTTGATCTATCCTCTTGTTGGATTATTGTAATGATCCAAAGTTGCTTTAATGTTCTTATTTATTTTACTTTGTAAGTAAATAAGCTGGTTACTCAAAAAAGTTAGTTTGTCCCCATAACCACCCATGAAGATTTTTAAATATTTCACCTCTCTTTGTAATTAATCATCTCAAAAAAATACAATAAAATATTTTATCAAATATTTTATTAACAAAGTAATTGCACTGTTATTCCTCCATATATAGGGCCAATAGTGGTATCAGAGCCATATTTTGGATGAATCCATGAATATTATAGTGGTAAAAGAAAGAGAATATTGAGGTTGTATAGTTCAAATTCCATTCAAGAAACTTGGAATTTATTGAGGCATCTAGGACACAACTTTTCCAATATCATATTTTGGATATAAAAAGATGAGGATTGAAGATAACATTGACATCTAGCAAAAGAAAAATAAAACTTTTTTGGTATACACAACTATACAAAGTTTAATAATAGACAGAGAATAAAAATATACCCATCTGGTCTTCACCATACAAGGGGAGTGTTTTCCATTTCCTCATAATATATGTTTCTAAATATATTTATGCCATCAAGCATAACATCTAGGAATTCTTCTTGCTTGGCTTCTTTTCACATGTTTGAAATGCCCTTCTTTTGATCATATTTATAGTAGATCTAATAAATAAATAAATTTTTACCTCACTAAAACTCAAATATGTTGGAAGAAAAATGACTGAGAGGGGCATGGGGTGAATCAGTCTTCAAAACTTTCTTATCAATTCCACTTAAGTAATCATCAACATATAAAATAAGCAATGCATAAACAATCAACTAGACAAGAATAAACCAAGATTGCACAAGTTAACACACAATATATGTGGGAAAACCTAAAGGGGAATAAAACACATTGATATCTAAAAATGGACTACAATCTTATAAGACAAACATCAACTTTAGTGAAGTACCCACTTCACATGGAGCACTAACACCTACTAGCTAAGCACCAACTCAGCTAGGATTTAGAAAGAACCCCTTTGCAAGGAGGCATTAACCCCTAGATGTCTCAAAACCAAATAATACACATAAAATAATTGATCACCTTTATAAAAATATGTTTCTTATACAATATATGATGATCTCCTTCTTCAATTCTTCACAAACTTAAATCCCTCTCAAATTGGCCTCTAGCCTTCTTTGCTCAACTAGCCCTATTCTTGACTTTATTAGGTCATGTGACCTTGATCCTAAAAAAAAAGACCTATATAAAATGTTCATCATTGATCCTCTATCTTATTTTGATGGTCTAAAATATATCCTTCTACTCTGTAATATACTATCTTATTCGCTTATTTCAAATCTATAAAATAAGCCTAAAATTACCTAGTATTTATACAAGTCTCTCTTATTCATTTCCTTCTTGGTCAAATAAAAAATTTAATCACATATTTAAGCCATGAAATTAATATTATTACATATAATATACATGGATAAGATGTGATTTGAGTCTCATTAGGTCTAACCTACTTCACTTAGGCCTTATCTCTCTATTAGGTCTCATGGAGACCTAATCCCATTAGGCCTGCTTAGCACACATTACCATTTGATCTCCTCGAAAAAAATTTAAAAAATTTAAATGATATAAAAACATCATATTACATCCAAATATACCCATTATAAGATTATATAGGCTCCATAACACTTTTTTAGCTCAAACCACTACTTGGAGCACATCATTAGTAATATTCATATTAGCCCTGTGAATACCTAGAAAGTCTATCTTAAATAATTGAAGCATAAACAAAAATTTGAAAAATATCATTGAAAAAATACATACATACATACATACATACATACATACATATATATATATACATATATATATATATATATATATACACATATATATATATATACACACATATATATATATACATATATATATACATACATATATATATATATACATACATACATATATACATATATATATATATATATATATATATATATATATATATATATATATATATATATATATACATGTATATATATATGTATACATGTATACATATATATATATATATATATATATATATATATATATATATATATATATATATATATATATATATACATACATATATATAAGGTCATTTATCATATATATATATATCTATACATGTATATATTTGTATATATATATATATATATATATATATATATATGTATGTGTATGTATGTATGTATGTATACATACATACATACATACATACATACACATACATACACATACATATATATATATATATATATATATATATATATATATATATATATATATATATATATATATATATATATATATATATATATATATATATATATATATGATAAATGACCTTAAGTTCATAAACATGTACATTATACTTCATAACTTAGGGTAAAAAGACTCAAACCCTTCTCTGCAAGTAGCCAATCAAAACTGCCAACTGGTTTCAAAACACATTAATGAAGACTTGAACTTCAATACCTTAAATAATAATTAATATAAAATATAAAAAATTTAAGATATTATTTTAAGTCTCTAAATAACTCTCAATTACAAATATTTCAAGGTCTAATGCTAAATACTGGTCTTGAATACCAATCTTTTATCTTTAGTACACCCAGTCAATCCTGAACCAGTCAACCCAATTTGGCTTTACCATTGAAATATATTTCACTTATTTATAATATTATGAAAAGTTTGAATATTAAATTCATGTCTTAAAAAATAAAATAATATGCATTAGATGTTTCATCTCAAGGAAGAGAGCCTCTAACTCATTACTACAACTTGCTTATCCAAATCTACCAATTTACCTTCAAACATTGTCATGATGATAATAAAATTTAGAATCATATCTTATATATAAATAAAAAATAATTTAATCACTTATATATACATACAAAATTTAATAACTTATATATACATAACAAATCATTTTGAGCACTTTAGAACAATATCTTTCTTATTGGGTCATTAGTCCCTCATTCCAAAAACCAATGAATTTAAAATTTATATTATAACCTTACCCATCTACCATGTATATATCAAGTTCTCATGCATAGGTTACACATGTCAATGAACACTTGAAAGTTATTCTCGAGCTGAGAACCCTTCATTATATGCACTCGAGAAACCTAAAAACCATTTTTAATGAATTTTATTATAAAATTTGACATTATACTTGGTAAACACACTTAAAAAAACATGACACACCTTTGTAAATTCTCACTTATACATAGTTTCTTTGGAAACTAATCTTGACACTCCATCTGATCACTATCTCTTTCTTTGCTTTGTAGGCCTTTGACTTGTAAGTCACATTATGCCTTGAAAATGACCTTATAACCAATGTCCAAGATCTTATCACCTCATTTAAATATCATAAAACATCATATAATTCTTAACCATTGTCAAACATTCTTCATATGTATTGAAAATAGCTCATGACATCTTATTAGGTCAGACATAGTCTAGAACTAATCTAATTGCATTCTAGGATAGGTCTTACCCCTGTAGGCTCACCTTAAAACTCAACTAAGTGATTTAATGACTCATAATCATGCTAAAACAACCTAGTAAATCTTATTATACCTATGTTCATCCATCTCACTAGGACACCATGTTCCTTCATGTACAAGACTAGGAATCCTATACACAAGCCTTCTCAAGTCTCTTACTAGGTTCAAACACTTGACAACTTTGGAAACTAATATCAAAACACTTTTTGATGATTCTATACCTTTATTACATGCCTCACATGCTCCTTATAAAATATCATACATCTACACAAACTTATTCATGTTCATCATGCATATGCTCATGATATGACTATGCTTGTTATGACTAGGCTTCTCAAGACACCTAGTACTCAAAACATGCTTACCTTGACTTGATCATCAAACCTCTTTATGACAACACTAAAGTTCATCAAGATAACATGAATCATGAAATTTAACTTATAAGAATCATTTTGTTTCCTTCAAATTCTCTTTCAACATAAAGACATCAGGTTACCTTCAAATTATCTCATGTCACATGGTTCATATCTTACAGACCACTCACCATGCATCTTTACCAGATACACCTTTACATCAATGAAATCAACCTTGACCTTGAAATCAATGACATAAACCTTTACCTTGACATCAATGACATATTTATAAACAAACTCCACCTTTGTCATTGATGGAAAATCATTCTTCAAACTAATCACTCTCATCTCCCTCATTTGGTCATTCTCCCTTCTTGGAATTTCTCCCCCTTTGACATTAATGATAAAGGGTCCTGAATAGAATTCCATATGGAACCATACATTATTTCTATAATATATCAATGTAAATAATATGAAGTATTAAAGTAACATTCTCCCATTACTCCATGCATACTTTATTCAAATGATCTAAGATAATAAGACCACTTCTCAACATAGATCATGCTCAGTCAACAACCAAAATAACTCCCCCTTAAACCAAACATCCACCATCCTTATGATAAATGAAGAGTGTCTTTATGAAGCCTAATTAAGTCACTCTTTTACATAAGGCACTAAAACAACACCAATTCAGAGGATTCCTAGATATCCATGCTCTCACAAGACTAAATGTCCTTCAATATTCTTTTGGGCTTGATTGGCACTATAGGATTGATTTATTCATCAACCATTTGATCATCAATATTGGTTAAAAATAGGCATTCCTAACTTAATTTCACATTTTAAGAATGCTCTATCATAATAATCAGTCCACTTGAGCTTGTAGACTGATCATGACTCATCTTCATTATCTTTGGTTTTTATACATTCAATTATCTTCTCTAAAACACTGTAGATGATTTAAACCTCATGTTTTGATTTTATGACCTTCTAACCTTGTTAGGATAGAATATTGTAATGTGTTCTACATCATGACAACTATATCAAACCACATTATACATACCTCTTAACTGATGGGAGCTAATAATCCTTCCATAGTCATATGAGTACTCATTCTTAGAGGGTCTTCTACACTCTCTTGCTCTATGACCAAAGTGATTACACATAAAACAAAAACCATTAAATGAATTATAATACCTTATAGAATTTATCTATTTGATAGGTTTTTTCATGTTGACCTTCTT
This sequence comes from Torreya grandis, assembly GCA_037957365.1. Taxonomy (NCBI): domain Eukaryota; kingdom Viridiplantae; phylum Streptophyta; class Pinopsida; order Cupressales; family Taxaceae; genus Torreya; species Torreya grandis. The sequence continues at coordinate 693,175 of JARHVA010001746.1, read as the reverse complement.
ATCTTCAACAATATTCTCCTTGACTTGAGGTGCCTTCTTTTGGTCTTCTTTGAAACCAAGACCTATTTTGTCACTTGTAGAATTTTGACTACAAAAGATATCATCTAAAGCCTCAGTTATATTTTCAAACGTCACAAAGGTCCTCACATTTCTATATGCTTGATTCAACTCAAATTTCAAGGATTCTATTTTAGTTTCATATTTGATGCATTCTTCCTCTTTAGCCTTTATGATTTCATTGATTACCTCCACCTGTGCCTCAACTTGATTGATGACCTCATCATACTCATTGAAATAATTACTCAACTTTTCTTCAAATAAGACAATTTTCTCCTCATAGTCCTTAACTAATGATCTTAGTTTGTGATTTTTTTCCTTTGGAAATTCAATTCCTCTAGGAAACTTACCAATTATACCTCAAGAAATACTTCATATTCTTCTTCATCTGATTACACATCAACCATAATGCCTTTCCCACTTGAACAACCCTCATTGTCTAATTCTATGGCCATAAACAAGGTTTAATTATTTTCATGTTCAGGTTCATGACTACCATCATCACAATTAGATGCACTTGAGTCACTTACATTATAAGAGTTGTATTCTTTAGTATATATGCTTCTTTTGTTCTTGAAAGTTCCTTTTTTTCCTTCATACTTCCTAAACTCCTTGTTTTTATCAAGCTTATAGGTATTCTTAACATCTCCATGATGTTCATCATGTTATTCATTATTCTCAAATTTTTCTTTGTTAGGAAAATTGGATGCAAAGTGACCAATCTTGCCAAAGTTGAAAATTTTGAAGGGCAACTTACCTTTGTACTTACTATATCTAAACCTTAACTTCCTTACAAACATGGATCTTACTTGATCATCATCAACATTTGAGCATTCCACATACTTGACCTTATTTTATTTTGACTTATTCTCAACTTTTAAGGCCACTTTCTTCTTGGGAGGTCTTCCTTCATTAGTTCTCATCTCAAAGGTAGCTAAAATGACATGATGTCCATCCATCTCTAACTTGTCCAAATCTTACATCTCTTCTACTGTAGACACCTTAGAGTCAAACTTAGGTGTTAGTGATCTCAATAATTTTTAAAAAAATGTAGATTATTTCAACTCTTCTCCTAATCCTCTAATGACATTGACACCTTCATCAACCTTTAATAGGTAATATGCAATTGTTTCATCTTTATTCATCTTTAGACTTTCAAATTATCTCTAATGGGTTTACAACTTGGCCATATTAACTTTGGTTTCTACTTCATATATGGTATTAAATTTTTCTCGTATATATTTGGATGATACAAAATGTATTACCTTCACATTATCTACCTCTGATAGGCCATAAATAATGGCAATCATTGCCTTGGATTTGTTTTCACTAGCCTTTCTACCTACTACATTTATTTGTGGAATTAGAGGAGTAATATAACCATCCATAACTAAATTCCAAATATCATGTCCTTATGAAAAAAAATATATTTATCCTGACATTCCAAAATGCATAATTATATCCATTTAACAATAGATCCTTATTGGTAGAGAAACCACCTTGAGCTTGTTGGCTAGCCATCCTTGTTTTTAGGATCTCTTTTAGGATTTTAGACCTAATTCAAAGGATCACGATTTAATACAAATTGTTAGAATAAAAATGACTAATAGGGTGGTTTAATAATTATTAAAAAATTTCATATCACATCCACTTAAGCAATCATCAACATATAGAATAAATAATGCATAAATAATCAACTAGACAAACATGAACCAAGATTACACAAGTCAACACACCATATATGTGGAAAACCCCAAAATAGAATAAAACACAATAATATATAAAAAATTACTATATTAATATAATAAAAACATCAAATTTATTAAATCACCCACTTCACATGGAGTACCAACCCCAACTAGCTAAGCACCGACTTAGCTAGGCTTTAACAAGCACCCACTTGTAAGAAGGAACCAACCCCCTAGATGAATTAACACCAATTAAACCACATAAAAAAATTTATCACCTTTTTAACACCATGTTTCTAATATAATATATGATGATATCCTTATTTATCTCTTCACACACTTTTATCCCTCTCAAATTGGCCTTTAGCCTTCTTCGCTCAACTAGCCCTCTTCTTGACTTGATTAGGTCATATGACTATGATCCTCACATATAGGACCTCTTTAAAATTCTTATAATTTATCACATATCCTACTATAATGGTATATAATACCTCCTTATGCTCTACAATATACTATCCTGTTCGCTTATTTCAACTCTCTTAAATAGGCTTAAAATTGCCTAGTATTTATACAAGTTTTTCTTGTTCATTTCCTTCTTGGTCAGCCAAACACTTTTATCCTTTTAGTTCAGACATGAAATTAATATTAGGACATATAATAGACATTTATTAAATATTATTTGACTATATTTATGTCTGACCTATTTCACTTTGGCTTTATCTCTCTATTAGGTCTCATGGAGACCTAATCCCATTAGGCCTACTTAGCACACATTACCATTTGATATTATTAGAGAACATTAAAAAATTTTAAATGGTATAAACACATAATATTCCATCCCAATATACCCATTCTAATATCATATATGCTCCATAACACTTTTTAGCTCAAACCACTACTTGGAGCACATCATTAGTACTATTCATATTAGGTATGTGCATATCGAGAAAATTTATCTTGAATAATTGAAAAATAAACAAAAACTTAAAAAAACATGTAAAAATATACATATACAAAATATACATTACCTTAGGGTAATTAACATGTTCATTAGACTTCATAACCTATGGTAAAAAGACTCAAACCCTTCTCTGCAAGTAACCCACTCAGAACTGTCAACTGGTCTCAAAACACAATCATGAAGAATTGAAATTAAATACCTAAAGAATAATTAATATGACCTATGAAATCATTAATATATTATTTTAAATCTCTATATCACTCTCAATTATAAATATTTCAAGGTATGATTCCAAATATTGGTCTTGTAGACCAATCTTTTGTCTTTAGTACACACAATCAACCATGAACTAGTCAACCCAGTTTGGATTTACCATTTTAATCACTTTAAATTATTTATAAGATTATGAAAAGAATTAATAGGAAATTAATGTCTTAAAAAACAACATCATATACATTAGATGCTTCATCTCATGGTATAGAGCCTCCAACTCATTACTATAACTTGCTTATCTAGATCTACTAGTTTACCTTCAAACACAATCATGATGATAATGACCTTAAACACCTATGTATACAATTTAAAAGACTTATAATTAATTTTGATAATATTATAATATCATTATACCTATATAAAATAGATAAATAACATGGTCATATGGGAATATTTGTCTTACAAACCAATCTCATAACCTCACACCTTCATTGTCTTATCTACACTAGATAAGTCAACTTATGAACAACATTTTCATTATATCCACCGACATCCAAAAGATATATCCAACATGAACATGTATTATATGATTTTAAAACTTCTCCATGTACTTGGATTCATCCTTAGTCTATGATAACACTTTCCTAATCAACTTCTCACTTTTGCCTAGTTTTCTCATTGTCTGCACCATTAGGTCTTTTAGTAATAGGTCACCTTGTATGAATGGTTTAGAACCCATGATGACTATAAACTTATTATAAACCACCATGGACATAATAAACAATTATCAATATTAAAATTTCATCCATTTATTAAATCTGACTAATACAACAAATCTTTGAGAAATAAAGCCTTTTCTATAGGGTCCACTCACTCTCGTAATAAACCAATCACACCTAAAGGTGCCTGGGAGAGTTTAATACAACCTTAAATCAATTTTATAACCATAAAAAATCATTAGAATAACTTTTTAAGAAGATATTTATTATTGGGTCATTATTAGGGTTATTTGAGGGTTTAAACCACCTTACAGTCTTAATGATCATTCATAAAGCTTAGCCCATCATTCTAGCAACCAATTCTTGAAACATTGAGATAATAACCTTACCCATATAACATTAATATATTATTTTCTCATGTATAGGTTACATGTGTCAATGAACACTTTAAAGTTCTTCTCGGGTTGAGAACCCTTCATTTTGTGCATTCAAGAAAGCTAAAAACCACTTTTCATGCATTTTATTGAAAAATTTGACCTCAAAATTGGTCAAAACACTTGAAAAAACATGACACACATATTTTAATTCTCACTTGTGAGTAATTTATTTGAAAACTTATTTTAATACTCCATCTGATCACCATTTCTCTCTTTATTCTCTAGGCCTTTGACCTACAAGTCACATTAGGCCTTGAAGCTAACCTCTTAACCACTTTAAAAGCTCTCAAAACCTCATGTTAATGATATAATACCTACTATAATTATTAAACACTATGAAACATTCTTCATATGTCTTGATATTAGCTCATGACACCTTATTAGGTCAACTATAGTTTAGAATTAGTCTAGTTGCATGCTAGGTCTATAGGTCATACCCATGTAGGCTCACCTTAAAACTCACCTAAGTAATCTAATGCCTCATAATCATGATAAAAGAAACTTATACATTCTTTATGCTTCTATGCATCCATCTCACTAGGACACCATGCTCCTTCATGTACAATACTAGGAATTCTATGCACAAGCCTTCTCAAAGTCTCTTGCTAGGTTTAAACACTTGATAAGTTTGGAAACTAATCTTGAAACACTCTTTGATGATTCTATACCTTGATTACATTCCTCACATGATCCTTAGACAATATCATACCTTTTTACACACATATTCATGCTCATCATTCACATGCTCATGATATGACTATGCTTATTATGACTAGGCTTCTCAAGACACCTAGTACTCAAAACATGCTTACCTAGACTTGATCATAAAATCTCTTTTTGATAACACTAACACTCATCAAGCTGAACTGAATCATGACATTGACCTCAGAAGAATCATTAAGTTTCCTTCAAATTATCTCTCAATATGAAGACATCAGTTTGCCTTCAAATTTTCTCATGTCACATGGTTCATATCTCACTCACCATTAACCATACATCTTTACCAGATGTACCTTAACATCAATGACATCAAACTTGACCTAGACATCATTGAAATGAAACTTGACCTTGACATCAATGACAACACTTCTCAACATGATATTCTTTGTAATAGTTGAGGGAATTTTTTTTAAAGAAATTTGTGGTATTATAGAGGGAAACTTATTATTTTCAAAACATACAAGTTCATATAGATTTGATCATTACATCAATTAATCTTCATGTGATTATTCCTTTTATATAACCTAATAAATATAGAAATTCTACTCATGTACATGGTTCAACAATATCATAAATTTTACCAAACATCCAATTTTTTTTTATCTATTCAACAAATATCATTCAAAATCTTTGAATGCTTGACTGATTTGTAGCTTGCTGAAGAGAAAATGGCATAAAGTTTTCCATATTATAATGGAAGAATATTATCTTATAAAGATTTGAAAAAATATTTATTTACATTTGTTTTTTTTCAATTGGGTCCCACAGGGAATTAAAAAGGAAGAAAGGTGCTATATATTTTTTCACATGCAAGTGAAAAACATGGTGAATTGATTTTAGGTGCAATTTTTTTTTTGAAAATTAAAAAGTAAATTTTAAAATAGGTATCTTCCTTTTATGCTTTCAAATTGATTTAGAGGGGTTGGTGAGGATAATTTTGTAAATTCACTCACTAAAGAGAGATCACACATTCAAGTCCTTCCAAAGCATTATTTTAGTCAAATCAGTGATATAAAGGTGTAAGTCACAATACTAGTTGTAATATTTTTGACCTATCACTATTTTTTTGAACATGGTCATTAGACTAATCAAAAATTTAATGATGTATAAAGGTGCATTATCAGTGGAAATCAACACATTTAAAATGATAATTTTCATGACACCTCATGCTTGTGATATTAGAGATCATATTGTATTTTATAGGTCTATTAGGATCCTTGTAATTGATAAAGTGTAAGTGTCAATCTAGAGGTTGGAGGATCCCTTGGAGTCTAGAGGATTATTACCCATCTTTAGTTAGCTATTCACTTGGATTTTGGGTTTAATGCTTGAATGACAAATTTTAGCTTGTGTTCTTATTTTTCATTCCATTTTTGGCTTTTTATACCTAATATTCATGACATGGAAAAAATATTAGTTGTTTTTATTTCTATTGATACATGGATTCTCACCTCTTACCTGATAGGGGGAAAAATTAGGCATTAGTTAGAATTTGACTAGTCATTAGTGATAGTATGAGTTGATAGGCGTTGCTAACACCAACAATGTTGAGCAAAGGTTATCAATGTTTGTTGGGCATCTAGAATATGTGTCACAAAAAGTATGGGTTATCACTTGGATGGGTTATTATGTAGGATCTTATGTTTGTTGTTGTAGTTAGACATACCTCGATCATGCTCTACTATAGTATGATATGATGATCACAGGGGATGAGTAGGTGTCGATCATGTTCATCAGACTTTTATGCCATATCTCATAGAGACATGATTTAATATATGGTGACATCAATTTTTATCAGTACTAGGATGTATAATACACTAGTTACAATTGTGACATAGTTTATTTGATGACTTCAGAGTCATTGCTCCAATTCTTGCATCTTATATACCCCTTTGGATCAAGGGGAGTTTGTTGGATTATTTTAATGATCCAAAGTTCTTTTAATGTTCTTAGTTAGTTTTATTTATTATTAAATAAGTTGGTTACTCAAGTGATTTAGTTTGTCCCTATAACCACCTGTGAAGCTTTTTAAAGCTTTCACCTCTCTTTGTAATTAATCATCCTAAAATAATACAATAAAATATTTTGTCAAATGTTTTATTAACAATGTAATTGCATTATTATTCATCAATTTACATAGATCAAAACCCATCATATCATCCCCCAACTTCCTCTATCCCTATAGCCTCACTCCCATCAAACTCCTATCGATGATATACCTGTGGTCTTAACTAAGACTAGACATTATAATCATCACGTGAATTCTAAAAATAAGATCATACCTACATGTAACATCAATCTACATACACCTAATTATGATGATGGTTATACTTTAGATGAGACATTTCTAAGAAGAATTTTATAGGCTAGAGATGATAAGATTCTTTGATATCATACTACTTTATTTCATTTTTTTTTTATCTTATCACATTCATTCCTTCATGTACATAATTATAGTATTTTTATTTTTTTATAGGGTAGAGATAGAATGATTGCATAATACACCTCTAGTTTCAAAAAATCCTCTTAGAATCATGCTCATGGATCATGCCATGACCGATCCTTACCATTTTCCTAGATACTAGGATCCTTCTAGTTTGCTTCCCCTAGAGATGATAGCTACTACTCTCAAGCCTTCCATGCATCCTACCTCACCCTCCATTGAGCCTATTCTAATTCCTACTCTTATCCTACCTTTAGCTGAGCTTCATCCTATTTCTAATCTTGATTTACCTTTAGATGAGTCTAGCCTAGTTTTTATTTCCTCCCCATATTCCCTTGGTGATGGATTTATTCCTTTGCTACAACTTGATCCCATTCCCACCTAATGGGCAAACTTATTGCGATATCCATAAAGTTGCTAGTCATTACACTAGAGAATTCTAGTTACATCAGCCTTCTTCAACTTCTCTTTTTACCTCTTTCACTAGTAGATGCCCAAAGTCTATTAACAAGAATATATGTTTCTTTCATAGAACAAATAATCATTCTTCCACCCATTATTGAAAGCTTCAGCCATATATTGACACATTGAATCCTACCCTTGCTTATCCCAAAGACAAAGTCATACCTCATCCCAAGTTTTTACCCACATATATCCCTAAACATGGGGAGGTATATTTAATTTTAAACCAATATGACACCCATCATACCAATCATTTTTTTATTCTCTAACATTTCCATCATGATCACCTTGTGATTATTGCTTCACTTGCTATTCCTCCTTCCACAAGTCACCCATGCAAGAAGGCTCCTCCTTTTCTCATGGCACCTCTTTCCCCATCTATGGATCCTTTTCCATAGGTGGTGCCTCTTTCTAGCCCCACACATACTATTTATAATTATGAATCTATTCCTCTCCTTGAATATTCTACACATGATAGCCCTATGAATATGATCCTTTAGCTACACCTATTTTTTATGTTAAGGAGATTTAGAGAGATATTTGCACAACTTTCCATGAGGATTGATGAGAATTTAATTGCTATTAGGATCTAGCTTCATAGAGATATTTTATATGTCATGGATAATATTTTTGGATAAATTTATTAGTATTTGTGAACATGACATGGTGTTCTTTCACTCTGTTTTTCACTATGATTTTGGATTAGACTTGTGATCCACTTTTATATATTTTTTATCATTTGACTATGTCAAATTTGGTTTCAACTATCTATTTCACATGGATATGTATAATATACTTCTTGTATTATATATGATTTCATTTTCATCTTTTATTATGGCTTATTTTTGTTCTTACCGTGATTGCACACTTATGTCTATAATTTCCTTTCTTTCATGGATTTCTCTTTTATGGTTTGCTATCTTATCTCAATAACTCATATAATTATTATTATGATTTGGTTATACAAACCTTGATCTCATTATTAATATTTATTTACCACATGACTAGTTAAAAACAAGACATCTTATTATACTTATATTCTACTGATCTACTTTGGATCTCCATTTATCCCTTTTATATTCCTTTCACATACTAAGCATACATACGGTTAAAAATTGAGATTATATACTAGTTCATAGGTAAGCCTAAGTGTTTAGTTAGTCATATCTTTAGATACATATCTTCCTTTAAACAAAGTCTAAAACTCATTCATGTGTATCACTTCTATCACTCATGTTGGTTATTCCAAATCCATATGGAGGAGGAATCATAAAATCCATAAAAAATTAAAATCCACATCATTAAACAAAAAGCAATGATATAAAAGGAACATAGAAATATCAAAAGTCAAATCACACTAAAATATGTGATTCATAACATATCTCCTATATATAATTAAATCTCAAACTCCATAATTGGCCTCATGATAGAGTCGAGGTCCATTGGGGTGTGATAGGATAGTAGATTAGAATAGGAGAATGAAAAATCTTTTAGTGCTACCCAATTTCTCACACAAGTACCCAATATTCACAATAGAATAATAGATCTGTAAGAGGTCCATAGGAATAGGGAACATGTTGTGGGAAGGTAAGTCCATTTTAATTTTCTTTTTCATATAACTAACATGAGTCGATATTAGTATCTCAACTATTTTTGCCTATATAGCTTTGTGCTTATTATGAATTGGTATCCTTTGTATTTTGATGGTCACTAGACTCTTGGAGTCTTTTTTTTGTACTAATATGCCTAATGATTCCTAAGGTCTTCTCATAGATGCCTATTTCTTACTTTTTACATTCCATATTTCATTACAACATTCCTCCTATTTCCCCTTGATAAAGATTATTTTTTTGGCTGATCATTCCCCCTAGGGTTTCCCTTTGTGAGTTTTAGTGTAAGATCATGGATAGGAGCAAGATATCCTCACAAATTATCATAATAAAACATTCCCTTATTATCATTCACTTCATTGGTGTTCCCCTTATGTATTATATTGTAAGACCATGGATAGGCCTAGACCTTATTCACAACTTACCACAATTCAAACATCTTTTAAAAACATTCCCATAATTATTTCCACCTCATTAGTGTTCCTTTTTTGATTTGTAGTGTAAGACCATGGATAGGACTAGGCCCTCATAAATATTATTATAATCAAGTCATAATGAAATTACATGCATCAAATTTGAGATAAGTAGTGTTTGATTATGATTCACACATCATTGAAATACTTTTGATCTTGATTTAATATGTTTTATGCTTACTTCATAAGTATTTCCCTTTTATTTTCTTATTTTCCAATTGTGTTTATTCTTACAACTATTTCATTAAATTTTTCATACTTCCCCGTTCAAATTCATGTGATAGATTTAAAATTCCTTTTACATTTTATCTTTCTTTGTATAGTTCCCAACATGATCTAGTATGATTGATTAAATTAATTGTTTCATTTTTATACCATTGGTTTTTCATATACCTTCCATTTTATTACAAATTTTCATACATCCTAATGTGATATAATGTGATTTATATTTATTTTATTTTGGTGCAAATATTTAACATGGTCTGGAAACATTTGTCATCTTTTTCCCCATCTTTAGTTTATTATATTTAGTCATCTTGTGATATTACACATTTCCCATCATGATATATTGTGTATTGCATTTGTTTTGATTATTTATACCTTTTCAAATGATTTTTTCCTCTTTATTTTTAACCATGCATATGTATCACATAATACTAGAAAAGAAAACACACATCATATATTTCCCATAAGCATATACAAAAAAAGATAAATACATGTGCTATAATGGAAATATATCCATGCATCCACATCCAAATCAAAGTACAACTCATGAGATCAATGAAACTATCAACATAAATATACATCATGTGTTTAATACAATACAAGGTACACAATATAATAGATACAAATCTAATTTTATCCTCCATCTTGTCTATCCTATGGCCTATCCATGCTACCCATTAATGATTCCAATTGGCCCCTTTGAATAGTGTGCTATAAAGAGGTAGTACAATATCTCAATGCAATAAAGTGTCCCTATAGATTTGCCACCTAGGCCTACACCTATAATAGTTAGATGGTGGTCTCCATGTGTGTGACTCTCTCCTATGCTAGGGCCTACTAGGCCTATGCCTATCCTACTTCAACCCCTACTATTATATGTAACCTATCATCACCTACCTATGACTGCCTCATAGCCTCTTCCAAAAATATAAACTAGCTTATTTTGTCTATGGTAGATAAAACCTTAGAATCATCTAGAGTGGTAGGGTTGTATGGTGCCATCATCTCATCCAAAATCTCATGTGTGAATCCATAACTAAGGCTCCCCATCTGACCTCTTCTGTCATAGGATTTTCAAAACTAAAACTAGATAGACTTTTGATTACATATATATATATATATATATATATATATATATATATATATATATTTATATTAAAAATCATCTATCAATCATAATATGATGCAACTAGTGTTCTATATCAAAAAATTAAATCAAATTTATAACATTTCTCACCAGTGTTAGTGTCACTAATCACACTCTCCTCATCTGCTTGCCCACCAATAACCTCCTCCATCAACCACCTCTACACCAATGAAAATATAGGAGTCACCACTTGATCCCACTATGATCCTCTCCTTAGGGGTGTTTATATGGACTAAATATGTCCTTGAGTAGTTATTAGATCCCTCTATGCAATAATTAGTGCATATTCCTCACATTGATGGTGCCTTCATCTCTTATGAGCATGAAATGGTTACTAATACCTCAATTATGGTGCCTAATGTGCTCTTACATCCACATCTATCACATCTACTCCTCTTGGCCCCACTACCTCTTGATATCATGCTTGACTAGCTCATAGTCTAGCACACTAAGGCCTGATCACTGGTATCTCCATAGGTACCCCTCCACCTCTTCTCCCTCTTAGCTCTCTATCATGTCATGCCCAATAAGTAAGAACTACTAGAGGAGCCACTAGATGGGGGAGTCCCAACTATCCTAGTATGTGAGCCACTATATATAGCTTCACCTATGAAGTGTAGTGGCATGTGATCTACATATGTACCAACCTTGTTGAAATGGTAACCCAACTTAACCATATGAAAATTATGTGAGTGTAGGGCTACCACACAATCTGACCTCATGTTTTAGTCTATATGGATGGCATATGCAACATGAATTTCACTACATGGTCCTATCTCCATCATAAGACTTATTGTAACCTATCATTGACCACATGGGGAAACCCAACCAATCGATACATGGGGAATCTTTCATATATCCACACACTGAACAAAATCACTAGACCTATTATATTATACCCTCTGTACAACATCTTATACATATAATTCATGAGATAGACCTAGATGATAGGCCTAAAATTTTAAAGTGCTCCCTAATCTAATATGGACTAACAAAAAGCTATCATATACAATGATACCTTTCCCTCTAACTTATGACATAATACTCATGCTATCATAAATTTTATCATTGCCTTTTATATATACATAATATTTTAAAGATATACATCAAATAATCTCACCCTCAACCTAGGGTGAATCTTATCTTGGTAGGTAGCCCATTGGTCTAATGCTAATCTCTCATCCTCTAAATCTAGTGTATCATTAATCACTAATAGCCTACCTATCATAAGTCCAAGTAATGCATGTATGTCCTCCAGAGTGATAGCCACCTCAATGGTGTCCCCCTCCACCTCTCATCATAAAGTGTTGGTCAACCATTCCCATGCTCCTAGGAATGTGACAATGAGATCAACACTCGATGGGATACATCTCATCTCTATGATGTCACCACAACCCAAGGTGACCAATTGAGTTTTATCCACATCATTCAAATGATCTAATCAATCTATTAGCCATGATGCATCTACTAAACACTAATATATTTGGCATCTCTATAGAATATCAAATAATAAAAGATGTATCAGATCTCTATGTCATAAGTAATTAAAAAACATTCTCAAAAATTTATAAATAAATTAATTAATTATATAGTTTGATTAGCTTATTATGCTTTCTTATTTTTATACAACATAAGCCTATTTGATACTAAATCAACCTTTTTATTTCAAACTATATCAGCCCATTTGATACTAATTTAGCCTTTAGCTTGCTCTAACATACTATATCATCCCTATGGTACATAGTCAATCCCCTTTAGCAAACTATATCAACCACTTACTACCAATTGTATCAACCAAAGGGTACTATGTTGGCTATCTTCCTATTTTAGACTATGTCAGCCTACTGCTATGTAGTCGGCCACATTTATAAATACTATGTTAGCCCACTACTAGTAGTCAACCCATTTTTTCCTTTTGCCTTACAAACTGAGTTGACTAGGTCAAATATGTTCTTTTCCTATAGTAAGTTTATAACCATTTACCATAAATTCCTTAAGCATTTATTGGTCCAATTTTTTTACCCAATACCTCATTATGCCCCTAATCTACCTAAAATTTTTCTAGGGTCAGTTTTAGTGTCTAAAATTTTCCTACCAATCAATTGTCTATAGTTAGCTCAATTTCAAATGAAATTACTCAAAAAATTTGAAATTCTTATTTTCTTACATGTGTTGCACTTGCTATAGCTACTAGACATTTTCTTCATTTCAGCTATCGTATCCTCACCTTGGTTGTTCTCTAGTCTTGAAATTGGTCTCTCAAAGCACTATTTTCTCAAAATAGTAAAAATAACAAATTAATTATTTCTAGCCTATTATATTTAATATTCAAAATTATTTACTTGTCAAATATTTACAATCAGATTCTATTATTTTATCATATCTTTATTTCTACTATCTCTTTTTTTGAATCATGAGATGTGTATGATTGTATTTTTGAGTTATTGATCAAAACTAATAAAAATAGTAAGTTAAACCCAATAATACAATAACATAAAAAGAGGGAAATAAATAAAAAATAAAAAATTAATAATGAAATCTTACCATCAACCTATCCCTTATGGATTCTCTCCAATATCTTCAAACCTATTCCAATGCAAAATTGATTAACTATGGATTGCTTACTTGTGGCTTCAAAATGACTCTAATAACTTCCTTATATAGTTGAATGAATTTACAAGAGTATGATGATGATTTGGGATGGTTGAGTATGAAATTATAATGAGGGACTATAGATTTACAAGTTAGTTTAGCCATGGCTTAAGCATGGATTTTATAGGATGGTGGAGGGGGTTTTAGGGGAATTTTAAATTATTTATAAGTCTCTAGTTTAGAGACTTCTAGAATATTAGAGGAGTTTCTCTAGTTCTAGAGGTTTTTGGGTTAGTTTAGGGGATAATGGGGGATTAGATGATGTTTATGATTCATAGGGATGTAGGAAATGCTAGGGTGATATGTTAACTAAGGGGTAGTTGAATAAATAATAATTTTAAATTTGAAAGTGCGCTAGTGGGTACTTATTACAATAGGATTAGTCGTTAAGTAGGCTTGTTAATAGGTTATTATAATGATTAACTAGTTATATGGGTATATAAAGGTTTATGGGGTGAATGGAATATTGTATAGGATATAATATTTTAATTAATTTCCTAAGGCTATGGTTATTGGATAAATTAGCAAGTTTAATAGAAATATTAAGATGAGTAGATTTAGGTGCATACATTGTGCCCATCTTTGAAAGTGAATTGTGAGTGAAGTAAATTGGAAGGCGTGATGTATTTTCAAATAAAAACCATTTCATGGATGGGGATGTTGTTGTAGACATGATTCACCCTCGAGGGGACATGCAGGGAGGAATGCGCCAGATGGCCATTTGAAAATAAATCCCTAGGGTGGGATAAGACCAAGATGATGATAAGGGGTTGGGATACCCCAAGTATTGAGTGAGATATGATTGAGATTCCCATTGCATAAGTGATATGGGATAAGGTGACTTAGCCTCAAAATATGAGTCTTAGGCAACAAATAATGTCAAGGAGAGAGGTAAGTTGATTAAGATGAGATGACTAAAATTATTGAGATGTTGACATTGTTTATGAAATGAAAAAAATGAGATAGGCCATAAGTTGGATATAATTCCCTTAGCAAGGACACATGTAAGGGATAGCTATAATCTTATAAAGGACATTTGACAAATGATTATTGATAATAAACCACTTTATATAGGATTTGTATCTTAATATGTTTTAATAACTACAAGTGACCCATATGGGATGGGATGAAATTAAATGTTAATAGTGGCTGAGCTATCCCTAGGTACAAGAAAGTGGCTAGGTGTTACCTATATAGTCTTAGGAGACCTTAGCCCAATGTAGTTCTGACCAAGATTGTGGATTTATAATGGGGAATAGAAGACTATGCCCCAAAATAGGGATTTAGGAAGACTTGAAGATGATGAAATGGTGGTTGAATGTGATAATAAGACATGAAAAGGGAGTTTGGGATCAAGATTAGTAGACAGGGTTGGATACTATGATATGTGATGGTCAAATGGTAAAAGAAGGGGTGAATTAGGGGGTAAAAAGGTTCATCTTGTCTTTTAGCTAATGTAAATTTTGTGCTCTGGAGACTAAGCCATGAATCACATTCCTCACTCATTATATCATGAAGATAGGGTCCAAGAGCACTCGAGGGTGGATGATGTAGGACCACTAGTGATTAATTTATGCCTATCCCATTGATTTAGTCATTTATAGATTTATTATAGGTATTTATGACATGTACATTTAGTTGGGGTGATACTACCACTAGGGGTTTTGACCTTAGTTGTGGTATTATCACTATAAATTTTATTAATGCAACTGCAAGCTACAGTCGTAAAAAACTGCAAGGGGTGACTTATAATTGTACAATGTGGCAACAAGACTCTTACATTATTTTAATATCGTGAAAAGGGAGTCATAGTTTTGTAAATAGTCAGACATGTGATTTTTCAAAACCATAAGTTGTGAATAGTGATATTGCCAAGATTATAAATTAGGGTAGGTTCAAAATTGGTGATTTTATGGAAATAAGAAGGATAGTTAGTGAATAGGTTAATGGGGATGGGGATAGGTTAATTAGGGTTTTAGATGGGTAGGTTAGTTAGTTAGTAGTGAAAAAATTGAGTAGGAAGGATAATTAGTAAAATAAGAGAGGTAAGAAGTCTATGTGATGAATGAGATAGGGTAGTTAGTTAGATGATTATAGGGGTAAACAGTTAGGTATATGATAGGGAAACTAGTTAGGTTGATGGTTAGAGAGGTTGATTGTGATGGCCAATTAGGTAGAATGGATTAGTTATAAGGAAAGGATTTTGCAGAAAATTAGGGAGATAGGCTAAATGAGAAATTCAAGGGATTAGACAAACATGTATTAATTAGATGGGATGGAATAGGCTGAATAGTTATGATTAGAGGGATCATGGTTTGATAAGTTTGTGTGTTGGTGTAGGAGGATTTAAGTGTGTTGGCTTCTCAATTATGATGTCTAGTGGTATTTCATGAGATGTATTATGTGACACCTAATGAGTATGGAGTTATTGAGATGATAGGAGTATACTATATCATGATGATGCTTGTGGTGAGGATCAATAGAGCCTTGATTACAACTCTGGTTAAGAGATGGCACTCGAAGACTAGCATGTTCCATTTTATGACTGGTGAGATGATAGTGACTCTCAAGGATGTCCTACTTAATTTTTTATTTCTAGTGAGAGGCCATAAGATATAATCATGATCACATACCTTGGGTGCGATGATATAGATATTGGTTGGTCAAATTCAAATTAGAGTGAAATATTCTATTAGGGTGTGGAGCTAAAATCTTCAACCGTTTGCACACACATGAAGAAAGGATGCTAAAGAACCAGAGCCACCGGCGTCGGCAGTATGACCGACGTTAGTTAGATGCAGTGGAGAAGGAGACTGGCGACGGCAGAGAGTCAGCCGACGTCGGTAGCACCAGACAAGCAGGGACCGACGTCAGTCGCCTGTGCGGTCCAGAACTGCTGTTTACGAACAGTCAGTTAGTTAAACCGAGTGTTTGCATGCTAAGAGACTATTTTAAGTCGCGAGCTGTGTGTCTAATTTTAGTAGTTAGATGTCTATTTTTTGTAAGCATGGGATCTTATTTATAGACCCATAAGGCATGTATTGTAATTATCATATTGATCAAGTAAGAGTATTGAAGCGAGCAAGGTCAAGGAGATCTACAGGTGTAAGGTCAAGGAGATCAGCTATAGCATTCAAGGAGGGATTGTAACTCAGGTTTTAGAGTTGGTTTTGTGTTGAGCAAGAGAGAGAGGGAAGAAGGTCTTGAGGTGTGGCAAGCCTTTGAGGTGGAGGAAGAAGTGGCATCTTCCTTATTTGTATTTTCTTCTAGTATTATCTAATACAATTGTGTGTATTGTCTCTCAAATTCTTTGCTGTCTCATGTTTCTAGTTTCTTAATCATTCTGGTATAATTTCCATGTTCAATTGCTCATATATAAGTAATCAATTGTGCTACCGTTGGATAAGGGGCCTCCTAACATATTCTAGGGTAGACATTACCAGGGCTCTAAGGGAGGGGAATATTGATATATTGACTCTTATGGTTATGTCACTTGTTACTGGCATAATCTTAATGGACAAGAGTGGTTAGTGGTTTAACTTGGAATTAGGGGATGTGGTGTTAGATATGGTTTAATATTATTGATTTTTTATTTGGGGTCCTATAATACTAGCCCATTTATACATAAAACTTCATATGGGGGATTATAGAGGAGTAATGAGTTTGGGATGCTCTCTATTATTACAGATATGGAGTTGGAAACATATTGTGATAAAGAGACCATTGGGTACCCATGTATTTAGGGAGACCAACCAACCCTTAGTATTAGATGGTATATCATTCTTAGAGTGTAGAGTTCCTATGCTGGTGAGATGCATCTTTATAAACATACATTTTATAGTCTACAAGTTGGTTAGATCACCCAGATGCCATATAGATAGGTCTAGTAGGGATGGGTTTAGGATGAAAATGTTACTTGATTCATGATCATTGAGTGTTATCTGACTAGTCATCATGATTATATTATTAAGAGATATAGGCTTGATTATGTGTAATGATATTTTTGGAGGTAGTAGGATGTTCCTAGAAAGGAGAATTTATTTGATCATAGTGATAGGGAGAGTACATAATGGGGGATTTAGTAGATATGAAACTAGCTAGAGTGGATTATGAGAGTATTACCCCTATCAATGGGATTATTAGACTCCCATTCCACATCGAGGAGTGATTTCAACATACATAGCTTGGTGGGCTCAGAGATGACCTCATAGACTACTTAGATGGCCAAATAGAGTGAGGAGGGGTTGTTCATAGATGTTTATAGTTAAAAGTTCAATTTATGAAGAGGCAAGCACAAAGACCACATCCCTAAGCACAGGGTTAGTAGGATATATAGGGGGACAAGATGTGATGGATATTGATGAGGGAGATTAGGGGGGTCAAGATGGAGACTAGACTAGAGTGGGAGATTAGGTAGAAAGGGGAGTAGGTACAAACAATATAAGACCATCTAGGCCACCATTAAGATAGGATTACTAGACACTTATAAATAGGTTGAGGAGAGAGATATAGGCTAGGGATATAAATTTTGCATAAATCTCAACTAAGTAAGATAGGATGGCTATAGATTTATAAGGACTGATCATATAAAAGGATAATCAACTAGCTAGAGTACTTGGATAAGTTTTAGGTTTAATGGGATAGGTGGAAACCTTGTAAGGGTAGATAGATACACTTTAGAGGTAGCTTCAAAGTTAATACTCCTAGATAACTTCATTATGGGTGTAGATTAGACAACTTTGATCAAGGTTGAGAGAGAGGTAGAGATATAGGTGGTTGAGAAGGCCAAGGAAGAAGGTGATACAACACTATAAGAAAGGGGTTTGGCGATGGTGATGAGACATATCAATTGAATGATGTGAGAGGTTCAATATTATATAGATTTGTATGGGAAAATGGTGTCAATAGGCTAGTGTGATATGAATTTTAGAGCCATTTCCTCTCAGTCTATGCACCATCCTGATAAGAGGCCACTAGGGCAATAATGATTCTAGATGTGTATGTGTGAGATAGGTTTTATATTATATACATGTATTTATTGTAGAAACTTTATGCCCATGGGGTCCATTTATGTAGTTATATATTTTGACATGGACTCATTTGGACATTATGGACTGTTGATATATGTGATTATGATTTTTTTATATATGATGTCATGATGATGTGATTATTACTATTTTGATTATGTTATTAATGATGGATGGAATTGAATATGTGATTTTTAGGTATGGATATATAGATTATGGATATGTTTTATTATGTATTTATATGATGATAATGCATCAAATCTTAGGATTAATTGACCATCACTCTCCATAGAATTTCGCTTATTTTGTCTTACTCATTCATTTGTACATCTTGCCATTCATTTATCCTAAATTATATATTTTAATTCATAATATTACCTTTATTCAGTCATTGGCCGATCTCAATCTTTACCTATTCCTTTTAAATTGGATCAACTTACAAAACAAGCTTTTATCTTTGATCAGGTTTAATTCTTGCTTAAAAGCTAAAACAAGGGTCCTTTATATCAACACAAGTCTATTGCACATATGTAGTTCTTTGATCCCTATTCATGATTTATTTCAAAAATATTATTGCTTCTTTGAAAATCATTATTTAACACTCAGATCACTCATTACCATTCTTGTACACCCATTATGAAACAATGTAAATTGCAAGCATGACATAGAGTGTGCAGGCTTGTTTATATGCTTGCAAACCTCTATTTTCCATTTATTTTATTTTTTATTAATAAAAATTTATTTATAACTTATATAACTTCTTCTTATCATCCAATTTCACCTTGCCACAAGTTTTTAGGAATTTTGAATGGATAATTTTGAACGGATATTTTTTCTCAGAAGATGAAAATTTCTATTTGTATTCGACTATATTTTCACTTTATCTCCCTTGATAATTAATCAATAGACCTAAAATAATTGAATTATATTATTTATTTCAAGCTGCACATACTATCAAATTTTTATAAGTTTTCATTGTTATTTCTCAAGATATAGTCATTTTTTCATGCATGCCCTAGTTATAATTTTACATAGTCATAACTCTCAGTTCTTGGTATCTCTTTGGTTGCATTATATTAGGACTTATATTCACTTGGGATAACTTTATAAAATCCACTATAATTTTCATACCAATTTTTAGGACATTTTAATGCATACTTTACAAGTTATGATCATTTTTCTACTCTTGGCCTATCTAAAGGTTTACATATTCCTCAAAGGATCTAAGAGCTTCTTTTAGATCATTGATAAAGCTCAGAGCCTATTTAAATTTTATATCACTTCCTATAAGTCTCTTAACAACTTAATATTACCCTTTCAATCATAAAATCCTCATCACACTAGTTAAATTATGTCAAACAAAGGTGTTTTCCATGATTATCATTTGTTGTGTCTTGTTTTCTAAACCTGAGAAGATATATTTGAATGAAATTACCCTTTTATTACACTAATAAATAATCTAATGATATAATCAAATGAAATACCATAATATATTACCTTACCAGTGTTTTTAAAATTTCCTTGCTTCTCAAATCATGTTCAACTTCTTACTATCAAACCTTCTTCCATGCAGACTTTCATATTTTCCATACATAATCAAGCTTTTGAGATCTTCAAACACATATTCACGTTATGAACACCTGGATATTATTAATTTAAAAATTATAATATTAAAAATTATATATTTTAATAAATAAAATCACTTATTATATGCACAAAAATATAATTATATACATGTACATATGTACATGCCTTGGATAAGCTTTATTTTCTCTCCCAAGCCTGATGGCCTTCTCTTTTCTCATTTTTATCTCAACAACCCTTACATTGAACATATGAATGGATTATATAATCCTTATTATTAATTTATACAAAATTATTCATGTTTATATTGACACCAAACATAGGTTTTCGATAATAAAAGACCCAAAATCCTCTCAACTTCCTTGTTTATTCTTTGTACCTGCCTTCTTTGTCCTTTGTCTATGTACCATCAGCTTCTAGATACATGATGAGGTGGAGTTACATATACATAAGATTTACATAGGTATATAATTTTTTTTAAAACATATCTTTAACCTTCTAGGTTTATCACATAATTCCATGCCCTCATTTTACTAGGACTATGCCCTTTACAAGGGCTACAAGTTTATAGGACTTATTCAAATATTTTGAATGAAGGTTTTGGTGGGAAAGTCTATATAAGGCAATAGAAATATCTTCATGGACTCTCAAAGACTTGAACACCTTAATATAATCTAAATGGTTTTTTATAATTCACTTAGGGCCTATCAAAGCCTTTTATAATGTAATATGAAGCTCTTCATAGTTCTTGTCCAAACAACAAGACTTATTTAACAAGATGTACACAATTTATAGAGATGAGCTAATGCTCCTACACCAGACTCTTGGGATCAAAATTTACTTGAGATACTACTCATGAATTCTATCCCTTATTAATACAATTACTTCTTGTTATCCTCTTTTGATTATCCACTCATACATGTGGACATGATCTTGGCTTCAACATTTGTAATTTACTTTCCTGGTGATCTTCTCTTTCCAAATTTCTCTTGGTCCTCATTTTATGTTCTCTACTTGCTTCCTCTTTGCATGTCTATCCTCTTGAATGATAATATCATCTAATATCTTCACCTCTTGATCTCTTACTAAAACTCTCTTCTTAGTGATCTTCACTTCTTGCTCTAGTCTACCTGCACATACACCACTCAAAACAAAATCATATATTAAAATTTGAGACCTTGAGGTCTCTTTAAGTGGTTTTTCTAACCACACTTGCTTTTATTGTTCATCAATCACCATTTATTTTATTTGAGACTCATTTTTCTCATGTAACCTGATATTCTCTTCAATTCCTTTCTTTGGACAACCCTTGTCCTTTACTTCATTATATATGGCATGCTCTAATGTTTTCATTTTTGCTTGCAACTGGTTTAAACACTCATAGACAAATTCTTTATCTTGTTTCTCTACTAGAAACACTAGTTCACTTGTAGCTTATTCAATATCTTCTATCTCCTTTAGGAGATATTCATTAATAGCTAACATGTTTCAATTATTATCAACCAAATCACTATTATCCAACTAAAAATATTTATAATTCACCTTTTTGATTACTGTAGTCTCTTATTTATAATATTACTTCAATTTTACTTCTTCAATAACCTAGGCCTTACTATTATCTTTGCTTATGAACCTGATCTTGAGCTCAAGATATTTATAATGCACCAATTCAAGTGATTCTATTCTATGATTCATGAGTCTATTTGAATCAAGGGACTTATAAACATAACTAACTTGTCTCCCTATAAATAAAACATATAAATTAATGTTAAATGCAATTTTTTCTAGTCACTTATCCTCTTGAGTAGCTACCTATTGTTCTCTCATTTTCCATTCCCTCTTAAGATCTTCATCCTTGAGCTTTTCCTCTTGCTTAGATTGCATTCTGATTTCCCTTATTGAGGCTATCCTCATACTTATCCTTTATCTTCTCTCTCTTGTCTATTGGATTGGTCATTTCACTTTCTTTCTCATCAAAAACCCATTCCATGGGTCCTTGATTTCTATCATAAGTTTTACTAGTGCTATTCTCTACTTTACTTCATTCATTTCTCTCAAGAAAGCTTCCTCTTATTTTGTCCTTCTCATCTCTCTCTTTCTTCTTATTAAGCTAGTATTTTGCCTCAACAAAATCTCTAATCAATAATCTCACCATATTTATTATCCAAAACAAGTATTTTTCACCTTGATCCATATTTTATCCAAGCTCTCTCCTTGGATCAAATTATTTGAGCAAGAACTTTGCTCTTTATTTTTGATCTTCTCTATCTCCTTATATTTTCAAGCCTTACTTGGATTTTCACCATATTCTTAAGACTTACTTGGCTTTAAACTACCTTGACTAATTTCCCTGCAACTTTGATCACTTCAATAAATACTACAACTCATTAACAACCATGTTCAATTAACATAAACTCAAGGAAATACCAAGTTTATCCCCACATATCTGATTAGAATTCACTTGTTTACCATGTCCATTTATAATAAAAAATATTTAATCTGAAAAATCATTTAAATTTATTTTACCCAATATCTCTTGCTAAGATTTGATACCAAAAATGATGACAATGCATCAAATCCCATGAATAACTTATCATCGCTATGCATACAATTTCACTTGTTTTATCTTACTTGTTCATTTGTACATCATGCCATTAATTTGTCTTAAATTATCTATTTAAATTCATAATCTTACCTTTATTTATTCATTATCCAATCTCAATCTTTACCTATTCCTTTTAAAGTGGATCAACTTACAAAACAATCTTTTATCTTTGATTACGTTTAATTCTTGCTTAAAAGTTAAAACAAGGGTCCTTTATACCAACATAGGTCTATTACACATATGTATTTATTTGTTCCCTATTTATTATTTCATTTAAAAATATTATTGCTTCTTTGACAAGCATTATTCAACAGTCATATCACTAATTACCATTCTTGTACACCCATTATGAAACAATGCAAATTAAAAGCATGACACAAAGTTTGTAGGCTTTTTTATAGCCCTAAAAACCTATGTTTTCCATTTATTTTGTTTTATATTAATCAAAATGACTTGATAACTTATATAAATTATTATTAATATCCAATTTAACCTTTCCACAAGTTTTTAGGAATTTTCAATGGATAATTTTGAATGGATATTTTTCTCAGAAGATGAAATTTTCTCTTTGTAATTGACATTATTTTCACTTTGTCTCCCTCAATAATTAATAGATAAACATAAAAATAATTGAATTATATTATTTATTCCAAGGTTCACCTACTATAATTTTTTTTATAATTTTTCATTTCTTTATTTCTCAAGATATAGTCATGTTTATATGCATGCCCTAGTTCTAATTTTACATAGTCATAAAACTCAGTCCTTGGTATCTCTTTGGTTGCATTGTATTAGGAATTAGAGTCACTTGGTATAAGTTTATAACATCCCATAAAATATACATATCAATTTTTAGGACATTTTAATGTATAATTTACAAGTTATGATCATTTTTCTACTCTCAACCTGTCTAAAGGTTTACACAGTCCTCAAAGGACTCGAGAGTTCCTTTCAAATCATTTATAAAGTTTAGAGCCTATATAAATTTTATATAACTTACTATAAGGAAATTATAAATTTAATATTACCCTTTCAATCATAAAATCCTCATCATGCTTGTAAAAATACATCAAACAAAGGTGTTTTCCATGACTATCATTTATTGTGTCTTATTTTCTGAACTTGAGAAGACATATTTTAATGAAATTACCCTTTTATTCCACTAAATAAATAATATAATAATTTAAAAATATTAATTATCATAATATGTTACCTTACCAAGGGTTTTTATACTTCCCTTCTTCTTAGATCACGTTCAACTTTTTACTATTAGACCTTCTTCCATGCAGACTTTTATATTTTCCATACACAGTCAAATTTTTGAGATCTTCAAACACATATTAACCTTATGAACACCTATATATTATTAATTTACACATTATAAGATTAAAAATGAGACCTTTGAATAAATAAATTCACTTCTTAACTACAAAAACATATAATTTATATACATGTACAAGCTTTGGACAAGCCTTATTTTATGTCCTAGGCCTGATGTCCTTATATTTTATCCTTTTTATCTCAACAACCCCTCCATTGAATGTATGAATGGATTAAATAAGAATTATTATGGATTTATATAAAATAATTCATGTTTATATTGACACCAAACATAGGTTTTGGATAACAAAAGACCTAAAATCCTCTCAACTTCCTTGTTTATTCTTAGTACTTACCTTGTTTGTCCTTTGTCTATGTACCGTCAACTTTTAGAGAAGTGATGAGGTGGAGCTACATATACATAAGATTTAGATAGGTATATAAAACCTTTTTAAACATATATTTAACCTTATATGTTCATCACATAAGTCCATTCCCTCATTTTACTAGGACTATGCCCTTTACAAGGGCTACAAGTTTATAGGACTTATTCAAATATTTTGAATGAAGATTTTGGTGGGAAATTTTATACAAGGAAATATAAATATATTCATGGACTCTAAAAGACTTGAAAACCTTAATATAATCTAAATAAAGTTTTCTAATCTACTTAGGGCCTCTCAAGTCATTTTATAATGCAATATGAAGCTCTTCATAGCTTCTTGTCTAGACAACAAGACTTATTTAATAAGATGTACAAAATTTATAGTGATGAGTTAATGCTCCTACATCATTATATTAGGTGATTGGATATAATTATGTTTATGTGATGATGATTATTTTGATATGATTAATTAGATAATATAAATGATTGTTATGATTTAGACGTAGATGATGTTTATTATTTTAGATGAGATGTAATGATGAACATGTTTTATTTATTGTGGGTGATTATTATGTGTTATAATAAATATGTAGATGATATTATGTATTTTATGTTTATAATGTGATGGTAAAATTACATGTAAGTTTTGTTAACATATTCTAGTAGAGAATCCATTTTTTTAATCATATGTCTCACAAACTGATGGTTGGATAAAATCCTCCTACACTAAGGAGGTGGGTGGAGTTTTGGGTAGTGGGTAGGATTGTCAATCAGGATAGTGAAATGATTAGGTAAAGTGAATGGGGTGGAATTTGAAGCCATTAGATATGTAGGAAATACAATTTACTATTTTACTTGTGAGTATAAGTTATCCCATGACATGAATATAGTCAAGGTCACATTGGATTCACAGTGTTTGGGAACTCCATTTTAATGATTTTCCCAATTCTTATGTTGGGTAGTCACTTAAAGCCATCCTCATTCCCTTTGTCAAAAAAGAAAAATTAAAAAAAAAAGTCAAGATAATAACAAAACAATATTTTTGGCTAAAAAATATATACAAGACTTTAATGATTATTAATAAACCTAGTCAACAATATTTACATGGCGATATATATGCTGACTTGTGACAAAATAACATACATTCACATATGCATAAAAAGATAATGAAAGATATGTAAAAAAATTATTTCTTAATAATATAATAGGATTATAATACATATTTTACTCCTACAAAGATAACTTAAGGAAATGATTAATAAAACCCTAAAAAGACTTAATAAAAGGGTTATTAAAGACAATATATACAAGATGACCTAAAGGAATTGACTAATCAGGGATATAGTTAAATATTATAAGGGTAGATTGTGCCCAGAAAATTATTGTGATAAATGAGACAAGGATCAAAACTAGTTATAACACAAATGTTTAGGATCTAAAGTGAATGATTAGGATTTGGTTACAAAGCGTATGATAGATATTAGAGTAGGAATATTATATGACCCTTTGTTAGTGATGGGGTTAGTGGGTTCTTATGGATTTTTTTTAGGGGGTGAATGGGGATGAACTAATTTGGGTGTAATAAAGGATGATAGGAGGAAGAGTCATCAATGAGGATGTGATCAAGATATGTATAAAAGGGCTGAAATAGAATAAGAAAATTTTAGAGGGTGGAGTAGATGTTTCTAGATGACTCCTCAACAAATATCCTCTTCACACTTTTAAAAATGATTTACCTCAATGTGAAAATCATGTCTTCAGATTTCCTTAAGAATATATTAAATACCCACTATTAGGACCAAGTTTATAAGGAAGTGAGGGAATGGAGTGAAAGTATGAGAGAAATGGAATGGCAATGGATGGATGTGCCCCCAAGAGTGAGGACTTATATACAAAGGTTATTCAAATCTCTTTAAATATAAAAATGATTTAGATTCATAATATTCATGGGATCATCAGATAATCACCATCTAGTGTAGCCAATATATAGGCTCTTGATCCAATTTTTAAAATAATGATAGAAGGCCTAAGATAATTTGTTTCAAATTTTCCTTTATTTTATCGATCTGCATTGGTGTTTTTTTATTCTCCTTTAAGACTAGGTCACCAATTTTGAATTTTTGGGATTAGATATTCTTGTGATATTGGCCTTTGAGCTTATTATGGTATGCCCTAAGATGATCCAAGAAATTTTGGCATTTTGATCTAATAGATCAAGCTCTTGTATATGTTCTTGTCTATAATTATGATCATTAATCATGCTACATAAAGAGATTCATAAGAAGGGGAACTCAACTTCAATGAGAAAGATTACTTCTATGGCATAGATTAGAGAATATAAAGTATCCCCAATAGGTATTCTGATGCTAGTTATGTAATACCAATGAGAGGGATATAGTTGTAGATGCCAATTTTTACCTACATCATTGATAATTTTCTTGAGAATTTTGAGAAGTTTTTTATTATTTGCTTCTACTTGTCCATTGACCTAGGATAATAGGGTACAGATAAATGCTACTCAATGTGATAATGATCACACAAGTCTTTGACTTATTGATTTTCAAAATATTTACCATTAAATAATGTGGTTTTGGATAGGATTCTAAAGCGGTAAATAATCTGATTCAAAATGAATTTTGATATTTAGAGACCTGTGGTATAAATTAGTAGCATCACTTCAACCCATTTGGTAAAATATTTTGTAGTTGAAATTATAAGCTTATGTCTATCGAATGATGTAGGACTAATCTTGCCAATTAGGTCTAGTCCCCATATAGAGAATGGACATAAGCTCATTATAGGTTCTAGTTCTTATGTAAGGGCATGAATGAGATTACCATGCTTCTGACAAGTTATACATTTATGCACATACTATCAAGCATCATGATCTATTATGGGCCAATAGTATCTAGTCCAGAGTAACTTCTTGTCTAGGGCCATCCCACTGACATGACTACCATAAATACCATCATGGACCTCTTTGATTGTAAGAATAACCTCATCTGATGTTAGACATCTCAACAAGGTTTTGTCATATCCTTTCCAATAGAGCATGCTATTAAGGATGGTATAATAGGATGTGTGATGAATGAAGGATTTACATTGGTGGTGATTGAGGTTTAGTGGTAGAATGTTATCATGAAGGTAAGTTTAAATGTCATGGTACCAGGGTAGTCTAATATTAGGTATAATATAAATTTAATAATGAGCCATTAATTAATGAACTGGTAATAGTAGTTATTCAATTATGAAATTTCTTTCAAAGAAATCTTTTGAAAGATCTATCAAATAACCAATGATGGCCACTAAGTTAGTGGCTTTATTGCTTCCCCTAAATACTTGATCAAATGTTATTAACTAAAAACTTTGCTCTAGTTAGTCCACTAATTATTTATAAGGAAGTAATTTATCATCCTTTGTCTAGAACTATTCATTCACCTATTTTATAATCAATTAGGAATCACCAAATACCTGAAGATGCTAGATGTTTCATTAGATGGTAGGTTGCAGTCCAATAATTAATTCCTCATACTCGACAATATTATTTGTAAAATGGAAAGAAATTTAGAAGGCTTTAGGGGTTAGGTCACCTTGTGGGTTTATCAAAGTATTCCTACTCATAACTCATGCATGGTGAAAGATCCATAAAAATATAACTTCAAACTATTGGATTCTGAAGTGGTGAGTATAGAATCTTCTAGGAAAACCATGATTATAGGCTTTATGTCTACAATAGGTGATGCTATAAGTTAGTCTACAATGACTTGTACTTTAATGTAATTTTGATTTAATATTATATATCAAATTCATTTAGTAACATGATCCATTTGGCCATTCTACTAGTTAAATTTGATTTAGATAGCATGTGTTTAAGAAGATGAACCTTTGTTATGAGCTTGACTTGGTTTTTCAACATATAATGCTTAAGTCTCTAGGAGGCAAAGACTATGACCAAGCAAGACTTTTTAATAGGGGTGTAGTTAAGATCATATGAGATTAAAGTTATGCTTAAATAATAAATTGCTCATTCTTTACCTTCATCATTATGTTGAGCTAGTAATGCCCCCATAACACAAGGTGTTGCATAGATATATAAAAGTAATGGCCTTCCTAAGATGGGTGGTGATAAAATTATAGGTTTAATCAGGTATTAATTTAGATTATAAAAGTATTTTGACATTCTAAGTTTTATTTGAAATTAGTTCCCTTATTTAATAGATGGGTGAAGAGATGACACTTATCTGTCAATTGTTATATAAACCAATGAATAGACTATAGTTTTCCTTGAAGGTTTCTCATTTTAGGTTTTTAGGAGGTGGAATTTCAACAAAAGATTTTAATTTTATAGGGTCTAATTAAATTCATTTTTTGGAGACTATGAACCCCAATAGTTTACCCGAGGTGACTCCAAATACACATTTTTAGGGTTAAGTCTAACCTTACATTCTCAGAGCCTCTCAAATATTTTCTTTAAGACCATAGGATGTTTAGATTAGAGTTTATACTTTCCTAGTATATCATCCACGTAATATTCTACAATATCATGCATCATGTAATGGAATATTACTATCATATCCCTTTAGCAAGTATCTCCCACATTTTTAAGACCAAAAGGAATCACTTGATAAAAAATAGTTCCACATGGAGTGATAAATCTAGTCTTATGTCAATTTTTAAGAGAAATTTTAATTTGATTGTAACTAGAGAAACCATCCATGAAGGTAGGTATCTCATAGCCTAAATTAGAGTCCACAATCATGTATATATTAGGTAATGGGAATTAATCTTTGGGACACGATTTATTTATCTCCAAAAATTCAATATAGATTTAGATTTCCCCTTGTGGTTTATCCATAGGGACAATATTAGATATCCACTTAGAATAGTCAATCAGAGGGATAAATCTAGCTTCCAAGAATTTTTATAATTCCTATTTGACCAAGAGGGCCACCTTGGGGTGAATTTTAAGAGGTTTATGTTTAACTAGTTTTTAATTGGATGAACCACTAAATGATGCACTACCAAGGTTAGATATAGCCCTGGTATGTTAGAATAACTCCATGCGAACACATCTATATATTCTTTGAGAAGCTTAATGAGGACTTGTTTCTCTTTATATGTAAGAATTTCCCCCAATTTGATGATTTTAGGACTTTATTATATTCCAAAATTTACTTTTATAACCTCCTTAATGAGGGAAGGTGACTAGTCTTATAGATATGTTGGGGGTGATGGTAATTCCTCTTCTAAAGCAAAGTCTCTTAAAAGTTTTGTATCTAGTTCTGGATAAGATTATAACTCATTAGGAGTGGGTTGGATGTATTATATATTTGAAGGATCTTAATTTTCATATTCCTCTTATTCAATTTGATTTAGAGATATTTTTCACTCATCAAAACATGTAGAGTCATTTAGATTGATAGAGAATCCTTTCTTATGATCTCTTAATGGCATAAAATCTCTTGATCCCATATATTAAATAATGGCTTCATCATTTTGAAATATATCAAAGGAGGTTTCATTCTTTTGACCCCAATCTATAAGTGTGGGATAATAGAGGGAGATGTTGATAGTGGAGATGGTGGTGTCAGGGAAGTAATTGGTGACAACCAAGTCCTCATAAAGACTATAGACGTAACCTATTTCAAATTATTCATCACAAGTAGAATCCTTAAGAAATAAAGAAGTGTCTAAGATTATAGTGATTAGGTTAATTCCTAGAGGTTTATATCCTAAGCCAAGATGTTTTGGGGTTTTTTGAACCCCTATAGGATCAAATCTACCTTATTCATCCCTTCCTAGTCCTTTAACCTTATAATTCATATTACGAAGCATATTTTGAAGTTAGGGGTACTTATGTTTATAAAATTCTAGGGATTTGTCTTTAGTAATGAGCCATGAATAATCTATCTCATCAAATTATTCTTTTGATAGCATGCCTACTTTATTAAATGTTGTGGACCCAAATTGATAAATAATGGGTTTATCTTTCCTCATGGTCAAGGACCCATAGCTGCATGGGGAGAGTGGTAGGTTTACAATATAAATGTTTTATTATTCATAATCCCCACAACCCTTGGAAGTGATATTAATATTAGTGATGTCTAGGGATTCATTTTAAGCAAATGGTAGATCATCAGGGGGATATATGTTGTAGCTTTAGAACTATAAGTGGAACTATGAGGGATAGGGAAATAGAAAGTAGGATTAAATTTATCCATTTGACAGTTGTGAAAGTATTCTATCTCTCTAGGGATGGTAACCTCCATTCCTAAATGAGGTAATTTTAAGCATTGATGGAGCGTGGAGGGTACTACTCTCATTTTATGAATCCATGGGCAGCCTAGAAGTAAATTTTATAGGAGATTAATATCCACTATATAAATTAAGTTTTGGTAGACTACTAGTCCCATAGTTATCAAAAGATAAAGAATGCCTATAGATGGCCTCTCATTATCATTTTATGCTTTTATCATTATTAAAGTAGGCCCTAATGAAGATTTATAGTACCCAAACTTCTTGATAAAGTCAAGATTGCATAAATTTAATGCTGACCCTCCATCTATGAGTACCCATGGGATCTTATGATTAGAAATGGAAATTTTAATGAATAATGGATAATTATGATGAGGGCTTATAGGTGGCATATATTATATACTAAAAGTGGTTTATTATGAAGGAGATAAATGCCCCACTAATGAATGAAATTATCTTATGTCAATATCCCAAGTTATGTGCATGGGTATGATTCTAATAAATCACTTATATGGACCAAGAGATATTATGCATGCCAAAAAATTATGGGTTACCCTCCTCAAAACCATCATGAAAGGAGAGGAAGTCCCAAATTTGGGTAGCCTCATCACCTTTAACCTCACTCAATAGGTAGATGGAGTTTGCATGGGTGACAATTTTTATATGATGTCTTACATGGTGGATTCTATCAGTGCCACCTTAAAATTAAATATCTAGACATAATGGGTACCAATAGGATCTATGGTGCATGTAGTGTTTTAAAAAATCTACATTCACCAATTTTAGAATCATATCTAAGACATATACAACCACTTTTACTCTATTATGTCTTGAGCCATCACTGAGATATAGATGCCAAGGCTCTTAGATGAGATCTAGGCTTCACTACATCCCATTGGTGCCTATTAGTACTCTAGAGATAATGCCATAATCAGAGTGGATGGTATTTAGGGGGATCCTCTTTTTCTACCATATATAGTCTTAGACCATGTTTTAGATCAGGAAATAGCCTATAATTGTTCAATGACATCATGCATTTTTGTCTTGCTATAAGATAAAATCCCTACCAAGAGTTCCCTATGGTCATTGGTTGCCATAAGTATAAAATAATACTTGTGTTTCAAGCCATGGCCCAATATTAAGACTTCTTTAATTTAGGTAAGGTAGAACACAAAGAGTTGGATCCTTAGGGCATAATAGATACTCATGTGGATAAATATTGACTGCACCTTAATATCACATACAACCATGAGGGCCACCTTAATGACATAATTTACCTAAATTTGGAAGATAATGCTAAGGTGATTACAAATCTAGAGGTATTATCCCACAAAAATAT
This sequence comes from Torreya grandis, assembly GCA_037957365.1. NCBI lineage: Eukaryota > Viridiplantae > Streptophyta > Pinopsida > Cupressales > Taxaceae > Torreya > Torreya grandis. The sequence goes on along the minus strand of JARHVA010001746.1, from coordinate 660,853 downwards.
GTAAGCATAAGCACATACCATACTTATGTTGCAAGAGAGACCTACTCCTTTATATCCAATTGGAATGTAACTGGTCCCTCTATAACAAGCCCTATAGAAGCTACTAGTTGAAGTTGAGGCAACAACACCTCATCTCTCATAGAAAATTCTACAAGGGGTCAAAACAACCACAACTCCATTAGATTCAATGTCTACTTCATATGCAACCACCATCTAGGTAAGTTAGTCTCAAGCTACTTAAGCTATTCATTTCATAGGTAGTTTAGATTCCTAAAAGAGCCCATCTTGGGACCAACCTGTGCATTCTTGAAGGTGTCAACCCCAATTTTGGCCTAACCAAGTATTCCCTTCCTAATTTCCCATGGTTTTTCATTTTAGGTGAAAATAAACCTTATAATGGTCCATTCGATAACAACCCTAAAAAGTACCCTATTGGGTCATTTATGATCCACATGGTATTTAATTATTTAGTTTTTTCATTATTTTAGTCTGTTAGATTAATTTATTTTTGGTTATTTGAGTTAGTTGAAAAATGCAAGGTAGTTGGTTTAATTTTAACTTCCCATGAAAGGTTTTTAATCTTTCACCTATGTTGTAAATCTTATCCAAGAATAATACATTTATACCTTTGAGCATACATTATCAAAATTATAATGTAATCCTCTATTTTCTTATGCATTATCCTATTTGTAATGTACCTAGAGGGGGATAGATTAGTAGCATAAATAGTAGAATAGTGAATTGTAGTGAATAGTAGTTTAATACCACATGCATAAAAATAAGGAGTTGGGTATATTAGAATAGTATAAATAAGAGGGATTAGGAAATTTTAATATCATCCAAGCAAATATGTCAATCAAGAGTTAAATACTCTAATAAAGAGGTAACCCCCTCAAAGTGGTAAGTAATTGTGAAGTTATTCTTTCCTACCAAAAAGGAATATTTTATTAATATATTTAGTATTTATCCAATTTTCCATATTATAGCATTTGAGTTCTTATCATAGTACATACCTAGAGGGGTATAATATTATAGTGAATAATCCCATATGCATTACAATATGGAGTGGGGTAGGTAAGAAATAGTATAAGTATAGGGGCAAATGGTGTTATAGGGGATTGAAGAGTTATTTGAAACTGAGCCTTGCTCAAAGGAGGTAGCTCCCTCAAAGTGGCCTATGAGCCAGAGTTTTTCTTTCCTTAAAAGGAATACATATTTAATATCTATAGTATTTTTCCAATTTTTCATATTGTAGCATTCGAGTTCTTATCATTTGTTATTAGAGCACTTTTCAAGGCTATTTCCATGATCTTTGTTGTAGACACATTTTGGAGAGGTGTATTTAGGAGATTTATTTCATCTTGAAGGTTTTAAATAAGTCCTATATACATCCTTTTCTCTCATCCCAATTGTAATTTGAAGTAAAAATTTGTTAATTAAAACTATAGATTTTTGTTTTTATAAAAAAAAATGTGATTGATTTTTGTTAATCTTCTCTCATAATATAATGAATCACATCAAACCATTTCTAGGTTGGTGATCCTCTATCTTATATTTTTATAATAGTTTATGTTTTTTATTTTTATTTAGTATTTTAAAATTGATCATTTTTTTATTGGCTGATATGATTTTAAACAAAATCATGGAGCCTTCTATTTTATCTAGAGCAAAGCATTCATTAAAAAATATTCATGATATTTTTGATGTAATTGATCTTCACTTCCATTTAACCATGCAATATGATGTGGAAATTAATGTATGGTTGGATAGGGAGTATAAATATAGGGAATAACATGTAGATTCATTTCCTATAGTTGAAGAATATGAAGAAAAAATAACTATATAGATGGAATTAGAGGACATTTGTAGAGTATGGAATGAATATCTCCTTCAGTTGGATGAGGGTGATTTTGGTATTTTATTCACCAAGTCTTACATACATATGGTAAAAACTTATTTTCTTATTCCTTCTAATGATATCCATAATTTAGTGAATTCTTTAGTGGGGCTAGGTACTTCAACAAAAATGTATGTCAAGATTAATGCTAAAGGGGATGGTATGTATCCTCAGCTACTTCATCAGGCAGACTATTTTGAGCACCATTACTCTCACGTTGAAGTGATGATCATCATGCTTCAAGTTACACTTCAATCTTCAGTTATAATGCTCATATTCACTAGGTTGATGTATATGTTCACCTCCCAACATAGAAGGAAAAAGTTAAAACAAAAAAGGATGCATGGGCAGGCTTCTATCTAGTCTTCAAACTATTTTAATATGTATGGTTAAACCTTCATCTTTCTATTACTTATAATTTTTTGAGTGTATGGTTAAACCTTCATCTTCCTATTTCTTATAATTTTTTGAGGATGAAACATTTTCAAGGGGGATGAAATGTAATATACCTAGGGAGGGATAAATTAGTAGCATAAATAGTAGAGGATTGAATAGTAGTTTAATACCACATGCATAATAATGAGTTGGGTAGATTATAATAGTATAAATAAGAGGGCTTGAGCTATTGTAATATCATACAAGTAAATATATCAATCAAAATTTAAATAATCTGATAAGGAGGTAGCCCCCTCAAAGTGGTAAGTGATTGTGGAGTTATTCCTTCCTACCAAAAAGGAATATTTTATTAATATATTCATTATTTGTGTGTATTTTGAGTATGTGAGAAAGTAAGTTCCTAACACAATCCTAATAATGGCATCATAGTGGATTAAAAATAATTTTTTGGTGAATGTGTGATTTAAAGGTGAATAAGTTTATTGAAAGAAGAGAAGAGAAAATAATAGTTATTAAGGTCAATGCTTGAGCATTTGTTTTAATAACAATTTTCAAAGAAAAATTATTTCATATGCTTTTAACATCACTTGTACGACCTTGAAAATTTAATTGTTGTCACTTGAATTTGTTCCCTTGAGGAGATACTCAGATCTCTTCATCCAAGTGGCATAATGGAGTCATCTCTCAGGCTGTGGGTGACAATTTCGTTGAGATGAATCTCTAGATAATGGGCTAGCTCCCTTTGATGCACCTTGAAATCTCTCTCTAACCTATCAATTGTGTATGAAAAGGGTTAAGGAAAAAAAACTAAGAAACCAATTGGTGATGCACTAATGTATAATGTCCTCCTAATTGACTGAAACCACTACTTAAAGACAAACAAGGTGTTTTCCACACAAGACTCACAACTCAAGATTCATTACTACATCAATGTTTCATATGATAGATTAAAGAAGGTATATGATTATTAGGAAGGGAATGAATGATTCCAAAGAAGGATACAATCATTGACCACTTCTGGGATATATATACACTTAGAAAAGAATACTAGAAAATACCTATAACAATATCCTTTCTGCAAATTGGTAGACCATCAAGAGTACAAGCTAGAAAAGATAATCTTTTGCTAGACTAGACCAACAAGATTCAATTCATTACTCAATATTACAGCATATGAGTAGTAAAAACACTTGTATATTTCTTCAAGAGTTATTCAAGTACAAATCTAGCTATATTTTTATCATTAACTAGTGGAGGCTACTCAAAGAGCTGAAAGAATGCATATATATAGATTTTGAGAAAAGAATCAAGTAATGGAAGTCCAAAGGTCACTTGGACATGTGTCACCTTTATAATATCAATTACAATTGCATGTGAAAGAGGGATGAGATGAGTCATGTCATGTAATGAGTCTACTCATTCTATTGGACATAGCCATTGATGTATGAAGGATTATCATTGATGTCAAATGCTATTATGTATTAATGACAAAGGTGTTGAGTTGAAAAAACTTGTTGTAGAGCCCCATGGAGTTGTGTGTACTTTGAATGACTATCATTTGCAAGTATCTCTGTGGTCTAAGTTCTAAGTCATAAGGATACATAGAGCAAGTGTTACAAATGCATAAGGTTGTATGTGTAAATGTTTCCATAGTCAATTTCACACCTTTGTATTTATTTAGGGAATTCTTTTAGAGAAAGTGACTTAGGCAATTCCTTCAAGAAAATGGCTTAGACTTTGTCGGAAAAATTATCCACAATAAAGTTTCTAAAGGAAATGAATGTAAGTTGGAATTATTTTTGAAAAAGTAAATTGAGTGATTCTTTCGAGAAAATAGTTTTGACCTTGACAAACAAAATATCTGCAACAAAGTTTCCAAAGGAAATGAGTGCCATTTGGAATTCTTTCGAATAAAGTGGTTTGGCCATTTCTTTCAAGAAAATTGGCTGAGTCTTTATTTCAAAAAAGTTGAAGGGTAAGTGGACCATTCAAAAGTTCTAAAGGGATCCTTATAAAAATCCTGAAGGGTACTTTGCAAAAAGTTTGAAGGGCAAGTGGACCATTCAAAATTTCTGAAGGGATCATTGCAAAAATGCCAAAGGGCAAGTGGACCATTCAAGAGTTCTGAAGGGATCCTTTCAAAAATATGAAGGGTACTTTATAAAAGTTTTGAAGGGCATGTGATCCAAAAAAAGTTTATGAAAGGACATTTTGAGAAGCCTCAAAAGGTACATTTCAAAATTCCAAAATAAAAATACACTTGGTATTTTGTCAGGGAAATTGTCCCAAAGCCCCTTAGATGAGAAGGACCCAAATTTTTTTCCAAAGGATACTTTTTTAAGGATCTAAAGGGCATGTGACCCATCCAAAATTTTAGAATAGGTCACTTAGAGAAGATCCAAAGGACAATTTCAGAAGAATGGCATAGATGAAATCTTTTAGAGAATTTATCTAGGGCAAGTAGACATTTATAAAATGTTGAAGGGTATTTTGAAAAAGTTTTGAAGGACACTTTTAGGAGAAGGGCATAGATGAATTATTTTAGAGAATTTTTATAGGGCAACTGGACAATTACAAAATTCTTGAAGGATACTTTCAGATGGAATGGTCTCTTACAAAGTTTCCAAAGGATATTTCAGAATAAAAATAGGTCACATGCAACATTGTTGAAGGATAAGTGTGGAGTCTTCTAGAGCATGTTAAAAATTCTAAATGGTCAAGGTGTGTTAAATATCGAACAAGTTTGAAGAGATCAAAGGAGCAAAAATAATACATGAATACTGAAGAAAATAAGATAAAGTGAACATGCCAAAGTTTAATGACCAAGCCAATATAAATATCATGCATCTTTAAGAGATCAAATGGCACATGGAACTTGGATGGAAAGATCAATAGACATGTTTCAAATTTAGAATGAAAAATAAATAAATAACCATTGAAGTGAGTTAGTTACAAGAATTTGGCAAGACGGTTGAAAGATATAAATAATGTTAGTTGAATTGAAATGATTATTCTAATTTTGTGAGTGTGGAAATTAATGCGATAAGGGTAGAATTAAAAGAGGCCTAGATAATGGAAGTCATATAGTCATTTTATTGGAATGAGAAGAGAAAAGTAATGAATGCAAAATGTATAAAAAAGAGACTCATCTAAGTCTTGATAATTCAAAGTGACGAAGTGTAGGGAATAAAAACTATCATATTTTCATTTTAGGAATGAGAGGACTTGAGAGGAGTCGAGCCATATATATAAAAATATGAGACAAGTCTAAGAATAGAGGAATAATGGTCAAATTGTAAGAACATAAGAGTGTCAAATAGATAAATTTAGACATAGAGAAAGGGTGCAAGAAGAGTGAAGATCACACAAGATTGTGTTGAATGAGAAATGAGCAGTTGCAGATTAGACATGCAACAAAGAACATAGACTTGGATTCTTTTGTGAATCTAATTAATGAATTTGAAGTGTAAATGTATAATTGGTTGGTGCCATAAAATTAACTTGGGTTGGTGCTCAATACAGGGAGTGGGTGATTCCTTAGAGTTGGTTCTCTTAAAATAGGGGATTGGTGTCTCCTTGGGATGGGTGTCCTTAAATGTAACTAGTGAGGTTTAGTCAGTGAGACAAACTTTGTGAGGTTGGATTAGAATAGTAACTTCTAGAAACATTCTCACCATAGATTTTCCCTTTGGGTTTCCATGTATAAATCTAGTGTTGTATGTTGTGATTTTGTGCATGTGATATCTTTCATTTATATGTTTAAGATTACATTTGTTTAAAATTCATCTTAAAAGTTGTAAGTAATTAATTTTTGAGATATAATGATTCATCCCCCCCATCTTAGTAGATATGTGTGTTCAACAATTAGTATCAGAGTAAAGGGTTCCAAAAGAGAAGCTTAATTAGCTTAGGTTGATCTTGGAGTCTGAACACAAAATGGCTTGTCATGAAGGAACTTCATCAAACAAGGCACCTTTATTTGATGGGTCTAACTATGCCTTTTGGAGCATAAGGATGAAATTATATTTAACCTCCTTGGGGTTTGATGTCTATATGTCCATTGAGAATGGATACACAACCCTTATTGTTTTTCCTATTGATCAGACAATGAAGAAGGCATGTGAATGCCAAAGCAAAGAATGATATTCTTTATAGATTTTCAAACAATGAATTTGTCAAAGTCATGCATTGTCAAAGTGAAAAATACATATGGGTCAAGTTAAAGAGCATATATCAAGGAGATGATAGAGTAAAACAAGCCAAGATTCAAACACATAAGGGAAAGTTTGAGATCCTCAAGATGAGTGAGGAAGAAAAGATTGCAGACTACCTCCTTAAGGTAGATGAGATTTTAAATGCAATCAGAGGACTTGGATAGACAATATATGAATCAATCATTATAAAAAAGGTTTTAATATCTCTGGTAACAAATTATGATTCTAAAATTTCTACCATTTAAGAAGCAAGAGATATGAACAAGCTCATAGTAGAAGAGTTACATGGAACTTTCACTACATATGAGATGAGGTTGGGAGATGTAGAATCATCTAAGAGATAAGTTAATTTCAAAGTTTCTAAGTAGGTAGAAGAAAAAGAAACTCCTAATTCTGAATTTGAGGAGGTTGATGATGTAGAGGCCAATTTCAACAAAAAATTGAAGAAGAGCTCAGGCAAATACAAAGGTAAGTTACCCTTTAAATGTTTTAATTTTGGAAAGATAGGTCACTTTTTTGCTAAATGTCCACATAAAAGGAAGGATGACTCTGATTCAACTAAGAAAAATCAAAAGGAGAAATCCTATTATCCCAAGAAGAAAGCTTCTTTAAGAATAAAAAGGGGCTATACTCAAAACAAGATAGCGACTTAGATGATGACAACAATAGTTCAAGTGATGAGTATGATAGTGATTTTATGGCCAAACAAAATTAAGTTTTATTCAGGAATTATGAATCAAATTATTTATGCCAAGAATAAGAGGACTTAGATGATGATTATGATGACGATAATTAAGGAGTAGTAAATCTATAATGTGAACTCATATGTGCTTTAAAATAAATTAACAAGCTTAGAAAAGAAAATTCTAAACAAAATTAGCTTAGTCAAAAGGAGTTTGATAAATAAAATAAAATAAATGAAGAATGAGATCAAATGATAGTGAGTTTGAAGACCCAAGTTGAGGAGGGAAAGAGGATAGAGGATGTGGTCAAAACTGATTTGCTAGAAAAATCCTTAGAATGCTTGAAGATGGAGGAATAAATCATGGACCTAAGACAAAATCTCAAAAAGGCCAAATAAAAAATTGATAAAGGCCTAAAAATGAAAGGAGGATCTGCAATACTAGATGAGATGATCAGCTCACAAAAGCCCCTCAAAGAAAAATTAGGTCTTGGGTATGAGAAAGACAAGAGTCCCATTTTGAGTAAAACTAGGAATCTATATGAAAACTTCAAGGCAACAATAGAATTAGGAATTTGAAAAGAATAAAATCACATTCTTGAAGAGAAGAAGAAAAGTAATAACTCTGTTCCTATAATGACCAAGGTTGTTGCTACAAAAAATAACATAACAAGGAATGTGAAGAAGATAGAGTTTAAGAGAACTCTTTTATATCCCCAAAGAAGAAGAATAACCAAGTATTCCTCATCATTTTATGGTTATTATTATATCTATAATCAATTTGGCCATAAATCAATTGAGTGTCAGATTGTACCTAAGAGAAGGATAAGTTTTTAAAGTAAGAATTCATTTGCCCCTCTGCTAGATCTAGATGTTTTATGCTACAACTATAATAATTTTGGGTATATAACAAAGCATTGTAGAACAAATATTGTTAAATCAAAGTCTAACAATGAAAAAAGGTTGAGACTCCTAAAGTGAACAAGGCTCATAAAACAATGACATAATGAAGAAAAGTATAGTCAAAATTAGAGGCAAAAGAACCTTGCACATTGATGGCGAGATCCCTACACATGATGTTCTTTATGTTATAGGACTAAAACATAATCTATTGAGTGTCAATTAGATGTGTGACAATGACTATAAAGTCATATTTGATGTTAAAGGTTGTGAATTAAAAAGGCCTGGAAAGATTATTTTACAAGGAAAAAGGATTGAGAGTAACATATATAATTTGATTCAGATAAATGATACAAATTATCTCATAGGAAAGATTGATGAGAGATGGTTATGGCATAAAAGGATGGGTCATGTTAACTTTGACGATTTATTCAAAGTAAGTTCTAACAAGTGTGTAAGACACATGCCTAAGATAACCAAGCCTATTGACATAATATGTAGAGAATGTCAGCTTGGTAAATATACTAGGGTCTCATTCCAAACTAAAGAGTATGAAACTACAAGATCTCTGCAAATAGTTCATATTAATCTTTGTGGACCAACCAAGACAAGAGGTTCCAAAGGAGTTTATTATTTAATGTTGTTTTTAGATTACTACATGGATAACCTTCTTAAAGGAAAAGTCTCAAGCCTTTGATATATTCAAGATCTTTAGAGCCATGGTTGAAAATGAAATTGGTAGAAAGATCAAGTGCCTCAGATCTAACAAAGGTGGTGAATTCACTTCAAATGAATTCATAGACTATTATGAAAAACATGGAATTAAGAGACACTACTCTTCTACAAGAACTCCATAGCAAAATGGATTTTTTGAAAGGAAGAATATGACCATCAAGGAGATGACTAGAACAATGCTGAAAGAAGCCAACTTGTTAGATGGTTATTAGAGAGAGGCAATCCAAACAATAGTATACATCTTGACCAAAGTCCAATTGAGAGTAAATAGTGACAAGACTCCATATGAACTATGGTATGGAAAGCTTACTTTAGTCAAATATTTTAGAGTGTTTGAAAGAAAATGCTACATTCAAAGAAAAGAGAAAAATCTAGGCAATTTTGAGTTGAGATGTGATGAGGGAATATTCCTTGGTTATTCCACTCATAGCAAAGCTGATGTTTGATACAACAAAAGACTGCATAAGCTAGTGGAGAGCATCCATGTTAAAGTTGAAGAGATTCTCAAAAAAGAAACTGAACCTATAAAGGAGATCAGAATTGAGGAGCTAAAAGAAGAAGCTGAGGATGAAATATCAGATTATGAAGAAGGGATAAAGAGGACTAAAAATGCACCCTCAAGGTTTAATGAAAAGGATCATCCTACAGAGAAGATCATTGGCAACATGAATGAAGGATTTTAAACAAGGAAAAGGGAAGCAATGAGCAAAGAATATGTAAGTTTTGATTTACTATCTAAAATTGAGCCTAAAAGCTATGTTGAGGCCAATAAAGATGAGAATTATCAAAAGGCCATGGATGAGGAACTAAGTCAAATAGAAAAGAACAAAACCTAGTAGCTAGTTCCAAGACCCACAAATAAAAATGTCATAAGCACAAAATGGGTCTTTAAAAACAAGTTGAATGAAGATGGAACTTTTGTGAGAAACAATATAGACTTGTTTGCAAAGGATATGCTCATGTAGAAGGAATAGACTTTGAGGAGACATTTGCTCTAGTGGTAAGATTAGAATCCATCAAAATGTTTTTAGTATTCTCAATATTTAAGAAGTTTAAGGTCTATCAAATGAATGTTAAATCAGCTTTCCTAAATGGAACCTTAGAAGAAGTCTATATTGAACAACCTGAAGTTTTTAAGCTGACATATGAAGTAGACTATGTGTGCAAATTGAAGAAAGCACTATATTGTCTAAAATAGGCACTTAGAGCATGGTATTCAAGGCTGGATCAATATTTTCAACAATAAGGATTTATCAAAGGATGTGTAGATAGTAACTTGTTTCTTTAGTCTAAAAATGGACATATGTTGATCATAGTTGTCTATGTTGATGACATCCTTTTTGGTGGCAACAATAATAATATGTGCAAATAATTTACAAATTAAATGCAAAAGGAGTTTGAAATATCCATGATGGGAGAAATTTAATTTTTTATTGGTCTATAGGTTTCACAATCTAAAGAAGGAATATTCATATTCTAGACCAAGTATGTGAAGGAGATGCTCAAGAAATTTGGTATGGAGAACAATGGACTAGTTAGCACTCCTATGATAAATGGATGCAGGTTGAGCAAAGAAGATAAATCCCCTAATGTGAATAATAATATGTATAGATCAATGATAATTAACTTGTTTTACCTAACTATATCAAGACCAAACATCATACAAGATATATACAATGCTGAAAGATTTCAAGTAGTTCCCAAGGAATCACATGTCAATGCTATGAAAAAAATCTTCAGATACATCAAGATCACAATTGACTATGGTTTGTGGTACCCTAAAAGTGAAGATCTCACTTTGATTGCATATGCAGATGTTGATTGGGTAGGAAGTGTGTATGATATGAGAGGCACTAGTGGTGGTTCATTCTTCTTTGGAAATAGACTTGTGTCATGGCTGAGCAAAAAGAACGAGTCAGTTACACTTTCTATAATAAAAGTACAATATGTAGTAGCAGTAGCATGTTGTACCCAATTCTTGTGGATGAATCAAAATCTCAAAGACATCAAGGTAGAATACCAAGAATCTATTTCTATCTTTTGTGATAGCTCAAGTACCATAAACATATCTAAGAATCTAGTGATGCATTCCAAAACCAAGCATAAATCCATCAAATATCATTTTCTAAAAGAAAAGGTTGTAGATCAAGAGGTCAAAATTGAGTATGTGCCAACAAAGGACCAAATTGAAAATATATTTATTAAGCCTCTTCCCAAGGATAAATTTGAGTATCTAAGAGAGAGGTTGGGAGTAGTGGCTCCTACACCACATCACTAGCTTTTAGTGATAGGGCATGAATCTAGGGGTAGTATTGAAGGAACATTATTAACTCTTAGATTAAGAGAAAAGGTAGTCTAGTGAGAAAGCTATAGTCCCTTTGCTATTTGATGACAAATGAGGTGACAAAGGTGTGTTGTCTCTAGATCATTATGCCTATCTATACAAAGATACGTAGATTATTGATTGGTTTTTTAGACCAATGCTATATAAATGATCATTTACAGAATATTGGAGCCAAAGGAGCTAGTTTTGAATGTGTCTACATAGAGTTTAGGCAAATGTGCCATTTCCTAAGGGGGAGTTCCTCACAAAGTGTTCTAGACTATTAGGTCTAAGGATTAGAATAGCCAAGATGTTAGAAAAAGGGAAAATTATTGACATATTATGGTAGACTCTTTATCATTAATGTCAAAGGGAGAGAAAGAAAAATGGAGACATAGAAGTAAAGTCATTATGATGAGGTGATTTCCATCAATGACAAAGGGTGAGATTATTGGGCATAGTCATTGATGTATGAAGGATTGTCATTGATGTCAAATGCTATTATGTATTAATGACAAAGGTGTTGAGTTGAACAAACTTGTTTTAGAACCCCATGGAGTTATGTGTTACTTTGAATGACTATCATTTGTAAGTATCTCTTTGTGGAATAAGTTTTGAGTCATAAGGATACATAGAGCAAATAACACAAATGCATAAGGTTGTGTGTGTAAATGTTTCTATACTTTGTCAAATTTTCACCCTTGTATTTGTCTAGGGAATTCTTTTGGAGAAAGTGACTCAAGAAATTCCTTTGGGAAAATGGTTTAGAATTTCTTGGACAAATTGTCTATAATAAAGTTTTTGAAGGAAATGAATGCAAGTTGGAATTATTTTAGAGAAAATGACTCAAACAATTCTTTCAGGAAAACGGTTTTGACCTTGTTGGACAAAATGTCTGCAACAAAGTTTTGGAAGGAAATGAGTGCCATTTGGAATTATTTTGGAGCAAGTGGTTCAACAATTTATTTTGGGAAAATTGTCTAAGTATTTGTTTGAAAAAAGCCAAAGGGTAAGTGTACCATTCAAATTTTTTGAAGGGATCCTTGCCAAAATCCTGAAGGGTACTTTGCAAAAAGTCTAAAGGGCAAGTGGACCATTCAAAAGTTTTGAAGGGATCATTGTAAAAATGTTGAAGGGCAAGTGAACCGTTTAATATTTCTTAAGGGATATTTTCAAAAACATAAAGGCTACTTTTAAAAAGTTCTGAAGGGCTTGGGACCAAAACAAAGTCTCCAAAAGGACATTTTAACAAGCCCCGAAAGCTACATTGCAAAATGCTAAAAGAAAAATACACTTGGTATTTTGTTGAGTAAATTGTCTCAAAGCCCCTTAGATGAAAAGGACCCAATTTTATTTTTGAAGGATACAATACTAAATCTCTGAAGGACATGTGACCCAAACAAAAGTTTAGAATAGGTCACTTGGATAAGATCCAAAGGACACTTTCAAAAGAATGGCATAGATGAATTATTTCAAAGAATTTGTCTAGGACAAGTAGACATTTACAAAATCCTAAAGGGTATGTTACAAAAGTTCTAAAGGACACTTTCAGGAAAATGGCATAAATGAATTCTTTTGGAGAATTTGTCTAGGTCAAGTGGAAAATTACAAAATTTTTGAAGGATACTTTTAGATGGAATGGTCTCTTACAAAGTTTCCAAAGGATATTTTGGAAGAATAATAGGTCACTTACAACATTATCAGAGGATAAGTGTGGAGTCTTGTAGGGAATTTTCAAAATGATGAAGGGTAAAGGTGTGTTAAATATCGAGCAAGTTTGAAGAGATCAAAGGAGTAAAAGCAATACATGAATATCAAAGAAAATAAGATAAAGCCAACATGTTGAAGTTTAATGACCAAGATAATATAAAGATCATGCATCTTCAAGAGATTGAATGACACACAGAGCTTATGGAAAGATTGATGGACACGTTTCAAAGTTGGAATGAAAAATAAATGAAGAACCATTGAAGTGAGTTAGTTACAAGAATATGGTGAGATGGTTGAAGGATATAAACAACATTGGTTGAACTAAAATGATTATTCTAATTTTGTGAGTGTGGAAATTGATGCAATAAGGGCAGATTTTGAAGAGGCTCAGATAATGGAAGTCATATAGTCATTTTATTGGAATGAGAAGATACAAGCAATGAATGAAAAATATATAAAAAATAGACTTGTATAAGTTTTTATTGATGCAATATTCCAAAGTGATGAAGTGTAGGGAAGAAAAACTATCATATTTTCATTTTTTGAATGAGAGGAATTGAGCTATAGATACAAGAATATGAGACTAATCTGAGCATAAAGGAATAATGGTTGAATTGGAAGAACACAAGAGTGTCAAACATATAAATTTAGACATAGAGAAAGGATACAAGAAGAGTGAAGATCACACAAGAGTGTGTTGAATGAGAAATGAGTAGTTGTAGATTATATGTGTAACAAAGAACAAAGACTTGGATTCTTTTGTGAATATGATTCATGAATTTAAAGTGTAAATGCCTGATTGGTTGGTGCCATCAAATTAAGCTAGGTTGGTGCTCAGTATAGGGAGTAGGTGATTCCTTAGAGTTGGTGTTCTCAAAATAGGGGATTGGTGTTTCCTTGGGATGGGTGTCCTTAAATATAAATAGTGAGGTTCAATCAGTGAGACAAACAGTATGAGGCTGGATTAGAATAATAGCTTCTAGCAGCATTCTCACTATGGTTTTTCCCTTTGGGTTTCTATGTATAAATCTGGTGTTGTGTTGTAATTTTTTTCATGTGATATATTTTATTTATTTTTTTAAGATTGCATTTGTTTAAAATTCATCTTGAAAGTTACAAGTAATTTATTTTTGAGATCTACTAATTCAACCCCCCTCTCAATATATAGGTGTGTTCAACACATTCAAAATTGATCATAAGAATGGAAAAAAGTGGTGTAAAAAATCCAAATTTTGCAAAGGTAAATACCTCCATCATAAATCATCTAAAATCATTTGAAACTTAAAATGGGGAAACTAACACATAACACTGCTCAATGGATATGAGACTCATCATGACAATTAGAGAATACCCTTTCTAACTACTAGCTATCCTATGGATATCTTTGTTCATCAATTTCGTGGGATATATTTGGTTTGATCAGCTTTGAATAATGACCTAAACTATCAACCTATCTATTATTCACTTGATTTTCCTGCACCAAATGCTTGGGATCTTGCCATTTGTTACCTCCATATTTACCCTCAGGTTCCTGCCAAGATTTTTTGACTCCAATGGCTATTTTCCATATTTTAAGGTTGACGTTTGTAGGGCCATCACCTTCCTTATTCATTTAGAACATTTTCCTTGAACTTAAGTTTATTTTGGACTTTTTCCAAGAAAATATTTTGGGCTTTTTTGCCGAACATATCATTTAGACTTTCTCCTAAATAAATCATTCAGAAAATATTTCTAAAATAAATATTTTGGGATTTCTCAAGATTAATTTGCATGGAATTTTTGACTTGAGTAATTCCTTCAAACAAAAAGTTTGAAATAATTACGCCTTAGTTGTTTTTCAATGTGAACAATTTTCTTGAACAAATTCTGTGGATATTTTTTTTGAAAGAATTCCTTTGGGATTTTTGTTTGGTCCTTCGAAAATATTGAAAGTGTACTTTTGGAATTGTGTTTGGTTTACTTTGATATGGAGGGGTACCTTTTAGAAACTTTTCAAATGACCATTTTTCTAAAAAATTACCCTTTAGAAGGATTGCAAAGTGTCCTTTAAAAAATATGAAATGCCCTTTGGGAAAATGAAAATGACCCCTTTGACTTTTATGAAATGGACCTTCAAATTTATTACAAATGACCCTTTCAAAAGGAAAATTTTCCCTTCAAAAACTTTGAATTGAGCCAAAAGTTCCCTTTAAAAAAATGAAGATGACCCCTTTGGCTTTTTGAAATGGTCCCTTAGCCCGAAAAAGGTCCTTCAGGGAAATTGTTTTGAAAAAATGTGTGAAATAATTCCCGATACTTAAATAAAAAACCCAAAATAAAAACTCTGAAAGAATGAACACTTATAAATTCTTTGTGGGATTTGTATGGAACATCTCCTTCGAAGGAATTCTACATAATAGGAAGACTTGAAGTTAAAGACCAAGATAAACCCAAAGTGAACGGCCAAGATCGAATGACTAAGTCCAAAAATGTTTTTGAAGCAAGTATTTAAACATGAACAACTTTGTTTATGCTTTAGCAAAGAACCTCAAACTTAGTACATAGGAACTTTGAAACATGATGAATAAACCCACATTATTATCTTCCTCTACAACTATTGCACATGCAAGATTTGGCACTTTGAAGAAGTTCTTTAAACTCTACTCAAACCTATTAGCATGACTCAAAGAAATTAAAAGGACCTAGACAACAAATTGATCAAAGCTAATAACATTCATATTATATTGAATAAACCTAAGATCACTCTATGACATGATATGGACCCCTAAAATATCTAAAGGCCAAATTTTCATGTAGGGGTGCCCAATTTTGACCTATAGGGTCAAAAATTGGTCAACAAAATGGTGACTCATATGGGTAGTATGCCTACTATACTGACCAGACCAATAACCTAAACAGTCCATTGGGCATGGAGTCATTCAAGGACTAAAATAAATAAGAAACTATGACCATGATTCAAAACTTGATTAACAAGACAACTAGTTACCACCTCAAAACACACAAGGGAAAGAATAAACACACATGAAGACTAAAGAAAATACACTTGTGTTGCTAAGCATTTAGGAAAACTAAACACAATAGAAAGAAAACTAATTATGTATAGATAAATAGGTATGCTCTTCCCCCTCTTGGATCAAATGGGAAAATTGAAAATCCTCTAACATCATGGCATGAAGGATTGGATGAATCAAGAAGCCTTTTATCGCTTATCTATGCTAGCTCCATGCTTCTCACAAAGTTTGCCAACCTTATCGGCATGATGCTCTTTAAAAACCAAGTAACTCCAAATAATCTAACCAAGGAAATGAACTCTTCTTTTACATGATCACTTACTTCATATTTCTTCCCATTCACTTTCTCATGATCAACTCCCATCCTCTCTATAGGCATGATTTTAAAAGGATTGAATTCATGTTCATTAGAAAATTTAAAGCAATATGATCTTTCTGTATCCTTTAAAAGCTGATGAGTTATTTTTCAAGGATGATATCCCCTCTTGATGACTTCAAATATATCATTCTTAAATTCACAATCCTCTTGAAAGAATAAACATGAAATCTTATTTCTCCTTTGTATACTTACTTGAGTTCTAATGCCACCTTCTCCATCTTTGACCAATTGATAGCTTCCTTGAAGAGGAGCATAGCCTACTCCAATAACTTCAAACAAGTCATCCAAAGTCTGATCAAGAACCTCTCCTATTCCATCCATAGTATCTTGAAAAATAAGAAAATAATCAATGATTGTTTCTTCCTCATCAAGTGTGGAGGTAAAAGCTTATGAATTATCTTTTTGTTCACCAAGAGGGGTTCTTATGGTGATTTCCTCCTAATCTACAATCATGAAGTCTCCTTGATCTGCCATGAATTTATCATATTATTCTTCACTTGCCTTTCTCAAGATAGTTTCCTCAACATAAGGAAAACATTCTTCATCAACCAAGCAAAGTAATTTAACACAAGGACTATCAAAATTAGATGGGGAATGGAATGTAAGGGGTTCTTTTGAAAGCTCATGAGAAAGAGGGGGCAAACCTTGGGCTAAAATCACTTGATTCTCTTCCTTCCACTTGACCAACACTTCATCAACATCAAAATTAAGTTAAGTAATCTCTTGATGAAAGTTAGATGGGGTGTGTTTAGGCATAGGATCTTCATTTAGGTCTAAGCCTTCCATCTCACCTTGACTAAGCAGCCTCATCTTTGCCTATAATTCCTCAATTTGTTTAGGTAGACTCTCTTGGAAGAGTATTTATTAGAGCTCATAGGAATCATCATAGAGATGGGGAGTACATGAAAGATACCATGGAGTATGAGAAGTTTCTTGAGGAAGGGTGGAAGGGACTTGAGAAAGACTAGCTTCATTTTTTACTTCACACTCTTGAACAATACTCTTCTCTTCTTTCTTGCCCCATGACTTCACTATTTCACTCTAGCTCATGATCTTAGGATTAGGAATTTATTCTTGAGGAAAGTTAGGAGAGGTTTGTATAGGATCAAGCTCCTCTTCAATTTCATATTCTTTGAAAAAAAAATTCTCCTCTTGATGATAGGTATAAACTTCATTCACTTTCTCAAGATCTTGAGCTGGTTCATGATAGACATTTCTCCAACTTGGAATCTTGACATCATGTTGAGGGGCTTGAGAAGGTTGAGGGAGACTAGGAAGAGTTTGCACATGCATAGGAGGAGTTGATTGAAGATTGATTTGTTGGTTTTTAAAGGAAATAAGATGAACTTATTCAAAAAAGAGCTCATAATCTAAGGAGTTGAAATAATTAGTCTCCATACAAGGCTATTCTAATATCCTTTGGTATTGGATTGCTAAGTGCAAAGGATTAACAACATGAGTAGTTAGCTTTGGTATAGGATAAAATGGATTATATGGGATAGAAGGTTGACTCGCTTTATTTTGGTAAGTGTTATTTGATAGAAAGGATTTGGTGTACAAGAGAGAGGGTTTATTTTGTATGGTAGAAGGTTGTCTTGGGATGGAAAAAGGCATACAAGGTTGATTGCCTTGAGTGGGTTGACTCCTCTATCTTACTAGTTTCTCCTTCATGGATTACATGGCTTGAGCTTGTCTAAACAAACACTCCTCTTTGTACATTATCTCTTACTGATAACTATTTTTCTCATTCAACCTATCTATCTCCAACATTTGATTCTCAAATTCCAACATTATCTCCCTAGCACTCTTGGATTGACTAGGAGAAGGACAATTAATATATATGATTGAGGTGATTCCATTAAAAATATGAGATTGATCTAAAATATATGATGTAACATAAGGGCCATACTATTGAATAATGGGATTATGCATACCAAATATGATTTATTGATGTACTAAGACTACTTGATTAGTTGATTTAACTTGGATTCACCATTGGTATTGATTGAAATTCCTTAAAAATTCTGATTGGTTGAAGAACACACCAATAATTCTTCACCTCATTAGACAAATAGTCCCACCAGGCATGCTAAAAATTGTTTTCACTTGGATTCACACCCTGTTGGCTCAAAACTTTGTTAGGGTGACAAATTGGTGACTTTGAGTCTACAGTGTGGGAAGTGAGTTCTTACATTAATCAAAAATTTAGGATAAATCCCCTCTCTTATTAGCAATCAGAGCTACCTTTATTGAAAACCAAAAAGAGAAAAGTAATGGAAAATTTATTCATAACTATTTACAATAAAAATGTTTTTTATTGGGGGTTTCATACTTTTACCTTGAAAATTTGTAAAAGAGGTAGAAATGAAATGATGATAAAGGAGGGAATAATAGAAAGAAAATATGAATAGAGAAAGGAAAGAAAATAAGGTAGGACAAGGTTTTTATAGTTAGTTAAATACAAAAACTACCATGATAACCCTGAGAAAAATGAAAGACAACTTTGGGTAGCTAAATGCAAAAACTTACCATAATAGTCCAATAAGGGTAAAACACCACATGCATGGAAACCTCTCTCATTAAATGGGTGGTAAAGACATAATTCCACCCTTAGGAGTGAAAAATTCACACTGAGACAATTTTATAATACTGATAATAGACCAAAGACAACCATCCCATAGTTACCCATAAAAGATAATTAAAGTATTTCTTAAATCCCATAGAGATTTCACATTCATAGAAACAACACAAGAATATTCTAAAATAAATACTTAATGTGAAATTCCCATTTTATAATAATTTGGCAGTGATTATGAAAACAATTTGAAATTAAAGATATAGAAACAAATGAATCACATACAAAGTTATAACTCATGAAGAAGTTCTAAACACAAAGTCTACAAAATCTCCTTATTCTGATCTTTATTGAGTCAAAAATACAATCTCATTTTTCAAAAGTTTATATAGAGTTTCACTACCAAAAATCCCTCCTTTACAGTGAGACTTACATTAATATTTATAGCATGGGGAGGTGGTTGCAATGCGTAACCACCTTTTTTTCATTATTGAAGGTGTATAAGTGAGTTTACAAAAATACAATACTTAAGTGATGCAAAAGTGCTTTGATGCAATTTCACCTACATGAAAAAATGAAATTACAAAATTACACCACTTGAATGGTACAAAAATACTTAGGTACTTTTGCATCATTTGAAATGTGCAAATTGAAATTACATGATTTACTTTAAAAACCAAGAACTTGTAAATTTATTTGGCATATCAATTGTTTCTCTCACATTCCATTATGAAATCCTTTGCTTCGGATATTGGTACCATCTTGAGGGTTTTCTCTCCTTGTCAAAGATGCCCATTATATAATTGTAGGATTTCCATGTAACACCTTCTCCATATTTTTATAAAATGATTCAAAATCCATTGATCTAATTTTTATCTTTTAAAAGTATTCATGTCTTCAATAGGTGAAGGATAATTGCCATTATATTATTCATCCTTATGATTCACATCATGTGAATATGAAGCCATCACTCATATATGACTTACTCCAATAATCAAATTCATAAAGTTGAAGATGTAGAAACATTTTTATACCAAGGTTCCTCTTGTATTGACATTGAACTTATTTCAATTGTGAACCTTGACAAGAAAAGGGAACCGATGCTCTCTAATTGTAACCATCCAAACTCTTCCAAACACCCCACTTTCAACTACTATGATCAATTTAGCTACGAGTGCCATGTATCTATATTCCAATCCAACTTGTAATATATCCATCCTTTCCATGACTACTGATAAGACCTTTTTTCAATAATCTACTTTGGTGCATAGAGGCATTTTTTCAAGGATGTGATAAGGATTTGGATGGCTATGGAATCAATTTCATTAATAGATGGGGCATTTTTCTCAATCTCCTCAAAAGTCTTCCAGAGATTTATTTCACTTTCTCCATCTAACTTTGACATAATTTCAAGTCCATTGATACAGAAAAAGAATACACCAGTATCATTTGTAACTACCATAGAAATTAAGGTTTTCTTTGAATCAGGTGGACCATAAAGTAGAATACCCTTTGGAGGATTCACACTAATTAATTTGAAGAGCTATGGATTTCTAAGGGGAAGTTCTCATAATTCATGGATTTGAGCCATTTGTTTCTATATACCACCAACCTCATCATAAACAATTTCATCCAATTTATCTTAATCCTCACGCCTTACAGGGTCACACTCACAAAAAATTTAGTATTAAGAGAAATAACACAATAATCTCCATGGTCTATCTCAATTATTTTGAACTCCACACTATGCATTCCACCTCTAAAAAGGAAAATATATTTTCTTACTGGGGAATAAGCTTCAAATAAAAAGGGTTTTAGATAAGCATGGAATAAATTCACAGTGATGCCCTCAATGGTATCATTGATAGGGAGAATGCCAAGATGATTTTTGTACTTAATGTCAAGACATTGGTGAACATAAACCATTTTCCCTAAATTAACTCTAAAATTTAAATTCACAACCTTTTTCATTCATACTTTATGCTCTTTGCATGTCTCATTCACTAAAACAATATAAATAGTATTCTTCCTCTTTATTCTTTTGATTTATCATCATTAATGGTATTGTCCATCACTAGCTGATTCACCACCTTTTTTCAATCTAAAATTGTAGTTCTCAAATCCATTTTGGTTCCTTCTGGTTTTGGTTATTCTCTTTTGTGATCAATTATTTCTCTTTCTATTGTTGCTACTATCACCGTTTTGCATATGAACTATTTGACAAAACATTTCATTGAAATTTTGGATCCAAGATTTGTGAGGCTAATAGGGAGGACATAAAAAATGGGCATCATTATATAATAGAATTATTGGTAGTTACATCTTTCAACTGTCATTCTCCCTCTCTCATGCACATCATGTTTAAACTGATCTCCACTTAACATAATTCACACATGTCATCTTCATCACAATTATTAAAATCTTTAGACATTTCCATTTTCATGGTAGAATGACTAATGAGGAGTAAAAGTCTTAGCCTCTAGGTCAACAGTTTGTCCAAAAAATATTTGAAATTTGATTGAATGTCTACAAGTTCAATGGTCACACTTGACACCTCTACAATTATCACTCTATGAGACCATATTCCTTCGAATCA
This sequence comes from Torreya grandis, assembly GCA_037957365.1. Taxonomy (NCBI): domain Eukaryota; kingdom Viridiplantae; phylum Streptophyta; class Pinopsida; order Cupressales; family Taxaceae; genus Torreya; species Torreya grandis. Next base: position 639,435 of record JARHVA010001746.1, on the reverse strand, counting down.
TTTTGTCAAATAGTTAGTGTGCCTTATGAATGCTTCCACATTGTCCATACATATCTACCAGGTTACCTATGATTATAAAATTGGATTAAAATGTGCTTTCAATTATGTTTATATGGATTTCCATATTCTATTCCAAATCTTTTATTTTAGAATAGGCAGGGAGTACATTGAAAAAGTTGAAGTGATTAGGTTAGACACCTATTCATTACATTTTGATGAAACATTATCAAAGCCTAGTGAGGTCACCCATGTCTTTTATAATCTACAATCATCACATTATATTAGAATTTGTCTTGATTTGTTATGTTATTAAACATTTCATGAGCATCTGTGAAACCACCATACTTGATATACATGTTGATAATCTTGTTTTGAACCTAAAGCTTAATGAAAGAATAAGTCACATTTGCATAACTTGAGGAAATAATCATAGCAGTTGCACCAGGGTGGAGAGAGAAAATTACAAATTGCATATCTAGAAAAGTGGAAAGCTTATTTGTATGGCTAGGGGAAACTTAAAAAGTTTTTACAAATTACATGAAGGTTGAAAACATTTTTACAATTTACATGGGAACCAAAAATGTTTTCACAATTTGCACCAAAAAAGTTTTTACACTTTGTCTGAGTTGTGAAAAACGAAAATATGTTTTTGAAACTCATAAAAAGGAAAAAGGTTTTGGAAAATTATTGGGAAAGATAGTAATATTTTTAATAGAGGGTTAAAATAGGCTTAAAAACAAATTAGGATAAAAATGGAAAAGGCCATAAATTTTAATTTTTGATTTTTTTATTAAATTTTTGGTGTTTTCAAGAAAAATTCAAAATTTTATCCATTTTTTTTAATTTTTAAAAACTATGACAACAACTGGGTTCAACTAGGATTCTAAACTACAAGGAATGGAAAGAAATTAGAATTATCTAGTTTCACAGGTTGGTGCTTTATCCATTGGGTAGCAGAGTCTTCAATAATAACTTTGATATATTTGAAAAATATTTAGATTTATGATTTTTGAGAAAGGGATGGGTCCTCAAGCCATAAAAACTCTATCACATGTAAAAATATAGTGTATGTGAGGGTTGGGTACTCAGCCTAACATGTGCTTTCACATATCCAAAAGGATAGTGTATGCGAGGGCATTTTTAGTTATGTATTTTTACACAAACTAAAATGTGAAGAGAGAGAGAGTGTTTTTATTACAATTATGTATCTATATCTGACTAACTAATATCTATTTCACCCATCTCAATCATATGTGAAATAAACATGTATTATCGAGCCATATTTCATGTTTTCTCAAAAACTTGCATGCCCTGATCTGACCAACTGATAGCCAGTTTGCCCATTTGAATCATATGATAAATGAACATGTGATATAGAGTTAGATCCTTTGATCAATTGAAAAATTACATATTGACCACCCATTTACTGAAGAGATTCATGAAAAACTTATCCACTCTGTCATCTTAGAAAATCATGTGATTACCCATGATATTTCCCAGATAAAGATCACTACTACAAATGTGTGTAGGGAGAAAGACTAAAACATGGAGAAGGAGGGGAAATAAAGAGACTATTGCATTTATTTAAAAACTACACACACACAAAAATAGAAAAAGGAAAGGGAAATAAGCCAAAATTGGGAAAGCAAAACTATTTATAGGGAGCAGAGAAAAATGAGAAGATTATACAAAACCATTCACTAGATGAGAGAAGTACCTTCCATTTCAAAATAATGGATTTGAATTATGAATGTTGAATGCATTTAGCAATGACCAAGTAGGTGGGAAGATGGACTTACAATTATCATTCATATAAGAATGATCATGAATGAACAAATCAACAATGTTTTTCTACTTTGAAATGAAATCATTATGAATTATCTAATATTTTGTGAGCATCTCTGAGCAATACTAAACTTTTTAAATATCTTCTTAGATGATTTCAAATGCATCTGTGATAGGTACACTATCTAAATTGAAGAGAACTATGTCATATATCTATTTATGTGCTAGAAACACAATATGATCATCTTGTAAAATGAATGAGGTGTTGATATTCTTTTCTGAATCACTTCCCATGGTAAAAATGAATTCATCACTAGATGAATAAATATCATCTTCATCAATTTACTCTATCTTGATAGTTTCCATTTTGCTTGTAATGATTATTGGGGATCATTCATTCTGTTCCACATTGATGTCTTTTTTGATCCCAACCTTTGCATGATTATGATTTTAAATTTACACAAGCTTAATTGCTTTAGATTTAGATCATGTAGAGAATTCTTTTATGGTATACCTTGAAAATGAAATACCTGATAAATCACCATTTTTGACTATTGAGTCATTCATTCTAATAGAGAAAGGATCATCTACTTTGATAAAAATTGGTTATACAATATCTTCTCTTTCAAAAAGTATAACATCACACTCTGTATTATTACTACTTTCTATTTGTGGTTTTATCTATTATTTTTTAGATAACCCATTTTCTCCTATGACCACAGGGTTTAAGCAATCTGATGAAGTAAGCAAATCTTTCTCCTTTTCACCAAGTGAGAAAGTAAATTCTTCATTTTTTATTTGATCAATAATTAATTCTTCTAACTATTCTTCTTCCAAAAATGTGAAATTGAAACAATCATATGTGATAAGTATCATTTTCCTTTTTTCTCTGTTAGAGTTCTAACATGTTTGATCACAAACTTGCCTTCAAACTCTCTTTTTTGAATATTATAGACTCTTGATTGTATCAAGTTTCAATGTTTCTTCATCATTATTTTCAATAATTGTATCACCTTTTGAAACATTTTTCTTCAATAATATAGACATGATAAAATCATCTTCGATCTTGATAGAATATTTTTGTGCAGCCATCAAATCATTTACCTTATTCCTCATCAAGATAAAATTTATCTCTAGGTGAAGAGAACCAATGAAAATGTAAAGTTAATTGTTGAGACTTGGCTGATTTGCAAGAGGAATTAGTCTCAACAATTTATTAAAATGTGCTATATATTCTCTCATTTTCTCATCATCTTGCCTTTGAATTTGGAAGAAGTCTGACAAAAGTGCACACACATCCACAACTAATTTGAATCTATCTAGGAATCTCTTCTTCAAAGAGTCCCAATTCACAATGAATCCATCTTCCAAATGCCAAAACCATTTGGTAGCAGATCTAATGGAAGTTTCAAGAAAAAGTCTCACAATAACATCTTCATACATAACTCCCAAAATGCTATAAGACACTGTGAAGGCTTAGATATGTTTATCTGCATCTTGACCATTTTCTCCAAAAAACATTGGGAGTTTCTTCTTTGAGCCTTATGGGAACTCATTATATTGGGCCAAGCCAATGACCCAAAATGTTTTCCCTATGGGACATAAGGAACATTGGGGTTGGGGTAGACTAACACCATTTTTGCAATTAGGAAGGTGTAGACACCAGGTAATTTTTATCTATGGAGTCGATAACCTCCATTCCATGGGAGGTTCCTTGAAATGTGTGAAAATCATGTGCGTAAATCACCTCAATTCCCAATAGAGTTTCCAAAATCTGTTGGCTCAAAAACTTGTCAGGGTGATAAATTGGTGACTTTGAGTTAGCAGTGTGGGAACTGAGTTCTTATGTTAATCAAAACTATAGGACAAATCCCCTCTCTTATTAGTAGGCAAAGCTACCTTTATTGAAAACCAAAAAGATAAAATTAATGGAAAAGTTATTCACAACTACTCACAATAAAAATGTTTTCTATTTGGGGTTTTGTACTTTTAACTTGAAAATACATAAAGGAGGTAGAAATGAAATGAGGAGAAAGGAGGGAATAATGGAAAGAAAATATGAATAGAGAAAGGAAATAAATAAGGGAGGAAAATGTTGTTATATTAAGTTAAATATAGAAACTACCATGATAACCCTAAGAAAAATGAAAGACAACTTTGGGTAGCTAAATGCAAAAACTTACTAGAATAGTCCAAGAAGGGTAAAACACTATGTGCATGGAAACCTCTCTCATTCAATGGGTGGTAAATATATAATTACACCCTTAGGAGTGTAAAATGTACAATGAGACAATTTTCTAATATTGATAATAGACCAAAGACAACCATCCCATATCTACCCATAAAAGACAATTAAAATATTGCTTAAATCCCACTGAGATTTCACATTCATAGAACAACACAAGAAGATTATAAAATAAAGACTCAATGTGAAATTCACATTTTCTAACAATTTTGTAGTGATTATGAAAATTATTTGAAAGTAAAGATACAGATACAGATGAATCATATGCAAATTTATAACTCATGAAGAAGTTTTGAACACAAAGTCTGCAAAATCTCCTTGTTTTGATCTTTATTGAGTCAAAAATACAATCTCATTTTTCAAAAGTTTTTGTAGATTTCAGTACCAAAAATCCCTCCTTTACAATGAGCCTTACCTTCAAATTTATAGCATGGGGAGGTGGTTACGATGCGTAACCACCTTTTTTGCATATTTGAATGTGCAGAAGTGAGTTTACAAAAATACAATACTTAAGTGATGCAAAAGCGCTTTGGTGCAATTTCACCTACATGCAAAAATGAAACTACAAAATGCACCACTTGAATGGTGCAAAAATACTTAAGTACTTTTGCATCATTTAAAATTTTCAAATCAAAATTGTATGATTTGATTTAGAAACCAAGCACTTGTAGATTTATTTGGTATATCAGTCGTTTCTCTCACATTCCATTATGAAAACCTTTGATCTAGATATTGGTGCCACCTTGAGAGTTTTCTCTCCTCGTCAAAGATGCCCATGATATAATTGTAGGATTTCCACATAACAACTTCTCCATATTTTCATAAAATGATTCAAAAACAATTGATTTGATGTTTATCTTTAAAAAGTATTCATGTATTTGATAGATGAAGAATACTTGCCATTATATTCTTCATATTTATGATTCACATCATGTGAACCTGAAGCCATCACTCATACAAGAATCACTCCAATAATCATATTTATAAAGTTTAAGATGTAGCAACATTTTTATACCAAGGTTCCTCTTATATTGACATTGAACTTGTTTCAATTGTGAACCTTGACAAAAAAAGGGAATCGATGCTCTCTGATTATAACCATCCAAACTCTTCCAAACACCCCACTCTCAACTACTGTGATCAATTTAGCTATGGGTGCTATGTATCTATATTCCAATCCAACTTGTAATATATCCATCCTTTCCATGATTGCTGCTAAGATCCTTTTGCAATACTCCACTTTGGTACATAGAGGCATTTATGCAAGGATGTGATGAGGCTTTAGGTGGCTATGGAATCAATTTCATTAATAGATATAATCGATGGGGCATTTTTATCAATCTCCTCAAAAGTCTTATAGAGATTTATTTCACTTTTTACAACTAAATTTGACATAATTTCAAGTCCATTGATATAGAAAAAAATACACTAGTATCATTTGCAATTGCCCTAGTAATTAAGGTTTTCTTCGAATTAGGTGGACCATAAAGCATAATACCCTTTAGAGGCTTCACACCAATTAATTTGAAGAGTTGTGGATGTCTAAGGGGAATTTCTCATAATTCATGGATCTAAGCCATTTGTTTCCATATACCACCAACCTCATCATAAAAAATTTCATCCAATCTATCTTAATCCTCATGATTTACAAGGTCACACTCATACAAAATTTCGTATTAGGAGAAATAACATAATAATCTCCATGGTCTGTCTCAGTTATTTTGAACTCTACACTACACATTCCACATCTGATAAGGAAAATATATTTTCTTACTGGGGAATAAGTTTCAAATAAAAAGGGTTTTAGATAAGCATATAACAAATTCCTAGTTATGCCCTTGATGGTATCATTAATAGGGAGAATGCCAATGTGATTTTTGTACTTAATGTTAAGACATTAGTGAACAAAAACCATGTTCCCTAAATGAACTCTGAGATTTAAATACACAACTTTGTTCATTCATATTTTATTCTCTTTGCATGTCTCATTTGCTAAAACAATACAAATAGTATTCTTCCTCTTTATTCCTTTGAGCTGTCATCATTAATGGTATTGTCCACCACTAGCTGATTCACCACCTTTTTTCAATCTAATATTGTAGTGCTCAAATCCCTTTTGGTTCCTTTCAATTTTGGTTATTCTCATTTGTGATCGATTATTACTCTTTCTATTGCTGCTATTACCACCATTTTGCATATGAACTATTTGACAAAATGTTTCATTGAAATTTTGGATCCAAGATTTGTGAAGCTAATAGGGAGGACATAAAAATTAGGCATCATTATAATAATAAAATCATTATTAGTTACATCTTTCAACTAATATTCTCCCTCTCCTATGCATGTCATGTTCAAATTGATCTGCACATAACAAAATTTGCACATTCCATCTTTGTCACAATTATTACAATCTTTGGACATTTTCATTTTCATGGTAGAATAACTGATGAGGGGTATGAGTCCCAGCCTTTGGGTCAATAGTTTATCTAGAAAATAGTTGGAATTTGACTAAATGTCTACAATTATCACTCTATGAGACCATATTCTTTCGAATCATCTTTTCAAATAGTTAGCATCCCTTATGAATGCTTCCACATTGTCCATACATATCTACCAAGTCACCTGTGATTATAATATTGGATTAAAATGTGATTTCAATTATGTTTATATGGATGTCCATATTCCATTCCAAAGTTTTTATTTTAGAATAGGCGAGGAGTACACTAACAAAGTTGAAGTGATCAGGTTGGACACCTATTCACTGCATTTTGATGAAACATTATCAAATCTTGGTGAGGTCACCCATGTCTTTTGTAATCTATAATCATCACATTCCATGAGAATTGGTCTTGTGTTATTTTTTTAAACATTTCATGAGCATCTATGAAACCACCATACTTAATATACATGTTTATAATCTTATTTTGAACCTGAAGCTTTAGGAAAGAATAAGTCACATTTGCATGGCTTGAGGAAATAATCACAGTAGTTACACTAGGGTGGAGAGATAAAATTACAAATTGCATAGCCAAAAAAGTGGAAAGATTATTTGCATGGGTAGGGGAAACTTAAATAGTTTTTGCAAATTGCATGAAGGCTGAAAACATTTTTACAATTTGCATGGGAACCAAAAAAATTTTCATAATTTTCACCAAAAAAGTTTTTACACTTTACAGGAGTTGTGAAAAAGGAAAATATGTCTTTTCATCTCACAAAAATCAAAAAGATTTTGGAAAATTACTAAGAAATCTAGTAATCTTTTGAACAAAGGGTTCAAATTGGCTTAGAAATAAATTGAGATAAAAATGGAAAAGGCCATAAATTTTAATTTTTGAATTTTTTAAATTTTTTTGGCATTTTTAGGAAAAATTCATCTATTTTTTTACTATTCTCAAAAACTGTGACAACACACCCTTGAGGATATGCTCAACTCTCCTCATACAAGTGGCATAATGGAGTTATCTCTCATGCTATGGGTGACAATTTCATTGAGATGAATCTCTAGATAATGGGCTATCTCCCCTTGATGCACCTTTAATGCTCTCTCTAACCTATCAATTGTGTATGAAAAGGGTTAAGAAAAAAAACTAAGAAACCAAGTGGTGATGCACCAATGTATAATGTCCTCATAATTGAATGAAACCATTACTTAAAGACAAACAAGGTGTTTCTCACACAAGACTCACAACTCAGGATTAATTACTACATCAATGTTTCATATTCTAGATTCAAGAAGGTATATGATTCTTAGGAAGGGAATGAATGATTCCAAAGAGGGATAAAATCATAGACCAATTCTAGGATATATCTACACTTAGAAAAGAATACTAGCAAAGACCTACAACAATGTCCTTTCTGCAAATTAGTAGACCATCAAGAGTACAAGCTAGAAAAGACATCTTTCACTAGACTAGAGCAACAAGATTCAAGTCATTACTCAATATTATAGCATATGAGTGGCAACAACACTTGTATATTTATTCAATATTTCTTCAAGTACAAATTTGGCTAGAGTTTTATCAATAACTAGTGGAGGTTGCTAAAAGAGTTGAAATAATGCATATATATAGCTTTTGAGAAAAGAATCAAGTAAGGTAAGTCCAAAGGTCACTTGGACATGCATCACCTTGAGAATATTAGTTACAATTTCATGTGAAAGAGGGATGAGATGAGTCATGTCATGTTAGGAGTCTACTCATTTGAAACTAGTTATAAGAATGGAAAAATGTTGTGCAAAACCTCCAAAATTTGTACAAGGAACTACCTCCATTGTAAACCATCCAGGAGCATTTGAAACTTAAAATGGGAAACTGACACATAGCACTAATCAATGGATATGAGACTCATCATGACAATTAGATAATACCCTTTCTAAATACCAACCATCCTATGGACACCTATGTTCATTGATTTCATAAGAGCTCTTTAGTTTTATCAACTTTCAACAATGACCTAAACCATCGAACTGCCTATTAAATGCTTGGGATCTTGCCATTTGTTACCACCATATTTTCCCTCAAGTTCCTACCAATATTTTTTGACTCCAATGGATATTTTCCATAGTTTAATGTTGACATTTATAGGGTCATCACTTTCCTTATTCCTTTAGAACATTTTCCTTAGACTTAATTTTCTCTTAGCATTTTGCCAAGAAAATATTTTGGGCTTCTTTTCCAAACCTATCCTTCAAAATTTCTCCTAAAGAAATTATTGGGTGAATATTTTATCACTAGCTAATTGATGGGAAAAATAGGTTGTTTCAACCACAACATAAGGAGATTAATTGGCCAAATGTGCAAGTTTGCCACATCAAAAGGGGACAAATCTCTCCTCTCATCAAGGGGAGGTTCCCTATAACTATTGGGTACTATATACTATATATATAAGTATAAAATAACACTCAGGGGTAGGACAACACTATCCATCTCTCTTTTTTTAGAGATGATGTTCACAAACAAAGGAGAAATTATGGTGAAATGACAGAAGGCACTTCTTTTCTTTTAGAAGTGGTCTACAACAAACAACATGAATTATTTTTGGTAGTGATAAGTAATAGGGCATATTAACCAGTAGAATGAGGTGTGGCACAAAGTCTCCATCTCGACTGCCAAAGAGTGAAATACGAATGATAATGGGGGCATAAAGTCATCCCAAGATCCTTTACATAAAAATAGAAAAAAAAACATGCTAAAGATAATTGTGGCAGCACAAAGTCTCTCCACAGTCAGCTTCAGGACACCTTCCTAATTACTTCAACTAGTTCTACTTATTTAATTAAATGGACAAGAACACATTTAGGAAACATACATAAGAATAATTTCCTCAACAACACAAGCTATTCTAGCACAAAGTCTGATAGGTCAATTGCTTTCTCATTCAAATGATGAAATATGATTAACAATCTGAGCTTAAAGTCTCAGTAATGCCTTTCAATTTGGGCAGAGTTTTGCTTCTAATAACAAAAAGATCTCCTTTACATCAAATTAGAGATTACAATATATAGCACTATAAGAAAGACTTGGGTGCTTTGTTTCATGGAATGGCCCATGATGGAATAGGGCATCGGCCTTAACTGTGGCATGTTAATTCATCTCAAATGTCTCCTCCAATTTTGGGCTGCCTGGTCTTCTTCCTGATATTAACGCAGCTATCCACTTTGCCTTGCTCGATGGAGAAAAATAGGCTGCATCCTTGAGTGCTTGCACTCTCTGATGTTCACCTAGTGGATTGTTTCACCAACTAGAAATAACTCCTGTATAGATATTTCTGATCTTTCCCTCTTATTCCCTCATTTCTTAACACATTTTATCTTTTCCTCATGATCTAAGCTCTCAAGCTATCTCTTCCCTTTCTACTGGCTTTTTTGGCTTCTTCTTCAACTGGTCACTAAGTTTGTTCTTCAGATTCATGCCACATTTGAAAATAAATAGGCATTTTATTACCTTGAATTTAACATCCATGGGGGTGTCATGGTCACTTAGTCACTTGAACTACGTTGAACCTTGAACCTTTGAACCATGAGAGTGCATTGGTTTAATGCTTCAATAGTTTGGGTGGTCCTATCAGCTCTTTCATTCAATTAGCTCCTTGGTTCAATTGGCTCCTTGGTTCAATCATCTCTTTGGTTCAATCGGCTGAACCATTTCTTCGAACTTGTCTCTAAAATCTTCCACTTCCTTCCTTCACTTGAATCTTCCCTTCGAACTTTGAAATTATGTGAACCTTTGAACCATTTTGGTTTAAATTTTAATGATTCATTCTCTTTCTCAAAATCCTTTGATCCTTCAAAGTTTCTAGATCCTTTTCTTTTCTGTTGAACTCATTGAACCTTGAACCTTTGAACTCTTTTGGTTCAAGGTTCAATGGTTCAATCTTTCTCCTTTGAAGTCTTCTTTTGTTTAAGTATTTTGATCTTATTGAACTGATTGAACCTTTAAACTCATTAAACCATTTTGGTGCAAGGTTTAATGATTTAACAGTTAAACCTTCAATCTTTGAAGCCTTCTTTTCTTTAAGTCTGCCAAACTTATTGAACTTGAGAACTTGTCGAAGCACTTAACTCTTTAAGTCTGTCGATGTGTTTGAATATTTGAACCCATTGAATCTTTGAACCTTTGGAGTGGGGTTCAATGGTTCAATGATTAAATGGTTCATTCTATTTTTTTGAAGCCCACTACTAAGTCTTTTGGTTGAACTTCAAAATTGAACTAGCCTTGAAATGCCTAAGCGTTGGAAACTTATTTCTTTGTGAGAGCTCACCTTTTGCAGTCATTGAACTTGTTGAACCTGCGAGTCTCTTAGCTGAAAAATCTTGAATAATTGAAGAATTAGAGTGATCAAAACATTTTTTGAGAAGGGAAGAGAGAATTTTGACCTGTAGGACCAAAATAGTGTATATGTTGTCTGCAATAATGAGTGACAGATTTTGGGAATAACAATTGGCTCTAATTGGGGAACTTTCATCGATTGTAAAAATAATTTAAGTATGCCATTGGGCTATGGAGTCATGCTACCCAAAAATAAATGTGCCAAAAATAAATGAAAATGAACAACATAAAACAAGCTAAAGACTATAAAAATTATACATATATATACAACTAGACTAATATGATACTTCAAGAATTGAAGTGCTTTAGATGCTACCCATTGTGAGACAGAGAAAAGGGTGTGCCATCTTGATACTTCAACAAGAAACTCTTTTTACCATTGAGCTGATGAATAACAAATGGGCCTCTCCATAAGGAATCAAATTTCCCATGCATTCCCTTTGTTTCTCTTCTTTTGTCTCATAATAGAACTTGATCACCAATTTAAAAATCATGGGTTTTTTCTTTTTGGTCGAAGAGCTTCTTCACCAAAATTTGATGCATAACATTTTGGTCCACCACCATAGTTTGCTGCTCATCTAGCTCAGTCAGGCACATGATCCTTTTATTAATGGAGCTTTCATATGTCTGATCTTTGATTGCCTTTGCCAATTTTAGTGCTGGCAATTCCAAGGTGATTGGTATCTCTGCATTGAGGCCATACAAAAGTTGGAATGGTGACATACCTATCACCCTCTTGGGTGTAATTATATCTACCCATAAAGCATCAACCAATACTTTATGCCATGTTCATTGGTTGTGATCCACCAGCTTCCTGATGATGGTCACTAGGTTCTTGTTACTCGATTTTGTTTGGCCATTCCTTTGTAGAAAATAATCAGAGGAGTGGTAAAGGGTAATCCCATAATAAAAATAGAACTAAGTAATCTCATGGGAAGAGAAATAGGCTACATTATCTGTCACAATCTTGGTTGGGACCCCAAGCTTGGAAATGATATTTTCCTTGAAGAAATTGCATACTACTTCTGAAGTAGCATGCTTGGCTGGAATAGCTTCCACCTATTTGGTGAAGTAATATGTGGCTATGAGGACATAATCATGTATAACACTTGAAGATGGGTTTATAGCACCAATGAAATTGATTCCCCATTGCTAAAATGGCTCTTCTATTACCACTGGATTAAGAGGCAAAGAAACAAACTTGGGTCTTCCAACGAACTGTTGGCATAGTTCACATCTTCGTACCCATTTATATGTATCTTGAAATAGAGTAGGTTAGTAATACCCATCTCATAGAATCTTATGGACAGTTAGAGGAAAAAAAAATATCCTCCACAGGCCAGATTATGGAAGGACTCTAAAAGTTGGTTTTATTGCTCTTTATCCACACAACGAAGAAACACCCCATTGAGGTTTCTCTTATATAGATCAATGTCTCACAGGACAAAATTGGCAACTTTTAACTTAACAGTCCTCTTTCCTTTATGAGATACGTGAGTAAGACACTCACCATAGGTAAGGAAGTGAGCAATATTCAAATACCACTCATTTGTGGTGGAGATAAAGAGGACTATTGGTGTGTCTTATTTTTTTACTTCTTCACGCCCTGTTTCTTCTATTCTATTGTCAAAAATTAATTGGCAGAGGCCCCTTCCCTACACAAGCTTCATTGGTTTGATAACAAGATCAAACTCCTAAATTTTTAGCAATCTAATTACCCCTTTTGGTTCTAAACTCCTACTGAATTAATATGGATTTGACTATGATATCAAGAATTAGGGCAATAATATGTGAATTTAGGATGTAAAAATAGAAGTGCTTTACTGCCTTTACCACTGCATAAGCATGTTTCTCTAGATTTGAATATTTCAATTCATGAGCTTTAAGAGGATAGCTCATGAAGGATATGGGAGATTCCACACCTTTTTTGTTCTGTTAAACCATAATTGCTGAAAGTGTGTGCTCAGAAGCATAACTATACATTGTGAAATCTTTAGTATAATTTAGACAAACCAAAATTGGGGCATGGGCGATAGTTGTCTTGATGTCTCAAAATGCCAATTTGCCTTCTTTAGTCTAGTTGAAAGTGGTGTTTCCCTTTATCATGTCCACAATGTGGTGAGTCTTCTCTACAAACTCAGAGATGAACCTTCGTAAAAAATTCACCTTTCTAAAGAAAGCTTTCTAAAGAAAGAGTGAATTGTAGTCTTACTTTTAGGCAGAGTAAGCTCCTAGATGGATTTGACTCTTTTTGAGTCAATATTTATACCTTTTTTGGATATAATGTGTCTAATAAGTTTCCCTTTTGTTACCCCAAAAATAGACTTCTTAGGATTTAGATAAATGCCATTTTGGTGACATCATTCTAGCACTTGTTACAAATGGTGCACATGATCAAGATGATGCTTGAAAAAGACTGTTAAATAATCAAGGTACACCATAATAAAGTTACCTATTTCATATTTGAAATTAAGGTCCATTGCTCTCTGAAAAGTGGCACCAACATTTATCAGGCCAAATAGCATTGTTCGATATGCAAAGGTGCCCCAAGGTGTGGTGAAGGTAGTCTTATGTTGGTCTGCTTCACCAACTTCAACTTGATTATATCCTGAGAAGCCATCTAATATTGATAACATCTCTGAACTAGTCACTATCTAAAGGAATTGATCCATGATGGGTAGAGGGTAATTATCCTTTAAAGAGGATTGATTCAAGTTTCTAAAATCTACATAGAGGTGAATTTTTCCATTCTTTTTCCTCACAAAAACTATATTTGCAATTCATGTGGAATGATGGATTGAAAAAATTATTCTGGCATTCAGCATTTTTTGTATTTCAAATAGAATAGTACATGATATCTTTGAATTATAATACTAGGATTTCTACTTGAAAGGCACCAAATCACTCTTGAGAGGAATTTTATGGCAAATTTTTTTAGGCCTGAGTGACTTCAGATGATCATAGGAGTACGCTAAAACATCCATGTAATGGCAAAGTAGGTCAGTGAATTTGAGTTTCTCCTCTGGAGTGTAGCACTTCTCAATGTTCACCATCTTGGGACTTTCCTTGGTACCCAAATTCATCTGATCGAACTCTTGGGAGGAGTTTGAATTCATTTGTTGCTATTTGATGAACCTATTGTGCTTGTCAAATAGTTTCTCAAGGGAAACCAATCCTTTGGGAATTTTATTCCCTTTTAACTGTAGGAATTCTTCACCTGCATTTGAACTTGTTTCAAGGGTTGATTCAAGTTTCTGAGGCTCACTACCTTTGAAGTGAAGCTATTCAAAGCTATCTTCTTGTTTCAAAAAGGTGATGATTTGGTTATCACCATTGAACACTTGCCAATGATTGGAATTTTTAGGCACACTTGGTTGAAAGACCAGTTCAATAGTGTACCTATCTCCCTTAAAATCTTGGTGAGGAACCAAAAAAGTTATAGAAATAGCTAATGCATCAGCTTGGTCATTGAATTCCCTATGTACTACAGAGATACTAAAAGCAACAAAGCTTTCAATTTAATCCCAAACTAGATTTCAGTAATGGCATAATCTCTCATTTTTAGTTTGGTATAGGTTTCTAACCTGAACGACCACCAACTCAACATCTCCTTTAGCATGAAGGAGTTTGATGCCCCTGTCTTGAGTGACCTTTAATCCAAGTAGAAGTGACTCATATTCAGTAGTATTGTTGGTGTTGCTGAATTATAACATGTATGAAGAGGGAAAAATATCTCCTTGAGGAGATATCAACACAATCTTGGCTCCTAAGCTGGTAGAAGAATAGCTACCATCAAATTTGAGAATCTACATATTATCAGAAATTAACCTTTCCTTGGATTTTTCTTTAATTAGAGGGGAGGATTCTTCTGCACTTGTACTGCATCCTATCAATTCTTTTGCTATTCCGTCTAAACCAATTTTTAGATTGTCATCTTCAAAAGTTTCATCAATTAAGATAGGAACATCTTCTATAGTCAAGAAGTAATTACCTATTCCTAAAGACTTAAACAAAATTTAAGCTTTAGGCGTTGATGTTTGAGTGACAACATATTTTACCTCCTTCTCAAGGAGCAATCTCTACATAACAATTTTGACTGGGATCCTAGCTTTAGATAGGTCCATACTTAACTCACCACCAACATCCTTGCAAAAATTTTGCCGAAGAAGAATGCTGTATGAGGCTGGGATGTCGACCACCAGGACTGTCATCATAATTCTCTTGTCTGAGAATGTCGTAAATGCAAACTGAGCATCCTTGATTTGTCCTAGAAAAGGTACTTGTTTTTTTTCCATGGAGAAACATCTCTCAAAATTCTTGGTCAGCATGAGGCCAAGAGATTCAACTACATTAGTGAGCACGACATTGTCAGATGCACCTAAGTATATGATACAATTATCCAGCTAGTGTCCATTTATTAACATGGAGACATAAAATGGTTGTCCTCCCAAAAGCATCAAGAGGAGTAATAACAAAGTTGTTTGGGATTGACATGTTTCTTGAAGGCTCATGAGTTACCTTCTTAACATCTTGTCTTATAGGGACAACTTTATTCTTCACACATTGAACCAACTTATCCAACTACTTAGGGTTGGATTGCAAGAATTCAAATTCAGACATTTAAATTTTAGTTTTCTTGACATGGTCGATTATATCAAATGTCTGAAATGAATTAGGAACAGGGGAAGGAAGTTCATCCTTCTAATTTTTTAGGGGGGTGGTACTGGTCTATGAATTTGAAGTTAGAGGTGAAGGAATATTTGAGGTACTTACTTTTTTGTTGTTCACTAGATCCTTTGATTGAAAAGACAGAGTGGTTCCCTGCTTAGGTATTAAAATTATAGGTTGAGGTTGCTCCTCTATTTTTTCTTTATCAGCCTATTGGGCTGACTAGTTCTGGGACCGGGTGAATATAATGTATGATCCATCAAATGCTTCACCTTTACTTTTGGGTTCATCTTGGTAATTCAAGAAACCAATGTTGGATTTGCCAGTAATTGAAGAATCAACTGGCAAATCCAATTCAATAGTTGGTTGATTCTTCTATGTACCAATTCAATAGTTGGAGGTGCTTCAATGGCAAGCTTCCCCTATGGGGGAGGAAGATGATTTGGTTGTCCTTGATTTTTGATAGCGTTACCTTGATATGACTGATTAGGGAATGTTCTCTTTGGTATATCTCAGTATGAAGGAGTAGAAGACATCCCTTGTGCCATTTGTTTTTTGAGAGATAACAACTCATTTGCCAGCTTTTGTACCATTAGATCAGTGGTACCTATAGATGAGTATTCAGAAGATGAAGAAGATTTGCCTCTGTTAGGATCTCATCTTATCTTTCATGCCAAGATAAGATCATCTTCCACCTCAGTGGCTAAATCTTGAGCTGTAGTAAGGTCTATGTGGCCAGCACATCTCAACCAAAAACTCACTTTAAGAAGTTGAGAGTTGATGAAGAAGCATATGAGATTCTCAACTATTAGCTGATCAATTGTAGGAATCCTGGTCCTCAGCTTGTCAAACCTAGTTATGAAGTCCCTTAAGGTTTATGAGTTTTTTTTTATTTATGTGAGCTGGGATAGCAGGGCATGCATATTTTCTACAAGCTTGAACTTGGATTCAATTTTGGCTTTGAGAGTGTTCCATTCAGTCACTGATGGAGCTTACAGATGGTAGAACCAGTCTACAACAGTGCCTTATAATGTTTCTACAAATACCCTGACTGTTACATCCTCATACTCCACACCTATCATGCCATAGGCTATGCTAAAGGCTGTAATATGTTCATTAGGATGAACTCTCCCATCACCAAAGAATTTGGATAAATTCTTCCTTAAACTGCAAGGTAGCTCATGTAGAGGTGGAGTTAGATTGAGTGGACCAAAAGAGTTACCCCAAGGGCCTTGAACTACCATAATTTGACTACTGAAGGGATGGATAACAAATGTCTAAGGGGTATGTATTGATAAAGCTGTACTAAAAATAGAAATAAATGCTTTGTCTGGTAATAGAGACCTAACTTTGGTAGGAGGAAAAATCTTGGTTATGTGAAGGTGAGATGGTGAAGGAAAAGGATCAAAATCACTTTGATGTACTAACTTGAATATAGGGTTAATAATACCTTTAGCTCTCTGGCTTCGTGTATACCGTGGATCTGTCAAAGTGGAAAATTGAAATAGATAAGAATAGAAATTACTTCAATTTGAAGCTTGAGGCTTTAAACTACACAAAACATCCCTAACATAGTCCCCAAAAACTATTGGGTGAATATTTTGTCACCATCTAACTGATAGGCAAAATAGGTTGTTTTAACCATAACATAAGGAGATCGATCAGCCAAATGTGTAGGTTTACCACATCAAAAGGGGATAAATCTCTCCTCTCATCAAGGGGAGGTTTCCTAAAACTATTGGGTACTATATATTATATATATATAAGTATAAAATAACACTTAGGGGTAGAAAAACACTATCCATCTCTCTTTTTTCAAAGATGATGTTTGCAAACAAAGGAGAAATCCTGGTGAAATGATATAAGGTACTTCTCTTCTTTCAAAAGTGATCTGCAACAAACAATAATAATTCTTTTTGGTAGTGATAAGTAACAGGGCACAGTAACCAATAGAATAAAGTGTAGCACAAAGTCTCCATCTCAACTACCAAAGAGTGAAATACAAATGACAATGGGGGCACAAAGTCATCCTAAGATATTTTACACAGAAATAGAAAAACAAACATGCTAAAGAAAATTTTAGTAGCACAAAGTCTCTCTACAATTGGCTTTAGGACACCTTCCTGATTACTTCCACTAGTTCTACTTATTTAATTAAATAGATAAGAACACATTCAAGAAATAGACATAAGAACAATTTCCTCAACAACACAAGCTATTCCAACATAAAGTTTGAAAGGTCACTTAATTTCTCATTCAAATGATGAAATATGATTAACAATCTGAGATCAAAGTCTCAGTAATGCCTTTTAATTTGAGTAGAGTTTTGCTTCTGATAATAAAAAGATCTCTTTTACATCAAACAAGATATTATAATATATAGCGCTCCAAGAAAGACTTGGGCAGTTTGTTTCATGGAATGGCTCATGCTAGAATAGGGTGTCAGCCTTAACTATGGCATGTCAATTTATCTCAAATGTCTCCTCAAAAGTATGTGCTACCTGGTCTTCTTCTTGATATTGGCACAATTGTCCACTTCACCTTTACTCGATGGAGAAAAACATGCCACATCCTTGAGTGCTCGTGCTCTCTAATTTTCTCTTGGTGTACTATTTCACCAACTAGAAATAACTCCTACATAGATATTTCTAGTCTTTCCCTCTTGTTACCTCTTTCCTTAATGCATTTTTTCTCTTCCTCATGATCTAAGCTCTCAGGCTATCTCTTCCTTTTTTGTTGGTTCTTTCAACTTCTTCTTCAGTTGGTCACTGAGTTTATTCTTTAGATTTGTGCCACATTTGAAAATAAATAGGCATTTTGTTAACTTGAATTTGATGTCCATGAGGGTGTCATGGTCACTTAGTCACTTGAACCATGTTGAACATTGAACCTTTAAACCATGAAAGTGCATTGGTTCAGTGGTTCAACGGTTTGAGTGGTCCTATCGGCTCCTTGGTTCAATCGACTCCTTCGTTCAATCAGCTCCTTGGTTCAATTGGCTCCTTGGTTCAATCGGCTGAACCATTTCTTCAAATTTGTCTCTAGAATCTTTTGCTTCCTTCCTTCGCTTGAATCTTCCCTTTAGACTTTGAAATTCCTTGAACCTTTGAACCATTTTGGTTCAAATTTTAATGGTTCATTCTCTTTCTCAGAATCTTTTGATCCTTCCAAGTTTCTGGATCCTTTTCTTTTCTATTGAACTCGTTGAACCCCTAACCTTTGAACTCTTTTGGTTCAAGTTTCAACGGTTCAATAATTCAATATTTCTCATTTGAAGACTTCTTTTATTTAAGTCTTTTGATCTTATTGAACTAGTTAAACCTTTGAACTCATTGAACCATTTTGGTTCAAGGTTCAACGGTTCAATAGTTCAACCTTCAATCTTCAAAGCCTTCTTTTCTTTAAGTCCGTCAAACTTATTGAACTTGAGAACTTGTCGAAGTGCTTAACTCTTTAAATCTACTGATGTCATTGAACCTTTGAACCTATTGAACCTTTGGAGTAGGGTTCAATGGTTTAATATTTCAATGGTTCATTCCATTTGTTTGAAGCCTACCACTAAGTATTTTGTTTGAACTTCAACATTAAACTAGCCTTTAAATGCCTAAGTGTTAGGAACATGTTTCTTTGTGAGAGCTTGCCTATTGCAATCATTGAACTTGTTGAACTTGTGAGTCCCTTAGATGAAAAAGCTTGAATAATTAAATAATTGGAGTGCTCAAAACATTTTTTGAGAAGGGAAGAGAGAATTTTGGTTTACAGGACCAAAATAGTTGATATGTTGTCCCCAAAAATTAGTGACAAATTTTGGGAACAACAGCTAGCTCCAATTGGGGAACTTCCATCGATTGTAAAAATAATTAAAGGGAGTAGAATCCAGAATCTCTAGTGCCTTTAAGTATGCCATTGGGATATGGAGTCATGCCACCCAAAAAGAAAGGCATCAAAAAGAAATTAAAATGAACAACACAAAACAAGCTAAAGACTATCCAAAAATTATACATATATATACAACTGGACTTATATGATACTTCAAGAATTGAAGTGCTTCAGATGCTACCCATTGTGAGGTAGTGAAAGGAGTGTGCCATCTTGATACTTCAACATGAAACTATTTTTACCATTGGGCTGATGAATATAAAATGGGCCTCTCCATAAGGAATCAAATTTCCCATGCATTCCCTTTGGTTATCTTCTTTTATCCCATAATAGAACTTGATCACCAATATGAAAATCATGGGTTTTTACTTTCTGGTCAAAGAGCTTCTTCACCAAATTTTAATGCACAACAATTCATTCCACCACCATAGTTCCTTGCTTATCCAGCTCATTTAGGCACATGATCCTTTTATCGATGGAGCTTTCATATGTCTAATCTTCGATCACCTTTGCCAATTTTAGTGATGGTAATTTTAAGGTGATTGGTATCTCTGCATTGAGACCATACAAAAGTTGGAATGGTGACATACCTATCACCCTCTTGGGTGTAATTTTATCTACCCATAAAACATCAACCAATGCTTTATGCCATGTTCATTGGTTGTCATCCACTAGCTTCCTGATGATGGTCACCAGGTTTTTGTTGCTCGATTCTGCTTGGCCATTCCCTTGTGGAAAATAATCATAAAATTGGTAGAGGGTAATCCCATAATAAAAATAGAACTGAGTAA
The DNA here is from genome assembly GCA_037957365.1 of Torreya grandis. NCBI lineage: Eukaryota > Viridiplantae > Streptophyta > Pinopsida > Cupressales > Taxaceae > Torreya > Torreya grandis. The sequence goes on along the minus strand of JARHVA010001746.1, from coordinate 619,240 downwards.
TCTCATGGAAAGAGAAATAGGTTGCATTATCTATCACAATCTTGGTTGGGACCCCAAAACTAAAAATAATGTTTTCCTTGAGGAAATTGCATACTACTTTTGAAGTAACATGCTTGGCTGGAATAACTTCCACCATTTGGTGAAGTAATTTGTGGCTATGAGGACATAATCATGTCCAACACTTGAAGATGGATTTATAGCACCAATGAAATTGATTCCCCATTATTGAAATGGCTCTTCTATTACCACTAGCTTAAGAGGCAAAACAACTAACTTGGGTCTTCCAACGAACTATTGGCATAGTTCACATCTTCGTACCCATTTATATGCATCTTGAAATAGAGTAAGCCAGTAATACCTAGCTCGTAGAATCTTATGGGTAGTTACAAGAGAAAAAAAAGTCCTCCACAAGCTAGATTATGGAAGGACTCCAAAAGTTGGTTCTATTGCTCTTTATCCACGTAGCGAAGGAACAACGCATCGAGGTTCCTCTTATATAGACCGTTGTCCCACAGGATAAAATTGGTAGCTTTTAACTTAATATTCCTCTTTTATTTACAAGATAGGTGAGTAAGACACTCACCATAGATAAGTAAATGAGCAATATTTGAATACCACTCATTCATGGTGGAGACAAAGAGAACCGTTGGTGTGTCTTCAATTTCTACTTCTTTATGCCTTGTTTCTTCTAGTCTATTGTCAACAATCAATTGGCAGAGGCCCTTTCCCCACACAAGCTTCATTGGTTTGATAATACGATTAGAATCCTAGATTTTAACAATATAATAGCCCCTTTTAGTTCCAAACTCCTGCTAAGTTAATATGGATTTGACTATGGTATCAGAAACTAGGGCAATAATGTGTGAATTTAGGATGTAAAAATAGAAGTGCTTTACTGCCTTTACCACTGCATAAGCATGCTTCTCTAGATTTAAATATTTTATTTCATGAGCTTTGAGAGGACATCTCATGAAGGATATGGGAGATTCCACACCTTCTTTGTTCTGTTAAACCAAAATTGCTGAAAGTGTGTGATTGAAAGCATAAATGTACATTGTGAAATCTTTAGTATAATCTAGACAAACCAGAATTGGGGTATGGGTGATAGCTATCTTGATGTCTTGAAATGATAATTTTCCTTCTTCAGTCTAACTAAAAGTGGCATTTACCTTCATCATGTCCATAATTTGGTGATTATTCTCTACAAACTCAGGGATGAACCTTCATAAAAAATTCACCTTTCTAAAGAAAGAGTGAACTGCAGTCTTACTTGTAGGTAGAGTAAGCTCCTAGATGGATTTGAATCTTTTTGAGTGAATATTTAAACCTTCTTGAGATACAATGTGTCTGACAATTTTCCCTTTTGTTACCCCAAAAATAGACTTCTTGGGATTTATAGAAATGCCATTATGGCGACATCGTTCTAACACTTATTGTAAATGGCGCACATGATCAAGACAATACTTGGAAAAGATTGTTAAATCATCAAGGTACACCACAATGAACTTACCCATTTCATATTTGAAAGCAAGGTCCATTTCTCTTTCAAAAGTGGTGCTAGCATTTATCAAGCCAAATGGCATTCTTTGATACACAAAGGTGCCCCAAGGTGTGGTGAAGGCAGTCTTATGTTGGTCTGCTTCACCAACTTTAACTTGATTATATCCTGAGAAGCTGTCTAACATTGATAACATCTATGAATTGATCACTATCTGAAGGCCTTGATCCATGATGGGTAGAGGGTAATTATCCTTTAAGGAGGATTGATTCAAGTTTCTAAAATCTATACAAAGGTAAATATTGCCACTCTTTTTCCTCACAGGAACTATGTTTGCAATCCAGGTGGAATGATGGATTGGGAAAATTATTCTAGTGTTTAGCATTTTTTATATTTTAGATAAAATAGTACCTAATATATTTGGATTATACTACCAAGATTTTTTCTTGAAAGGCACTGAATAACTCTTGAGAAGAATTTCATGGCAAATTTCTTCAGGTTTGAGTGACTTTAGATCATCATAGGAGTATGCCAAAACATCCATGTAATGGCAAAGTAGGTCAGTGAATTAAGTTTCTCCTCTGGAGTGTAGCATTTTTCAATGTTCACCATCTTGGGACTTTTCTTGGTACCCAAATTTATTTGATCAAACTCTTGGGAAGAGCTTGAATCCATTTGTTGCTGTTTGATGAACTTGTCATGCTTGTCAAATAGTTTCTCAAGGGAAACCAATTCTTTGGGAATTTTATTCCCTTTTAACTTTAGGAATTCTTCACCTACATCTAAACTTGTTTTAAGGGTTGATTCAAGTTTTTGAGGCTCACTACCTTCAAAGTGAAGCTATTCAAAGCTATCTTTTTGTTCCAAAAAGGTGATGATTTGGTTATCACCATTGAACACTTGCCAATGATTGGCATTGTCAGGCACACTTGGTTGAAAGACCAGTTAAATAGTGTACATGTCTCCCTTAAAATCTTGGTGAGGAACCAAAATAATTGTAGAAACAACTAATGCATCAGCTCGGTCATTGAATTCCTTATGTACTATAGAGATACTGAAAGCATTAAAGCTTTTAATTTGATCCCAAACTAGATTTTGGTAATGTCACAATCTCTCATTTTTGGTTTGGTACAAGTTCTTGACCTGAAAAAACATCAGCTCAACATCTCCTTTGGTGTGAAGGAGTTTGATGCCCATGTCTTGAGTGACCTTTAATTTGAGCAACAGTGATTCATATTCAACAGTATTGTTGGTGTTGTTGAATTGTAACTTGTATGAAAAGGGAAAAATATCTCCTTAAGGAGATATCAACACAATATCAACTCCTAAGCCAATAGAAGAATAGATACCATCGAACTCAAGAATCCACACATTATTAGAAACTAACCTTTGATTTTTATTTAATTAGAGGGGAGGATTCTTCTGCACTTACATTGTGTCCTATCAATTCTTATGTTGTTATGTCTGAACTAATTTTTAGATTGTCATCTTCAAAAGTTTCATCAGTTAAGATAGGAATATCTTTTGTAGTTAGGAAGTAATTACCCATGCCTGAAGACTCAAATAGAATTTGAGCTTTAGGCACTGATGTTTGAGTGACAACGTATTTTTCCCCCTTCTCAGGGAGCAATCTCTACATAACACCTTTGACCAAGATCCTAGCTTCAGACAGGTCCATACTTAACTTACCACCAACATCTTTGAAAAAATTTTGCCTAAGAAGAATGCCGTATGAGGCTGGGACATCAGCCACCAAGACTGTCATCATAATTCTCTTGTTTGGTAATGTCACAAATGTAAATTGGGCATCCTTGATTTATCCCAACAAAGGTACTTATTTGTTTTCCATAGAGAAACATCTCCCAAAAGTCTTGGTCAACATGAGGCTAAGAGATTTAGCTACTTTAGTGATCATGACATTGTCAGATGTGCCTAAGTCTATGAGTAATTATTTAACTGGTGTCCATTTATTAGTAAGGAGACATAAAATGGTTATGTCCTCCCAGGAGTAGCAAGAGGAGTAATAACAAGGTTGTTTGGGATGGACATGTTCCTTGGGAGATCATGAGTTACCTTCTTAACATCTTGTCCTATAAGGATAGCTTTATTCTTTACACATTGAACCAACTTATCCAGCTGCTTAAGGTTGGATTGCAAGAATTCAAATTCAGACATTTAAATTTTGGTTTTCTTGACATGGTCAATTATATCAAGTGTCTGAAACAAATTAGGAATAGGGGAAGGAAGTTCATCCTTCTAATTTTTTTAGGGGGGTGGTACTGGTCTATGAATTTGAAGTTGGAGGTGAAGGAATATTTGAGTTACTTACCTTTTTGTTGCTCACCAGGTCCTTTGATTGAAAAGGCAGAGTGGTTTCCTGCTTAGCAATTAAAATTGTAGGTTGAGGTCACTCCTTTATTTTTTCCTTATCAGCCTGTTAGGCTAACTAGTTTTGGGACCAGGTGAATATAGTGTATGATCCATCAAACACTTCATCTTTACTTTTGGGTTCATCCTGATAATTTGGGAAACTAATGTTGGAGTCGCTAGCTGATTCTTCTTGGGTTTCTATGGAGAGATCAACGTCATCTTTTGGGTTTAACTCAGGCTAGAAGGAGAAATTAGATTCTATTTTGAGATATCTAACTGCTGAATTGGTTAGAGGTGCTTCAATGGCAAGCTTCCATTGTGGGGAAGGAAGATGATTTAATTGCCCTTAATTTCTAGCAGTGTTACCTTGATATGACTGATTGGGGAATGTCTTCTTTGGTATATCTTGGTACAAAGGAGCAGAAGACATCCCTTGTGCCATTTGCTTTCTAAGAGCTAACAACTCATTTTATAGCTTCACACCATTAGATTAGTGGTTCCTATAGATGAGTATTCAGAAGATGAAAAATATTTGCCTCTATTAGGATCTCTTCTTTTCTTTCCTACCAAGATAAGATCATTTTTCACCTCAGTGGCCAAATCTTGAGTTACAGCAAGGTATATGTGGCCAGCACATCTAAACCAAAAACTCACTTCAAGAAGCTAAGAGTTGATGAAGAAGCATTTGAAATTCTTAGTTGCTGGCTGAGAAATTATAGGAATCCTATTCCTTAGCTTATCAAACTTGGCTATGAAGTCCCTCATAGGTTCATGAGGCTCTTTCTTCATTTGTGTGAGCTAGGCCAGCAGGGCATGCACATCTTCTGTAGGCTTAAACCTGGCTTCAAATTTGGGTTTGAGAGTGTTCCAATCAGTCACTAACCAAGTTTACAGATGGTAGAACTAGTTTGCAATAGCGCCTTATAATGTTTCTACAAATAGCCTGACTACTACATCCTCATGCTCCACACCTATCACGCCACAGACTATGCTAAAGGCTGCAATATGTTCATCAAGATGAACTCTCCCATCACCAAAGAATTTGAGAAAATTCTTCCTTGAACTATGAGGTAGCTCATGTAGAGGTGGAGTTAGATTGAGTGGACCAAAAGAGTTACCCCAAGGGCCTTGAACTACCATGATTTAACTATTGAAGGGAGGGATAACAAATTTCTGAGGGGTATGTATTGAAAAAGCTCTACTAACAACATAAATGGATGCTTTGCCTGGTAATGAAGACCTGACTTTGGTAGGTGAAAAAATCTTGGTTCTCTGAAGGTGAGATGGTGAAGGGAAAGGATCAAAATCACTTTGTTGTACCAACTTGAATATAGGGTCAACAATACCTTTAGCTCTCTAGCTTCGTGTATACTATGGATCTGCTAGAGTGGAAAATTGAAATAGATAAGGATAGGAACTACTTCAATTTAAAGCTTGAGGCTTCAAACTACACAAAACATCCCCAACAGAGTCATCAAAAATTGTTGGGTGAATATTTTTTCACCAACTAATTGATGGGAAAAATAGGTTGTTTCAACCACAACATAAGGAGATTGATTAGCCAAATGTGCAGGTTTACCACATCAAAAGGGGACAAATCTCTTCTCTCATCAAGGGGAGGTTCCCTATAACTATTGGGTATTATATACTATATATAAGTATAAAATAACACTCAGGGGTATGACAACACCATCCATCTCTCTTTTTTTAGAGATGATATTCACAAACAAAGGAAAAATCCTGGTGAAATGACATAACACACTTCTCTTCTTTCAGAAGTGGTTTATAGCAAATAGTAGGAATTCTTTCTAGTAGTGATAAGTAACAGGGCATAGTAACCAACAAAATGAGGTGTAGCACAAAGTCTCCACCTCAACTACCAAAGAGTGAAATATGAATGACAATGGGGGCACAAAGTCATCCTAAGATCCTTTACACAGAAATAGAAAAACAAATATGCTAAAGACAATTGTGGTAGCACAAAGTCTCTCCATAGTCAGCTTCAGTTCACCTTCCTGATTACTTCCACTAGTTCTTCTTATTTAATTAAATGGACAAGAATGCATTCAAGAAATAGACATAAGAACAATTTCTTCAACAACATAAGCTATTCCAGCACAAAGTCTAAAAGGTCACTTGCTTTCTCATTCAAATGATGAAATATGATTAACAATCTGAGCTCAAAGTCTCAGTAATGACTTTCAATTTGGGTAGAGTTTTAATTCTGATAACAAAAAGATCTCCTTTACATCAAATAAGAGATTATAATATATAGAACTCTAAGAAAGAATTAGGCACATTGTTTCATGGAATGGCCCATTCTGGAACAAGGCATCGGCCTTAACTATGGCATGTCAATTCATCTCAAATGTCTCCTCCAAAGTATGGGCCACCTGGTCTTCTTCTTGATATTAGCATAGCTATCCACTTTACCTTTACTCGATGGAGAAAAATAGGCTACGTCTTTGAGTGCTCATGCTCTCTGATGTTCCCCTGGTAAACTATTTCACCAACTAGAAATAACTCCTGCATAGATATTTCTAGTCTTTCCCTCTTGTTCACTCTTTCCTTAATGCATTTTGTCTCTTTCTCATGATCTAAGCTCTCAGGCTCTCTTCCCTTTTTTCTGGCTCTTTTAGCTTCTTCTTCAACTGGTTGCTGAGTTTGTTCTTCAGATTCGTGACACATTTAAAAATAAATAGGCATTTTGTCACCTTAAATTTGACATCCATGGGGGCGTCATGGTCACTTAGTCACTTGAACCATGTTGAACCTTGAACCTTTTAACCATGAGAGTAAATTGGTTTAATGGTTCAATGGTTAGGGTGGTCCTATTAGCTCCTTGGTTCAATTGGCTCCTTGGTTTAATCAGTTCTTTGGTTTAATCAGCTCCTTGGTTTAATTAGCTGAACCATTTTTTTGAACTTGTCTTTGGAATCTTCCGCTTCCTTCCTTCGCTTGAAGCTTCCCTTTGAAATTTTAAATTCTTTGAAGCTTTGAACCATTTTGGCTCAAAGTTCAATGGTTCATTCTCTTTCTCAGAATCCTTGATCCTTCAAAGTTTCTAGATCCTTTTCTTTTCTATTGAACTCGTTGAACTTTGAACCTTTGAACTCTTTTGGTTCAATGTTTAACGGTTCAACGGTTCAATCTTTCTCCTTTGAAGTCTTCTTTTGTTTAAGTCTTTTGATCTTATTGAACTCATTGAACCTTTGAACTCATTGAACCATTTTGGTTCAAGGTTCAACGGTTCAACAGTTCAACCTTCAATCTTCGAAGCCTTCTTTTCTTTAACTCTGTTGAACTTATTGAACTTGAGAACTTGTCAAAGTGCTTAACTCTTTAAGTCTGCCGATGTCGTTGAACCTTTAAACCCATTGAACCTTTGAACCTTTGGAGTGGGGTTTAATGGTTCAATGATTCAATGGATCATTCCATTTATTTGAAGCCCACCATTAAGTCTTTTGGTTGAACTTCCATGTTGAACCAACCTTGAAATGCCTAAGTGTTGGGAACTTGTTTCTTTGTGAGAGCTCGCCTATTGTAGTCATTGAACCTATTGAACCTATGAGTCTCTTAGCTAAAAAAGTTTGAATAATTGAAGAATTGGAGTGCTCACAACATTTTTTGAGAAGGGAAGAGAGAATTTTGGCCTGCAGGACCAAAATAGTTGATATGTTGTCCCAGAAAATGAGTGACGGATTTTGGGAACAACATAAATTATTTGGACAATCTTTCCAAAAGAATTATTTTGGGATTTCATGGGCTTAATTTTCATGGAATTTTTTACCTAAGTAATTTCTTCACACAAAAATTTAGAAAGAATTACACCTTAGTTCTTTTTCAATGCAAACAATTTTCCCAAACAAATTTTGTGGATAATTTTTTTGAAATAATTCCTTTGAGATTTTTGTTTGGTCCTTCATAAATATTGAATGTATCCTTTTGGATTTGTGTTTTGTTCACTTCCCTATGGAGGGGTACCCTTTATAAACTTTGTAAAGGACCATTTTTCCAAAAAAGTACCCTTCAAAAGGATTGCAGAGTGTCCTTTAGAAAAGATGAAGTGCCCTTTAGGAAAATGAAAATGACCCCTTCAACTTTTCTGAAATGGACCTTCAGATTTATTGCAAATGACCCTTACAAAAGGAAAATTGTCCCTTAAAAAAATTTGATCTGAGGCAAAAGTGCCTTTCAAAAAAATGAAGATGACCCCTTTGGATTTTTTAAATGGTCCCTTAGCCTGAAAAAGGTCCTTCGAGGAAATTATTTCAGACAAAATGTTTGAAACAATTCCTGCCACTTAAACAAAAAATCCAAAATAAAAACTCTAAAAGAATGAACACTTGAACTTTTGTTGCAAGCTTTATATGGAACATCTCCTCTAAAGGAATTCTACGTAATAGGAAGACCTAAAGTTGAAGACCAAGATAAACCTAAAGTAGATGACTGAGCTCTAATGACTAAGTCCAAAAATATTTTTGAAGCAAGTCTTTGAACATGAACAACTTTGATTGTGCTTTGGTGAAGGACCTCAAACTTAGTACATAAGAACTTTGAACCAGGATGAACAAAACCACATGATCAGCTTCCTCTATAATTTCTACACATGTAAGATTTGACACTTTGAAAATGTTCTTTAAACTTTTCTTAGACCTATTAGCATGACTCAAAGAAAGTAAAAGGACCTAGACAACAAATAGATCAAAGCTAATAGCATTCATATTACATTTAATAAACCTGAGATCATTTTATGACATGATATTTACCCCTAAAAGATCTAAAGTCCAAATTTTCATATAGGGGTGCCCAATTTTGACCTATAGGGTCAAAAATTGGTCAATAGTAATCATACAACCTCCAAAATATAATTTTCTTTGAGTGATCTGACCTTATAATCCCATCTAGTGATACAATCCTTCAACCTTTACTTGAAAGTGTTTTCACTACTCAAAACCTTGTTTACGATATAGTACAATTGCACATACAATTTTTTAAAATATTATTTATACATATGTCTAAGTCTATTTGTAAAACTTTTCAACATAATAATGGCATCTCATTCATTTATAGCTGATCTATACGTATTTTAAAAGCTTAAAATTTAGGAAATTTTTTATATATACAACCTACATATGGAAGTCTCATCTGAGCATCCTTGGATAATTTGTATGGCATCTAAAAGGCCTAAAAAAAGACTACATAATTATTAAAAATATACAAATTTATTTGAACTATCATTTGGATAATTATATGGATGTTTATTTATACCAAATCCCATTTGTAAAAAATAGATTTTGTTTTTGCCAGGAGTGTTAAAGTTTAGAAATTTACCATGAACAAATCCACAATGAGAGGAAAATATATGGCATAGATATATGATGGTTAAATTTGTCAGATAGCTCGGTCAGTATTGTGTTGAAAAAAATCCAAAATATTTTCAAATCCTAGTATACCCTAAACTTTCAGTGGGTCCCTCTAAACATCAACATAAAAGAAATGAAAGATTTTGTTTTTACATGCACAAATTTTCCCAAGTAAATTAATTTGACATGCATGTAATTTTATTTTATTTAAAAAATAGAAAGATGCAACCTCAAATATAATATCTTTCATTAGTTTCTTAGAAATTATTGTAGAGCATTTGGTATAAGCTATTTTGTGAAGTCCTTAGGAAATGGTGATCCAAGTTTCAACTCTTTCTTTTGGTTAAACTTACATTTTCACAAGAAAATGAATATTTTTGAAATATGCTCTAAAAGTCTGTAATGTACATGTAATAGAGTAATAAGGATGTAATAGGATATTTAAGGGTGTAAGTGGTCAATCACTCCTTTAGTTATTTGACCAGTCAAAGTATATGTTTTGGACATTTTAAACATATAAAAATGATTAATTTTGTATTTTAAAGATTCCATCTATGGTTTTTGTGGTAAATCTATTCAATGATGTATAAAGATACATTATCAATGGAAATTGACACCTTAAAAATGATAATTTTCATGACACCTCATGATTGTGCTATCAGACACCATCTCATGATTTAAAAGTCCATTAAGATCATTGTGATTGAAAAAGTGTAAGTGTCAAACTTGAGGATGGAAGATCTGTTAGATGTTATAGAAATATTCCCTTTCTCCAGTTAGTTATTCTCTCAAAGTTTGGGTTTAATGCTTGAATGGAAATTTTGGTATTAGTAATTCACTTATTTTAGTTCTAGTTTTGGCTTTCTATCCTTGATATTCATAACATGGAGCAAACATGCTTGTTTTATTTTGTTTCTCTCGTTACACAACTTCTCACCTCTCTCCTAATAGGGGGAGAAGATATATCATTGGTAAGTCTTTGATAAATTGTCAGTGAAAATATGAGTTGATAGGGGTTGCTAGCACTAGAAGTGTTGAGCAAAGGTAATTAGTGTTTATTGGATATTAGGAAGATGTGTCATACATAGTATGGGTTGGTCACTTTGATGGGCTTTTAGGTGGAGTCTTATGTGGATTGATATAGTTGGACAAGCCTTGACCATGTTATACATAGTATGGTATGATGATCACATGGGATGAGTAGGCCTTGATTATGTGTATTAGCTTTTTATGCTATAACTTTTAGGGTTGGATTCTATATGGAGTGGCATCAGTTTTGGTCAATACTAGGATGTAAAATACACCAATTAAAGTTACTTCAAAGTTTTTTTGATGACTTTAGAGTCATTATTCCAATGTTTTTATTATATAATCCTTTGGATCAAGTGGATTTTTTATGTCATTTATGATCCACATGGTATTTAATTAGTTAGTTGCTTCATTATCTTATTTTGTTAGTTTTTTTATTATTTGAGTTAGTTGAAACTCATAAGGTAGTTGGTTTAAATTTTTTTATTATATATCATTGGTAGGTATTCAATCAATCATCAATTATAGTACAAGTTGATAGGGGTTTCTATCACTAGTAGTGTTGAGCAAAGGTTGTTAACATTTGTTAGACATTAGGAAGATATGTCATACATAGTACGGGTTGGTCACTTTTATGGGCTTTTAGGTGGATTTTTATGTGGATTGATATAGTTGGGCATGCCTTGATCATGTTCTATTATAGTATTTTATGATTATCATAAGGGATGAGTAGGTCTTGATTATGTTCATTGGCCTTTTATACCATAACTATTAGGGTGGTCTTTTGTATGGAGAGACATCAATTTTGGTTAGTACCAAGATGTACAGTCACCATTTGTAGTTCTTCAGAGTTTCTTTGATGAATTCAAAGTCATTGCTTGAGTATTTTTATTATATACCCATTTAGATCAAGGGGAGTTTTTTGGGTCATTTATGATCCATGTGGTATTTAATTAGTTAGTTTCTTCATTATCTTAGTTTGTCAAATTAATTTATTTTTGGTTATTCAAGTAAGTTTAAACTCATAAGGTAGTTAGTTTAAGTGTTTTTATTATATAAAATTAGTAGGTATTTGATCAATCATCAGTGATAGTATGATTTAATAGGGGTTGATAGCCCCAATAGTGTTGAGAAAATGTTGTTAACATTTTTTAGACATTAGGAAGATGTTCTATGCACAGTATGGATTGGTCACTTTGATGAGCTTTTAGGTGGAGCCTTATATGGATAGATATAGTTGGAAAATCCTTGATTAGGTTCTAATATAGTATAGTATGATGATCATAGGGGATAATTAGGCCTTGATCATGTTCATCATCTTTTTATGCCATAACTCATAGGGTAGGATTTTGTATGGAGAAACATCAATTTTTGTTCATACCAAGATGTATATACAACAATTATAATTAATTCAAAGTTTCTTTAATGACTTTAGAGTCATTGCTCTAGTGTTTTTATTATATGACCCTTTAGATCAAGGTATATTTTTTTGGGTCATTTATGATACAAATGGTATTTAGTTAGTTAGTTAGTTTCTTCATTATCTTAGTTTGTTAGATTAATTTATTTTTTGTTATTTTAGTTAGTTGAAACTCATAAGGTAGTTGTCTTAATTATAAATTCTCATGAAAGTTTTCAAAGATTTAACCTATGTTGTAAACCTTATATGAGAATAATATATTTATAAATTTGAGCATACATTATCAAAAATATAATGTAATCCTCTATTTTCCTATGCATTGTTCGATCCCACTACACCCAAGATCCCATAGCTCCATTGGCCCTAGCTACATTCATTGTTTTAAGGACACTAACCCTAATGTAGCCTCTCCATATGGTGATTCATCTTTAATTGAATCCTTTAATTTCATGACTCCCATTAACTCATTGGATTTAATGATCTATGGTGCTCTGAGCCTCCTAGTTTTACTCAACTTCTCAGTGATGGTAGTTACTCCAAGTTTACTCACAACACTTGTCCTCATATCACTACCTCTTGACATCTTGGATAAAATTTACTCCCAATCATGGTCTTATCCAACCCTGATGACATGGTTTACACCATCGATGACTCTTGGACCACCCCACTAGCTAGCTCAAATCCTCCCAAAGCCCAAATTATGATCACTCCTACATTCTTAGATGCCCTTATAGTTACATTTATCCCAGTAGCTTTAATGACCCCAATCATAGTAGTCCCTCTTAGTGATATAACTACTCTAATGGATCCAATGACTATAGGTGCCCCTATCTAATTTTTTACAATTACTACCAGCACATCATCAGGCCCTAAATTGGTCACACAAAAAATTTAACTTACTCTGTTAGGGATAATAACTTCAAGCTCAACAACATCACATGTGAGGTATAAATAGAGTGTCTACCTAGTGACCAATGTTGATTACATAAAGGCTACCCCTATAACCTCCAATTATGATTGAAACACCCTCATGGACATATATTTCTCCACACCAGTATTCATAGGCTTGGGATTCAATCAATTGATCTTATAATTCAAATTGAATACTCAGCTTTTGGGTGTGATTGGCTCTTAAGTCTTCTTAATCCTTGAGCAATTATAGTCCCACTTATTCCCTTGGGATTCCCATTTGGTGGTTCTTCCATTTTCCCCCATTCTTCCCCCTTCATTCTACATCCCATTCCATGTTACCCTTTAATTATTGACTCACCCCCCCATGTATCCACCTTCTAATTCAATTTCCACCACTCCTATGAAACCTTTCACTACTTTGGGGACACTAGCTGGACCAAGTTGGATAGGCCCTATTGAATCTTCAAGTACACAAAGACCAAAGATACTCTATCATGGGGACCCAGATATACAATTATAATTTGAAAAAGACTCAGGGAATATGAGGAGGGTGATAATCTAGATCTTCACTCAATAAGGGAACCTTGTGGTATGGAGGACTGAGTAGGACCTTTTATCTCTCACCAAGAAAAGGACTACTGCTAGGGAAGATAATATTTTTGAGGACCCTATCTCAATAATCAAGGCCACCAATAAACTCATGGAGAAAATAATGGAAGACCTAAGGGACCAATTTAGGATCCTGGAGTCTCAGGTGAGAAGTGTAGATGAAAAATCTAAGAGAGATTAGTCAATTGCTAGTGAATAAATCAAATAAAAATGAAAGACAACTTATCAAGTCTAATCCCTTAGTTGAGCTCTATGACTAACAAATATGGAATGCCATTGGAAAGATAAAACACCAATCTTATCTCCCTTAAAGATATGTTTGAGAATAAGTTTGAATAGGTTGAGCTCAAATTATAGAACTAGAGGTCTTTGGTAATGTCGACTCCATATTTGAAAAATATTATAAGAAATAGTGTTATAATGCCAAAATCACAAGCCACGACATCAAGCTACATCAAGAAAATGTGAGCCTAACAATGGTTCCAAGGAGAGAAGGAGCCACACAACTCCATTTTCCAAATATTTCTTGAGCATAATATGAGAAAGCCAAACAAACACATCACTTAGAGCATTCAAGGAAGGTAACAAAATTTGTTAGTTTTTTGTATTCTAGTTGAGCTTCATCATTTATTGTTTATTCACTAAGATCCACCATATGATCAAGGCAAGAAAGTGTTATGCATGTTAGTGAGTTTTTATTCAAGTTTTCTTACTTGTTCTAACACATGATCTAACCACCCTTATTGGATTCTTTGATCACAAATGACATGCCCAGTGGGATATTAAGCACCCCATGTATCAAGGAGATGAAGATGTAACTCATAAATTGACAATTGAATGCTTGAATATCTTTAAATTTATAGTTTTAGCTTTAAAATATAGAAAAATCAAATCTATATTTGAGTTAATTCAATAATTAAAAATATGGAAAAATAAAATCTATATTTGAGTTAAGTTAAGAATTAAAAATATGGCAAAGTCAAAGCTAAAACTACAAATTTGAAGATATTCAAGCATTCAATTGTCAATTTATGAATTAGATCTTCATCTCCTTACTACGTGGGGTGTTCAATATCTCATTGGGCATGCCATTTTTGATCAAGGAATCCAATAAGGGTTGTTAGATCACGTGTTATAACAAGTAAGAAAACTTGAATAAAAACACACTAACATGCATAACACTTGCTTGCTTAGATCATATAGGGAAGCTTAGTGAACAAAAAACAAATGATAAAGCTCAAATATAATGTAAATAACTTACAAATTTCATTACCTTCCTTGAATTATCCAATTGATGTGTTCCTTGGCTTACTTTACTTATGCTCAATAAGTATTTGGCAAATTGAGTTGTGTGGCTCCTTCTCTCCTTGGCACCATTGTCAGGCTCATGATTTCTTAATGTATCTTGATGGCTTGGCTTGTGATTTTGGCATTATAACACTATTTATTACAATCTTATCATAAAATTAGCATGATAACATTACTATTTTCAAGCTCTCTAAATGAAGAGGTCTAGGATTGTATTTATAGATTTAGTAACTAACCCCAACCCAAGGTGAGTTAGAGTGTAGTTAGAGATTGGAATGGGTTTAAACTTAATATTTATGATTTAATTAACCCCAATAGAGTTAAAACATGTCAAATGGTCATGATTATAAATTAATAGGCATGTTGAGATATTTTAGGATATTTGACAACTCACAAAAATGTAATTATGAATTCCTAGGATATTCTTTGATTTTTAAATTTCCTTTTTGATAATTCATTAGTTGCTCATGGTTAATTAAATTAGGCATTTGATTTGGTTTTGCATGTTAATTAATTTTTTTTAAGCTTTTTAACATTGGGAAAGATTTGAATTAATTGTATGTGTGCATTTTCCCCTTTTAAAAGATCTATAGGCCAAATTGTATGTTATGAAGATAAATTTGAGACATTTAGTGATTCTTAATTTTAATTTACAAAGGTTGGTAAGAATCAGTCTAAAGTATGATATGAAGCCATTTTTAGCCAATGTTAGGTGTATATAATTTTCCCTTATTTGGGAAGGTATTTAAGTTATAAGCATAATAAAATCTTCTTCAAAGATTGAAAAGGTCATGTATGCTTACGACTTCAATGTAAATGGATGAAATATAGTAAGAGGGCCTTAAAATGTGTCTTATAATGAACAATCCTATTCTATTAACCCTAATGCCATTGTATCAATTCCATATTAAGATTAACATATGCTTGTCACATAAAGAGGCCTCATAGAGGGCCACTTCATTCAAATGTAGACATTATACCAGACATATCAAAACCTAGTGTGTAACTTTGATAATATGACGATGTCAAATGCACCTCTTATTAAGTTAGCTCCTTCAATAGGAGTCTTACTTGAGTTGATAGGCTAGGAAAATAAAAGTTTAGACCTAGTTATGAAAAAAAGTTTGAGAAAAAACATGTTCAATACCCAAACTATTGAGGAAGTGTCTTCTACTTCTACATAGAATAGTGAGTCAAACATAATGGAAAATACACAAGTAACATCCAGTTCAAAGTGGTGTTAATGCAAAAACAAATAGTCAATAAAAAATGTGCCTTTAAATAACACTATGAGTGGTTCATAAACTCAAGGCATGGGAGTTTCTACTTCTCAACCTCAATGAACTACCTTTAATCCTTAACCAGTTGCTTCTTCAAATACCCACCATCAAGGATTAAGTAGTCAACCAATGACCAGTTCCATACCATAATAAAATGTGACAAACCTTACTCCACACTAATATATGACAAGTAATATTTCATAATAATAGGCACCATCTAATATACCCATGCAACTAAGGTAAAACATATTTCCAACTTAACACGGGGTAACTAATGTTACACCTTGCTAGGTAGTAGTGAACATACCTCTTTAGTCATAGAATAACATGCCAATCCAAAACCAAATAATGTCTAACCAATAACATATATTTATTGGTCAGTGATACATTTTGAATCTCCAACATACATCCAATTCCCAATAGGGATTTGTGCAAATAAAATGTTCTAATGTTCCTCAAGTACCAATTAGGTAATAATTTCTTTTTGTGCAAAATGTACCATAAGTTCAATGATAGGGTCTTCTTTCACAAGTTCCCCTCAATCAATAAGGTATGAATAATCAACAACATGTCCTTATTCAACCTCAATAGGCACAATATGACCATATGCCTCCATCCCAACCACAATATACCCAATATTAGGCCTATATACCCAAACCCAAATAGAATATTTCACAACCACATGTGAAATTCCAATAATTTCACCCTAATCCACGTATGCATATTCTTGGTGCATTCCCTAACCAATCAAACATTCCTCAAAAAAAGCCTCCACTATACCTTAGTTAAAGTAATCCACTTGTGACTACCCAGCCTCCACCTCAGGATAATGATCCCAATAGTTTCCTTCTATAAGAAATACAACAAATGAAGGATGTAATTTACCTCATTCAAGTAGGGAAATAAAATAAAAAGTTTAAGTTGGATGATGTGTGTTCTTACCCTTTAAATATGGAGTAATTACAGATACCATTTCCTCCAGGGCAAGAGCCACCAAAGTTTGATAAATATAAGGGGAAAGGTGACCCCAATGCATATTTTATGGAATTATTTGTTTCATGTCATTTAATGACCTATAGCAACATATAAATTTTATTGTTATTTCCAAGAATCCTAGCAAGGAAAGCATTGTAATGGTTCCTAAAATTGCCCAAGAATTTAGTAGCTAATTTTGATGATCTTTTAGATAAGTTCATGCAACACTTCTCTTACAATCTGAAACATGAGATTTCATTGATCGATTTGACATAAGCAAAATAAAATATTAGAGAAATATTTTCAAGCTATATACAATGATGGAGAGCCCTTGCAAGCTGATTTACCCATAATCTACTAGATACGTAACTAGTCATTGTGTTTACTAAAAATCTACACAATGAGATATCTTATAATCTAGAGTTGTAGTGTGTGCATAATTTTAAAGAGATCATTGATAAAGGTTTTTTGATTGAAACAAACATTATTAAAAAAAGGATCATTAAACTTACCTTATCAAATCAAAACCAAAACCAAAATCAGAACAATAAACAAAATCAAAACCTAGTCTAAGTACAAGGGTTGTAGCAAACCCAAGCCAATAATTATGAAAAACCCAAGCAATTCAATCATAACAAGAATATTATATGGAATAGAGTAACTAAGTCAAAACATGTCTAAGTGGTGAAAACACCATTTGTATAGCCTACATTGTAGATGCACATAACTCATAACCAACAACATCTTTAGCAAACACACCAAATAAAACAAGCACAAGAACTTAGACCAACATAACAAATGCAACATCCTATGCCTTTGTAACCCCCTCCTATAAGGATAAATGTTCTTACTTATCATATCTTTAGTAACCTTGGAAAACCACTTGAATCTATGTTTTTCAAGCTTGTCATAGCTAATTTGATTAAATGGCCTATTCTAAAGGGCCTTCTTGAGGGTGCTACCTATCTAGACTGGTACAAGCCAAATTAACTTTGTGAATATCATTAAGTTAATGGCCATAATTTTCATCATTGTGTGTAAATTAAACATGTCAAAAAATGGAGAGATCACATTGGATCATGGAGCTTCCACATCTAATCAAAACTTTGGAATCTATCAAAATCTTTTTCCCCAACATAACAACCAATAGCAATAGTAATAATGTCTAGTGTAATAATAATAACAATAGTACTAACGACCAAGGCAAAATTAATATAACTAATAAAATCAATATCAAAACTAATAATGTTAAAATAATGGATAGAACCAAGGCTAAAACGGTGTTAATAACCAATAGACTTACCATGTAATTTCATATGAATAAAACATGGCTGTAGGCCATATTGTAGGAGGTCACATTAACACCATTTCCATTAATCCAAGACCAAGTACTAATTAGACAAGACCATTGCTGATCATTTAAATCAACCAACCCATGTTGTAATCCTTCCTTAACTTGGGACCACATATAGGAAAAATAGTAAGCATGGATTTCCAATTTTGGACCTTATACTGATAAATTTCCATTAAACCATGACAGCACATACATTCACTAATAATCCAAACTTATCCTATCTAGTCCCCTTCTACCATCATTTACTAATAATAATGGTGTTTTACCTCATCTTGATTGTGATATCACAAATTAGTGGTCAAGGATTACCATACCAGGTCCACAACCATCTACCACTTCACCCATCACATAAACAACCATTCTTTCTAGGAACAAGCCATTTAATATTGTGAAAGAAAATATGTTTGGAATTTTGGAATAATTATAGAAGATGCCAGCATAAATCTCTATTTTAGATTTGTTACGTACATTTACTATCCACAAAACATTTTGATAGAATTCCTTGGCCAATCCAAAGTTACCAATGACATATATCTAGACAAATTTCAAACTTTAGTTAGACACCTAGCTCTAGGTCAATAATTAACCTTTAACCAAAGCGATATGTCATCCTTTTCCCACTTCATAACAATCCATTATACATCAAAGTTTACATAACATGACACAAAATGAAGTGTGTTCTCATAAATAATGGATCATGCCTAAATATTATGTATCTAAAGCTCATCAAGATTCTTGGGTACATGAAAATAGATCTCCAAGAATAAATAATCACCATCAAAGCCTACAATAATGAAGAATGAGAATCACAAGGAACCATCAACTTACCAATTATCATTGGGCCCTTGACCCATGATACACTATACCATGTGTTAGATATTGATTTATCATATAATATGATTTTGGTTATACATTAGATACATGAGTTTCATGCAATCTCATCAGCATTACACCAATGTATCAAGTTCTCCCATTCAGGAATGGAGGTTACTATTCTATGAGATTTGCAATTGTATGAGCATTGTAAGCATTTAGAGGCCGAGTTCAAAAGCTATAACTATTATTTTGACATGAATCCAATTGCCAATAAGGATAAAGGGAAATAAATACTTGTTGATTTATTAGAGGCCAACTACATTGACTATGATACCCTTGATTCACTTTCCCACATGCCACCTCCTAAAATATCCAATCATTATACTATCTCGGATAATTACCTAGGAAAATATTTGACCCATGACACCTTTCATATTGCAAAGCTTCCACAAAACCTAAATTACTTTGAAATATTGAAATCCAAACCACTCATGGAATGGCAAAGAAAGGGAAAAGGCCAATTTCATAGTTCAACACCTATCACTTTCATACTAGCCTCTAGCCAAGAAAAGGACCCACTTAAAGGTGATGAATCATGGTTATATAATGGCAAATCGGCTGATTATTACAAGAATTCCAAATACCCCATTCCTAATTGGATCATGGATAACCAAGCATATGAAGTAGGAGTCCTTAGGAAAAATCAATGGGGAGCACTTGAGGTAATTTCTATGACTAGGTATAAAGAAACCTATGGACTTAGATTTAAACCTCCTGTGGATGACCCCACATATTTTATTAAAGTTCCATTATAAATGACTAGTGATGATGATGTCACCAATAAAGCAGAGTTTAATCATAACACTTTCAATGATGTATCCCATACCAATTTATTTGACAATAATACCATTTGTACCCTTCAACCTGTTATTCACCATAATCCACTACCATTATATTATCCCCAACTGGTAGATTGGGACCAACAAGAATTCAATTTGCTAGTTGATGAGTTTAAAATTGATGAGGCCTTTTATGATTTTCTAGGATTTAGAGATAATGTTCCATTGCGAGACCACAAAAAATGGTTCTCAATCAAATTTGATTCTTAAGCCTATTTTCGAGAGTGGGTGAACACCCTTAGCCAAATATAATTAAATAAAACATTGAGGTCCCATAGTGAAAAACTATTTGAGGTATTTTTGGACCAAGGAAATAGTAAAAAGAAAGGTCATTCTAGTGGTGAAAACTTATTTTAGGTGCATTAAGTGAGGGTGCTCAACCTTATTCAAATATAGACTAAGAGACCACCAATGAAAAACATGTCTATGGTTCTGAGTCTAATATTGAAGAAGAATAGGTTTTTAATCAAATTATTTAAGAGATCATCGATGAAAAAATTACCTATGGGTTTAAGTTTAGTCTAGAGGAACAACAAGATTTTGATCACATAATTAATGAGTTTCCTACTATCTTTGTCACATGGTCATCCCTACCCTTGGGGGATACTGATTCATCATGCCTAGGAGAACTTGAATAACAAATCCTAACATATGACTCTAACATTTCAAAATAGTTCAAATCTTTACCCACTATTCTTGAAGATGGTTCAAACCTTTTAGTGGAAGACACAATAGAGGTAAACATCAGGACTCCATATGACCCAAAATGGATCAAATTAGGTACATCCCTCACTAAAGAGGAATGTGAAGTCCTTACATCCCTATTGAGGTAAGTTATTGATATATTTTCTAGGGCATATTCTAACATGCTTAGTTTGGACCCTACCTTGGTTGTTCACCACCTTGTGGTACATCCTAATGCCAAACCAATGAAATAAAAATTATGTAAGATGCATCTTCACATTTCTATATTAGTATATAAAGAGTTGGAAAATCTCTTGGAAGCAAGATGTATTAGGCCAATCTGTTCTAAAGGGATTTCCAATGTTGTGTTAATCAACTAAAATCTCAAAGGAATCAGGATCTACAATGATTTCAAGTTTATAAATAATGCCTACCCCAAGGATGAATTTCCTCTATCAAAAATTGACATGATGTTTGAAACCATAATGGGTTATGAGATGATTTTTTTGATGGATGGATTCTTAGGTTACAACTAGATTTAAATAGCACTAGAAGACCAACACAAAATAACATTCAACACTCCATGCAGAACATTATATTATCAGGTTATGCCATTTGGTCTCAAAAATTCTAGGGCCACCTACCAAAGATCCATGATAGTCATTTTTCATGATATGATGCATGACATTGTTGAAGACTATGTCGATGACATACTAGGAAAATTAAAGACCAAGGCTAATCATCTAATAGTATTGAGGAGGATATTTGAGTGACATGTGAATACAAGGTTAGGCTCAACCCCAATAAATGTGTTTTTGGAGTTAATTTAGTCAAATTTATTAGCTTAATTATGTCTTGCCAAGGCATTGAAGTCAATTTAGCTAAAGTACGAGCCATAACAAACATGCCACCACTAACCAATTTGAAATAGCTCTTTAGTTTTGAGGTAAAGATACAATTTATTTGATGTTTCATGTCTCAATTAGATGACAAGTTCATTCCCTTCACACACTTTCTAAAGAAAGGGGTCACATTTTATTAGGATGATGATTTCTAGAAAGATTTTTAGCATTTGAAGGACTATCTAGCGAATCCATTAGTCATATTGCCTCTTATTCTAGAAAAATCATTCCTCTTATATCTATTAGCCATAGATAAAGCATTGGGGGCACTTTTATATCAAAATTATAATAATGGAAAAGATTATTTTATGTACTATCTAAGCTATACACTAGTCATGTATGAGCACAATTATATGCCCATCGAAAAGGTTTATGTAGCTATGGTCTTTGAAACTCAGAAACTATGACATTACATGTTGAACAATAAGACCATGGTCATTTAAAAAGTAGATCTTCTCAATCATCTACTATCTAAAATAACTTTAGAAGGCTATATGGCTAAATGGATCATGTTTCTTAGTGAGTTTGATATAGAATATGTGAACCAAAAAGCCATCAAGGGACAAGTTCTTATAGATTAGTTTGTTGAAGTGCCCCTTGAAGATATAGAGTTACTAACATTCTAGTTCCCAGATGAATCCATCATGACCATAATTGAAACACCTCTTGAGGAGTAGTAATAAAATCTATGTTTTGATAGATCATTCATATCACATGGATTGGGGGTAGGATTTTTGTTTATTACTCCACAAGGGGATCTAATCCCTAAGTTATTTAGAATCAGATTTCCTTATACCAACAACATAGCTAAATATGAAACACTCATCATAGGGATTTGATAGGTAGTATAATATAACATACATCATCTAAAGGTTTATGGTGATTCTTAGTTAATCATCAATTAGGTTATAGACCATTTTTAGACCAAGGATGACAAACTAATATGTACAAGGCCATGATCAACACTCTAAAATAACATATTATCAATGTATAATTTGAACATATACCAAGGGATAATAATAGAACAACATATGTCATGGAAGCCATTGGATCTTTGATTTGATAAATAGATACAACCAAAGAATACCAATTTCTTGTTGAAAATTTGATAGCACCAACTCATGAACCATCAATCATTATAATGATATGTGATATTATTGGTCCTATATCTACTTTGTATTTAGACCTATATGCCTATTTACAAAACCAAAATACACCACCATACCTATCCCATAAAAAATCTAAATAATTCATCCATAATGCCCACTGTTATACCTTACTCGAACCAACCCTATATCACTACAGTTTTAATGGAACTCTACTTCGTTATTTAAATTTGGTAGAATCTACATTAAAATTATGGGAAGTTCATGAAGGAGTATGTGGAGCCCATACCATCAAGGCCATCTTGTCAAAATTTTTATTGCATATAGGGTAATATTGGCCAATGATGAATGCAGATGCAACTACATATGTAAAAAGATGTGATAAATGTCAAACATGCCAATCTAATTCATGCCCCAACCAAGATTTTGAAACCAATGTGACACCATGGCCATTTTATATATGGGGCCTTGATCTCATTGGGAAGATAAATCCCACCTCATCTAATGACCATAAACATATCCTTATCACCACTAAATATTTCACTAAGTGGGTTGAATCTATACCCCTCACATGACTAAAAAGCAAATTTCCAAATTCATATTTAACCATCTCATTTAACATTATGGTATTCCCTCTGACATTATATCTGATAATGGTAGATCATTAAAAAATAAGGACATCAAATCTCTATATTCTAAGTACAAAATTACTCAAAAATTTTCTATGACACATTACCCTCAAGGTAACAATGAGGCAGAAACATATAATAAAACCATTGTCAACATACTTAAAAAGATTGTTAATAATGCCAACTGTGATTGACACCTTCAGATATTTTTTTCCCTTTGGGCATAGCATACCAATCACCTCACTCTCATGGGAGCCACTATATACTCACTTGTCTATGGCACTGAGACTATCCTTCCATTGAGGTTGAGTTACCCTCATTATGCATCTCTTTGAAGCATGCCCTAGATGATGAAGACTATAGATTAACCTACCTACAAGATTTGGAGTTACTTGATGAGAAATTCTTAGCCAAAGTAAAAAATATCCAATCCTACTAGAATCGAATCCATAGCCAATATAATCAACACATGCAACATATGGAATTTGAACTTGGTGATCTTGTCCCTAAAGAAAAACAAAATAATACCATGGCTAAGAAGAAGCATAAAGACAAGTTCAAACCTAACTAGATAGGTCCTTTCATCATTATTTTAGACTATGACAATAGATCTTACAACCTCACCACACTATATGAAGATGAACTTGATGAGTTATTTAACATTATACACCTTAAACATTACTTCACTTGAGTGACCTAGTGTATTATCTATGATGATCATTTCAAGTTGTACCATATTATCAACTTTTTTCTTTGTACCATACCATTCTACCTTTCTATCACTTCACCATTCCACCATTCCATTCAACCATAAATTTTCTATCAACTAAGTTATTTTGATCCTCCCTACCTATCCTATTTGACCTTGTTTCTATTCCCTTAGTTCCACTTTTAGCATGAAGATTCATATCAATTTTTAGTAGTTGTTTCAAGTATTGTAAATAGAGATAGTATTTTGGAGTAGTATGACAGAGGTTTAGCAGTTACATCCTTAATTTCTTGTTTTGTTCTCTATACCACATGTGCCTAATTATAACCATCTTTAAAAAAACTAATGTCTCACCGTCTTACTACTAATTATAACTACCTATGGGAAAATTAGTATCATTGACTTATGTCATTATTTCTAGTTATAACTACCTATGGGTAAACTAGGGGAAACATTTTTTATTGTGCCTTGATGTACCACCTTACCATTCCTATGTTGTATTATGCCAACTTTGCCTATTTTGCTTGAATTGGGTGCTACACTAGTCAAAGTCCTTTGTTGTAAGGCAAGACTACTATGACATGAGGTCCTAATGGGACTATGTAGGAAATTCTTGATAATTGTTAAGGTCATATTAGTCACCCCTTTTCCATACTCTCACCATTTTATGAGCAACCTAAGCCACACTCTCACCATTTTGTGAGCATTATAGGTTTGAATGCTCTCACCATTTTTTGAGCTTAGACTGTTTAATATATCATCATTCTCGATCACATTGAGATTATTTAATAATTCTAAAAACATTTGTAAAATAAATTTAGAAAAACCAAGAACATTGACCAAATTTTTACGTTTAAGGATTTTGTGAACCCTCACTAAGTCACAAGAAACCACTTGTCATTTAGTTTCTCCATCCTATTGGCCTTTTATCCCACACTCTCACCATTTTGTGATTTCATTCCTATATTATTCTATAACATCTATCATGTTTTATTTTTCATCATTTTCTTCTATCCCATTTCTTGGAATAACTACATTTATCCTAAAGTTTTTGTTGGATATCACATCCATGAAAATATGTAGGTATTGTCCACTTGCATAGTGCATCTAGAGACAACTTGGACACCTCCTTCCTTTTCTTCTATCCCCCAATTTTTTTTATTTTTTTCATTATCTCATATTTTCTAGGGACAATGATCATCATCTTATTTCTGTCATGTTGTTTATACTAACATTATGATTAACCACTATTTATTTATTTGTTTCTCTTTGTTTGGTTTGTTTTATTGGTGTTGTATTTGTTTGTTTATTTGTTTATTTGTGTGCCTATTTATTTGATTTCTTTTTGTGACTTGATTAAATCTATGTGCATTTATTAGGTGATTCCATGTACATTATTATTAAATCTATCCATATTCAGACATCAACATTGTCATCATGGTTTTTATCATTGGTGCATTGTTTTATTTTGAGTATTGGATTGGGAGTCAGTCCTTATACATATCTCAGACAAGTCCTCATGGTGTTCTATCATGATGCCTAATTTTACATGCTATATCAAAAATTAGCTTTAAGAAGTATACATGACAATGCATCATTGATATCTCTTTAGTACCAACACCAACAACATTTCCAATCTAATCCAAATCATATCCCAAATAGACTAATTAAACAATGAAATAATTTTCCTCATTAGTTTAGATGAGCATCTCCGTAGGCCTAATTCATATTTTACTTGTGTACCACTTTACCATCATCTTTCATGCCATATTTTCCATAATCGAGATCCAATGATTATAACTACCTTTGGGAAATTCATTGTATACTGTCCCACTTGCATTTTCAATGATTATAACTGGCTTTGGGAAAATCATTGTGTTTCCACCAATTTGAGGGTTGATGATTATAAAAACCTTTGGGAAAATGATTCTCTTTCTTATACCCAACTTGGACATGTTTTTATCCTACTAATTATTATAACTACCTATGGGTAAATCATTGTTTTTCCATTTAACTGATTATAACTACCTTTGGGAAAATTAGTCTCTTGTTACCCTATACCTTTTTTGATGATTCTAATTGCCTTTAGACAAATCAACTTTTTTATATCCTACCTATGCTGATTATTATAAATACCTATGGGAAAATCATCTTATTTATATACCCTAATTGGGGTGACTCCATATGCCACTGATTATAACTACCTTTAAATAAATCAGTCCCTTCCACCCCATTTCATCTATTTGGTCCACTCATTTCCTTATTTCAAGGGACCATTTTTCAACTAATTTACCAACCTTTTCCTAGAGGGGGAAACTATAGTTCATTCATTTCCATTGAAGTCATAAGCATACAAGACCTTTTTAATCTTTGAGAAGATGTTATTGTGCTTACAACTTGTGATGCCTTCCCAAATAGGAGAAAACTATAGGCACCTAAAATTGACCATCACTGGCTTCATACCATACTTTAGAATGATTTTTACCAACCTTTTCAAATTGAAACTAAGAATCACTAAACATCTCAAATTTGGATTCATAATATACAATTTAGCCTATAGACCTATTAAATAGGGGAAATGCACACATACGATTAATTTAAATCTTGTAAAATGCTAAAAGGCTTAAATATAATTAACTAACATGCAAAAATTAATCAAATACCTAATTAAATTAACCATGAGCAATTGATTAATTATCAAAAATGAAATTCAAAAATCGAAAAATATCCTAGGAATTAATAATTACCTTTTTGTGAGTTGTCAAATATCCTAAAATATCTCAACATGCCTATTCATTGTTAATCATGGCCATTTTATGCATTTTAACTCTACTAGGGTTAATTATATCACAAAATTTAGGTTTTAACCCATTCCAAGCTCTAACTACACTCTAACTCACCTTGGGTTGGGGTTAGTTGCTAAACCTATAAATACAAGCCTAGACCTCTTCATTTAGAGATCTTGAACATAGTAATGCTAAAATGTTGGTTTTATGACAAGATTGTAAGTAATAGTGGTATAATGCCAAAATCACAAGCCAAGACATAAATCTACATCAAGTAAGCATGATCCTAACAATGGTGCTAAGGAGAGAAGGAGCCACACAACTCCATTTTCTAAAGACTTATTGAGCATAAGTTGAGCAAGCCAAATGAACACATCACTTGGAGCATTCAAAGAAGGTAAGGAAACTTGTAAGTTATTTTCATTCTAATTAATCTTTGTCATTTATTGTTTATTCACTAAGTTACCCCTATGATCTATGCAAGCAAGTGTTATGCATGTTAGTGTGTTTTTATTTGAGTTTTCTTACTTGTTATAACGCATGATGTAAACACCCTTCTTAGATTTCCTGATCATAGAGAAAACTAGGGTTGATTAGGGATTATTAAAATCAACACAAAGTGTTTAATTTTAAGTGGCTACATTTTCCCCTATTTGAGAAGTCATTTTGAGACATAACTGAAGTAATGAATTTTCAAAGAATGAAAAAGTCATTAAAATATTAGATGAATAAATAATTAGTAACCCATGATTCCCCCTCGAGAGGGAATGTAGGATTGGATGGGCTCTTGAAAAAGAGAGGAAGGAGATATAATGGGAGAAAATATTAACCCATGGACTAAATTAAGCCACTTGAGCTAATGATTGCATGCTTTGATTTCCAATGTTTGAAAATAATAGAATTAAATTGGCCCCAAGATAGGGGGAAGTGAGAAAGATGCTTCCAAAAATAAGCAACACACTTTAATTGGCCCCAAATAGGTAAAATGTTGTGGGCTTAGAATTATAAGGATTTTCCTAGTAAGGAGAAATGATGGTATAGAGTCCTGAAGATGATGGTACATATATGGAAATAGATTACCCTAGTAGAGCGGATGTAAACATTGATAAGTCCAAATGATTTTCAC
Organism: Torreya grandis; assembly: GCA_037957365.1. Taxonomy (NCBI): domain Eukaryota; kingdom Viridiplantae; phylum Streptophyta; class Pinopsida; order Cupressales; family Taxaceae; genus Torreya; species Torreya grandis. The sequence goes on along the minus strand of JARHVA010001746.1, from coordinate 591,462 downwards.
TAGTAGGGAAAATTTCATTGTTAAATGATGAAAATGGTTAACTAATTTATTGGCAAGCATAAATCAAGGATTTAACCTATCACATAGCTTAAAAAGGAGAGGAGTGACACAAATGTAAGTACAATGGTATAATGAATTTTCAAAAATGAAGAAGCCACAAAATAATTATGCATTGGTGAATGGTAAAAGTGATAAGATAAATGATAATCATAATAAAAATATAATGATTGAAGAATGATGTGATTAGATTGGAATAATTTTAATAAAATGATCATGACTATTTGTATATGCTTATATGTATCATGATTAGTATATAATTTAGCCATGTAATTAAGGGATTGTGGTGTAGGTAGTAGACAAAGATATATTTTGCTTTGACATTATTGATGAGACTTCTAGTACATGATTTTTGATAAATCATCTAATGGTATGAACCATGATATAAAACACCATGATGATTGAATCATAATGTGCATAAAGACTAACCCCTGATCTAATAGACAATTAAAAAGAATGCACCAATGATAAAAACTAGGATGATAATGCTAATGAATACTAATGGATGGAATCAAGTAAAAATATGTAATAGGAAGCATCATGATGATGAACTTCTTGGCATAATGGATTGATTTGAAGCAATATAAGAAAAAAAAAACACACACAAACTTGAAAATAAAAGCAAAGGAAAACATATTATTTTTTAACCAAGTCCAAATCCACATGTGAAGGCTCAATGATAATGATAAATGGATGGTTCCCCAAAGCAATGATATATGAAAAAGAAGGACACATATCTAGGTGGAAAAAATAATTGGAACCAATAATGAGTTTGCCCTAGTAGGGTAGATTGACAAAGGATAATCCCAACAATGGTTTAGAACCAAAAATGATTGGATTAAGGATTATGACTAGATTTAGGATAAGACAAATATTTTTGGATTTTGTATCTTTAGATCTCATTTTTATATTTTAAGCCATTTTCATTTTTTAGGTATTTTAATTATTTTGAATGTTTTTTTTATTTTTGGCATCTCAACTCAATGGAGGATTACAAGGTGCATAATGTTTTAACTTGAAAAAGAACAAGAGTGTGACTTAGGAATCTTGAAAAAAGGTGAGACCGTAATAAAATTTTGATCATGGTAATTTATTTAAGTTTGTCATTGATGTCAAAGAGATCATGAGTCATATTTCATTAATAAAGTGATGAGATTGATGGTTTAGAGAGTGTTTACCTAGTTAAGTAATTAATGGTCGATATTGATGATATGGTCATGTTTTAGAGAACCTATGGGATGTTATGAGTGATTATAATACTTATGAAAGTGAACATAATTCATAAAAACAGCATATTTAATGTGTAAACTCAAGTACTCATCTTGATAGATAAAGTTGTGCGAGTAAATTAATGACATCATATTTCACACATGTGAAGGTTTCAAGAGTAGTTTGATATATGGATAGATTCCCATATGAAAGGTGATAATGTGGTTAAAATTTTAGGTCATGAGGTTAAGCATATAAAAATCCATTAAGGTGAAAATTTTTCCTTCCAGGCAGAGTTTACTATGTTCCCATACTTAGCCAAATTTGCATTATCAAAGATCTATGGTGAGCATTTAATTAGATCAAAGATATAATGGTGAGAATTTAATATGAGTATATAATTTTCTAATGGAGCATGTGATCTTGTAATTAGTGATATAGTGGTGTTTATTTTGTTAGTATGTCAAAGGATGCATAGAAGTCATGCACTAGTGATGTGTCACAATCACGGAGTTTGAGAAACAAATCTAATGATGAGCATGAAACCTATCAGATAGAGATAAATGGTGAGAACATGATCATGTAGTATCATCAAATAATTTATATTAATTTAAAATTTCAAAGGATTCTCAAAAGTCATTTGAGGTTGCCAAGTGGTGGAAGATCATTGGAGACTGACTGTAAGGTATGCAAAGTGCATGCATGGCTGCCAAGTTACTTGATCTCAAAAGTCAGGATCTAAGATAAATAGTGAGAAATGTAAGGTAAATACTAGGATAATATATAATATATTTATGGATCACATTTGATCAATATTTTAGGGATTATGAGATAAAGATAAATTGTCAGATGTTTAACTAGTGACCATTGGCATTTGAATTAGCAAAGGGAAAAATAAATATGCAGTATTTTGTTAATATATTTTGATATAGGATGAATTTGAATATTATGTGAAACTAAATTTTTTAAATTAATCCAATGCACATCCATAGACTCTATTTAAAATGTGTGAATTTTGTTACAATCAAAGTTATTGATCTCCAAAGTTAACTATGTGTTTGAGCATGGTCTGTAAGTGATCCGAGAAGGATAATTGAGTTGTTATTGATAGTGTCTTGATGTTTCAAGATGAAATAAATATTTTAGAGTGTTATATATTCCATTAGGACAATATATATGTATTTTTTATGTTTTAACAATTCATCTTCAGTGTGAACAATTGTTTAGATGTTGACTATGTTTGTTGGAGGCTATAGACAGTTTGAGTGACCACTTTGCAGAAGTGACTTGGAAGAGTTTTGAGAATAATTGAAGAATAAAATAAGTATGGAGATGTTGTAAAAGTATTAAAGGATTATAATAAGGCATTTTTTTCATAATATTCCCCTAATAAGATATGGAGAGTCAAAATAAGTTGATTGTATTTTGACTATATATGACAAGTCTGAGTGGTCATTTTGAGAGAGTTGTTTTGAGTGATTACATCCTATGTTGAAGTATATAAATCAAATGAATAAGTTGAATATATCATAAAGGGTTAACCCATGTGATATAATCATATGGATATGTGAAATATTTGAGTTATAGCTTTATAAGTTTGAGACTGTGTTTTTTATGTTTGAAGACATAAAGAGTGAGGATACCTAATTGGTAGGTTCAAGTGTTGAATTGGTGTTCCAGGTGAAATCAACCCATATAATAGTGATAAAGGGGATATTGAAGATAAATTTTATGTGTTTTAAGTAATTTTAAAGGATGAATGTTGTTTAATTAGTCTCAAATGTAACATGTGAGTATGAAGGCCTAATTATTTTAGGTCTCACCAAGACCTAATGGTGGTTTAGAGTCTTAAGGGAAATTTATAACCTAAGGAGTGTGTAGTTATTACATGTAAAATTTTTATGGACCTATCTTAAGTGTGGTTAAAATATTTAATGCATATTTCCCAACTAATATGAGTTAAAACAAGAGAGTGGTATAAATACAAGGTCTAATTGGACTAATTATGCTAGTTAAGAAAGTGTGGAGTGAAGCAAAGTAAAGAACCTTTGAAAGAGAAGGCATATGTTACTAAGGACCATCAAAGAGAAAAAAGGATCAAACATTTTTATATAATCAAGTTGATGTATTTGGATACATATATCATTGGATCTAATGATCCTAGAAGAGGCAGATTAAGAAAGTGAGCCATTGAGATTGTTTGGGTGAAAGAATGAACGTGAAGAGTGAACAAAAGGTGGTCATCATCATTTAAAGAGTATAAAAAGGTATTCAATATGATATATTAAAGGTAGCTATGTGGGTGTTTGGTTGTCTAGGGGGTTGGTTCCTCCTTTTAAGATGAATCTTGCTAAAGGTCTATTTCTTGTGGGTGGTCAGCTAAACATGGGTATAAACTCCTTGTGGGATTGGTGTGTCACTAAACTAAGGGATGGGTATTCATTGATAAGTTAGTACTAGTATAAATGTTAGATCTTTTATTATAGGATTTTATTTTATATTTTAGGGTTCTATGGGTTTTATCCCCCAAGAGGTTTTTCCACACATATCATGTGTTATGTGCTTGATCTTGATATACCTTCCTTGTTCATTACAATGGTTAATTTGTATGCATTATGATTGTATGTGCTAAATGTTTAAGAGATAGAAATTGAAATGGATTATATTTCATCACTGATTCATCCCTCTCTTAATGATTATACCTCTAACAATTGGTATCATATTTAGACCTTTTGTGCAAGTTTAACCACTTAAAGGTGATCCAAGGTACAATATGGGTAAAAAAGAAAGTTGTTTAAAAGAAAAGATAATCGTGTCTAATAAATAAGTTTTCCAAAATAATAGATAATAAGAAGATTTATATAATAGTGAGAAATAATAATTTGATCTAGAAGTTGAGCTCATGAGTGCACTTGGAGAACTGAAGGAGCAAAAGAAGAGGAATCATACAATGAGAAATATGATCAAAGGTCTTAAAGCACAAATTAGGTCTCTTGAGGGTAGTTTATCAGGTAAGTCCATGAGAGAGGAAAAGGAGAATCAAGAACTGATCAAGTATATGGAAGAGCAAGAATTTAGATTGAAGGATGACATGACCAAAGCAGATAAGGAGGATAATAAGACCATCAAAGATATTAGAAATTAATTAGAGGCTACAAGTTCAAGCATGAGAGATGAAGAAGATGAATGTGTTCAATTGAAGGTTAATCTTGTTTCCCTAAAAAATGAGCATAAAAAGGTCATAATCAAGATAGGCAAGACTGAAGAAGAACAAAAGATATCAAAACAAGGCAAATATGATGGTAGCATGAAAGACCACAAGTTAAATTAGGCCAAAAGTAAAATAAAAAATCCAATCAAATAACTCAATGCTTCAAGGTATGCAAAATATTTTATGGGCCATTTTTTTGTTTGTCAACTTGTTGGTCATAGGGCAAAGGATTGTGTAAGAAGAAACAATCAGTCAAAAGGAGATCACTACCATATTCAAACAAATGGTATGGAAGACATTATTTTCTATAGTTGTCAAAAATTTGGTCACATTGTTAGGTTCTGCAAGCAAAGACCATCAAGTCAAGATAAATTCAATCAGGCTTCTAGAGTGCAAGAAATAAGACAAGCTAGACAGATTAATACAATGAGATATTCATCCTAGAGTCATTGTTATGCATGCAATTGGTTTGGCCACATTGCTAGAGAATGTAATAAGAGAAGAAATAAATCAAAGAAAGATCATAATCATCATCAAGCAAAAGGTATGAATGATCTTGGTTGTTTTATATGTCATAGAGTTGGTCACATTACTAAGTATTTCAAGAATAGGTTGAATGAGTTCTCAAAGAAAAATAAGGTGTATAGAGCTCTTAATGTGCAAGAAATATGTCATAAATGGTTGTGGAAACATAATCCTATTAGGAGAGATTAGTGAGACCAAACATGGTTTTTTCCCATGATAGACATGAAGGAAAGTCAAGATTTCTTGTTGTCTACATTTGTTGATAAGTATGAAGCAAATAATAAATTCAAATTCAAAGTCAATTTGGTGATGAGGCAAGACTACAAGTCAAATAAAGGTATGGATATATGGGAGTCTCTTGAGTTTTGGTAATTTTAGTTTCTCTATGTCAAAGGGGTGTCTTTATCTAGGCTTCAAAGAGACACTTGTTAGTAGGAGGAAGCATGGTGGATGCTAGATGAGTTTTTTATTGATGTTGTACGACAAGAAAGGTCATGAGAAGATGTGTTAGCTTACTATGAAATGACATGAATAAGTTTAGTGATTTGAAGGATGATATAATTAGTCAAATGGTGAAGATAAAAGCTATGTATACAAGATTTACAGGTAGGAAGAGGTCTCCAAGTGTCTAATCAAGGATGACTGAAGGCAAGGTTGATATGGAGTATGAGGAGAATGTGTTGTCACATTTTTTGATATCTTATAAAATGTATCAGAGTTATATATATGTCAATTTAAGTATGCCATGGAGGTCATAGTGTTCTAAAGATAAGATGTTCCCATAATAGTTATGACTAAAGTATGGACAATGTTGAAGAGTTACTAGTAGACCTAGCTCATTGAGAAGACTTATTGAAGATGTCATGATCTAGGTGAAGCATGGAATTAGGGGAGTTAATTTAGATAGTTTGAAAGACTTGAATATCTATGCATGATGTGAGGGGGAGAATATATAAGATATTTTAGTTATGGTGGATATATGAATAAGTTTGATACATATGTGAACTCAAGCATGTTGATATGATGACTTGATCAAACCAAGTTAGGTTATTTGACAATGTATTGAATCTTCATGCATAAATAAAATAGGAGCTTTGTAAATGGTTAGGTCCTAAGATTAGAGGACTATGAAGTTAAATTTGAGAGAAAATAAGATATGTATGATGAAGGGTGAGTGATTTGCCAAATGATGAAGAATAAAGACAAGTATCAAATAATAGATGACATGAGATGGAACATGATGTTAGGGGGAGCTTTTATAAGCTCTGTGGGAAGATTATCAAGTCCAAGGATTAGAGAACTCCAAGTTCATATTGGTGCATGTCAAATAGGGAGAAATTGATTCATATGCTTGGAATAATGTAAGTATCCTTAGTATACTAAATATTATTTAAACGCATACATGATGTTAAGGAATGATTATTGGCATATTGAGGAAGATACCCTTTGCCATTAATGTCAAAGGGGGAAAAAGATCAGAATGAAAGAGTTAAAGAATAAGAAGTCATTCTAAGGGTGTTTCACCATAAATGAAAAATGGAAGATTGTTGAGCATGGTCAATGATGTTAGGATATCATTTATGTCAAAGAGAGCATGATTCATAGTACATTAAAGACAAAGTGACCAGATTGATGGTTTGGAGATTGTTTGGATAGTTTTAAGTAATAATGGTTGATATTGATGATATGGTCATGTTTCATAGACCCTATGGGATGTTATGAGTGATTATAATGCTTATTTAAGTGAATTGAATTCATCAAAATAGTCATATGAATGTCTAAGCTCAAGTAGTCATCTTGATAGATAAAGCTATGTGAGTAGATTGATGATGTCATATTTCACACATGTGAAGGTTTCAGGAGTAGTTTGATACATGGATGGATTAATCTAAGAAAGGTGATGATTTGGTTAAAATTTAGGTCATGCAGTTGATCATAAATTTTATTATTAAGGTGAAAATTTGGCCTTCCAAGTAGATTTTACTATGTTTCCATACTTAGCCAAACTTACATTATTGAAGATTTATGGTGAGCACTTAATCAGTTCAGAGATATAACAAAGAGAATTTAATATAAGTAGATAATTATCTAATATATTACATGATATTGTAATTAGTTATCCAATGGTGTGTATTTAGTTAATATGCCAAAATATGCTCAAAAGGTATGCTCTAGTGACATGTGTCATAATCACATAGTTTGAGTAGCAGTTCTAATGATGAATATAAAACCTATTAGATAGAGATTAATGGTGAGTATGTGATCATGAATTAATGATCCAATGGTGTGTATTAAGTCAAAATGTCAAATGATTCTCAAAAGACACTCAAGGCTACCAAGTGGTGGAATATTATTGGAAACTAACTATAAGGTACACAAAGGGCTGCCAAGTGGCTTGATATAAGAAGTGAGAATCTAAGATCAATAGTGAGAAATGAAAGGTAAATACCAGGATACTCTTGAGGATATTTATGGATTGAATTTTATAAATATTTCAAGGAGCATGAGATAGATACAAATTATCAAATGTTTAACTAGTGACAGTTGGCATTTGAATTAGCAAAGGGAAAAACTAGTCTGTAATATTTTACTAATATCTTTTGATCTAGGATGAATTTGAAGATAATGTAAAAGGAAAAGTTGTAAATGAATCCAAGGTGTATATATATGTTAAGTTGTGGAGCTAAAAGCTTCACAGGTATGCAAATGTGGATGTTGCTGGGTTACACAGTTATCGACATCGGTCAGCCAACCAACATCAGTTATATTCAGCTACACAGTAACCAGCATCAGTTAGGGATCGGTCGACATCGATCACCTTCAGATCGATGTCAGTCATCTATGCATTTCTAGAACTATTCTAATTTTAGGATAATAGTTAGTTTGCATGTAAAGACTAATTTTAGTCTTGAGTCTGCATTTCTAATTATTGTTTGGTTTGGGATCTATTTAAGAGACCCATGGGGCTGTATTGTAAAGAAGGACTAAAGGATTAGATCCTCAAGTGTAAGATCTAGAAGGTTTGCAAGAGTGCAAGACTAGGAAGATCTACATGTAAGCAAGGTCAATTAGATCTACAAGGTGCAAGATCAAGAAGATCTACTTGAGAGTAGGCAACAACAGTTGAGTTGATTGTCACTTGGAAGTAGGCAACAACAACCATTGGGTTGATTGTCACTGGAGGGAACAACTCAGTGTTGAGTTGGTTGCAATTGAGAGAGAGAGAGAAATCTTGAGGGAGAATTAATGTACACCCAAGAGGTGTAGGAAGAGTGAGATTTCTTCATTGTATTTCCTTCTAGAAGAATGTTAATATAGATTGTATTATTTCTCATATCTCCTATTCTTTGTTGTTTCTAATTTCTAGTTACTTATTACTTCTAATTTAATTTTGTGTTTAGTTGCTTATACAAAAGTAATCAATTGTACTCCAAGGAGGATCCTAATAGTTGGTATCAGAGCTAGGATCACTAACAAGTGGTAGAGCGGGTTAGTGTTTGTTGATTACAGGTTCACTCACAGGGGTTTCTATTTGAGTGGGAGTAAAGTAATGGCAGAAGAAAGTAAACTAAGAATGGAGAAATTCAATGGCAAGAATTATCAATTATGGAGGATGCAGATAGAAGATTATCTGTATCAGAAAGATCTATACTTACCATTGGGTGGGGTTTCAAGTAAGCCCACATATATGCAAGATGAAGAATGGAATGTTCTTGATAGAAAGGCTCTAGGATCTATAAGGTTGAGCCTGGCATCGTCTGTGATTTACAACTTATCATAGGCAAAGAAAATGGTAGAATTAATGGATACTTTGGAAAATTTATATGAAAAACCCTCAGCTTTGAATAAGGTATTTTTTATGAAGCAATTATTTAATTTGAAAATGTAGGAAGGTGGATCTGTATATAGTCATCTTAGTGATTTCCATGGATTAGTAAATCAATTAAATTCAGTCAAAATAATTTTTGATGATGAAATTAAGGCTCTCTTAATCTTATGCTCTTTACCTAAAAGTTGGAATAGTTTGGTAATGGCAGTTAGTAATACTACGTCTGCTTCAAATATCTTGAAAGTTGATGATGTTGTTAGTGTAATCTTGAATGAATAAATTTGTAGGAAAAGCATAGGGGAAACATCAGGGAATGTTTTAAGTGTTGAAAGTAGAGGAAAGAAGAGAGAGAAGAGCAAGCAAGGGAAATCAAGGTCAAAGATAGGCAGTAGATCCAAATCTAGAAATGGAGGTATAACCTGCTAGAATTGTGGAAAGAAAGGGCATGTAAAGAAAGATTGTTGGTTGGTAGAAGATTAGCATGAAGGAAATAAAGAAGCAGATGTTGTAGGTATTGTTGCATAGGATGCTCTTATATTTTCCTTGGATAAAGTAGAATCTTGGGTTTTAGATTTTGGTGCCTCTTTCCATGCAACCCCAAATAGAGATTTTTTCCATGATTATGTCCATGGAGACTTTGGAAAAGTTTATTTAGGGGATGGTAAGCCTTGTCAAATTATTGTCAAAGGGAAAGTGCAACTAAAATTGCAGACTGGCAACATATGGGTGTTGAAGGATGTCATGCATGTTCCCATCCTGAAGAGGAGTCTAATTTTTGCAAGAAAGTTAGGTGATGAGGGTTGCACAGTAACTCTCACAGTGGAATCTTGAAAAGTTTCCAAGGGTGAACTTGTATTAGCAAGAGGTAAGAAAGTAGGTACACTTATCTATCTACTTGTATTACTAATTCTCTTTCTATTTTATCTACTTTAGAAGTAGATGCAAAGATGTGGCTCTGTAGGCTTGGTCACATGAGTGAGAATGGAATGGATGTTCTTAAGTCAAAGGTAAGCTTTCAGATTTGAAAAGCATAGATCGAGATTTCTATGAGCATTGTATTTTTGGGAAACAGGAGAAAGTGAGGTTTCTCAAGACTAGGTCAACAAAGAAGAAGCACATGTTGGAGCTTATTCACGCAGATGTGTGGGGACCAGCTCAAGGAGCTTCTATTAGAGGATCACAGTGTTATGCTACAAGAAATGTATGGATTTATTGCATTAAGAGGAAATTTGATGTTTTTGACACATTTAAGAATTGGAAAGCCTTGGTTTTTAATGAGAAGGTGATGGACAGTGATCAGCTCAAGAGGCTAAATAATTTTGAGTAGGGCAATGTTGATTTAGACAAGTTTATGATCCAAAATGAGCTCACAGGTAAAAATCATCACTCACAATAAAATACAAATACTAACGTCGATCAGGTGAGAATTGACATCGATCAGGCAGGAACTGATGTCAGTCTGGTGGAGACCAAAGTCGGTGATGTCAGGCAGGTGGACACTGACATCGGTCAAGAAACTAACGTCGGTGATCAAGTGGAATCGACATTAGTTGGGTGTAGACTAAGGTCGGCCAGAGATGACTAAGATCGGTCACTGTTAAAATGAAATTTGGGCAGACAACAAGCTGTTAATGAGTCTCAAATGCCCATGAGGAGGTCCTTAAGGGTAAGTAAACTTCAAATTCGTTAATCCCCTTCTTTATACTACTTGTTGCTCACTGATGGTGGAAAACCAAGAAGTTTTGAAGAGGCAATGCAAGTAGAATCAAGGAAACAGTGTGAGTATGGCATGAATGAGGAAATTGATTCCTTGGAAGAGAACCAAATGTAGGATTTGGTAGAGTTGCCAGTTGGAAAGAAAACACTAAAAAACAAATGGATTTACAGGTTAAAGAAAGGAGAGAATAGACAGGTGAGACATAAGGCCAGGTTATATGGTCTTGAGCAAGCTGCAAGACAATGGTATTTGAGGTTTGACAAGTTTATGACAAAGCATGGCTTTAGTCAATGTCAATGTGACCATTGGGTTTATTTTACCAGGTTGGATAATGATAGCTACAATGTCATGTTGTTGTATGTGGATGATATGCTTGTTGCAGGTTCACACATGTAGGAGATTACTGAGCTAAAGGTAAAATTTGCTCACACATTTGCCATGAAGGATTTAGGAGCAGCAATCCTTGGCATGAGTATTTCTAGAGACAGGAAAAATCATAGGTTGATTTTGTCTCAAGAGGATTATGTGAATAAGGTAGTGGAGAGGTTCAATATGTAGGATGCAAAACCGATAAGCACACCTATGGCTGGACAATTCAAGTTAAGAACAGAACAATGTCCTAAATCACATGATGAGGTTGAATACATGGTATGTACTAAACCTGATATTGTCCAAGTAGTGGGAGTTGTCAGCAAGTTTATAGCCAATCTAGGAAAGGAGCACTGGAAAGTAGTTCAGTGGATTCTCAGATATCTGAGAGGGACCAGCAGTAGGCATTTATACTATGCAGGGTCAAACACTTCTCTACATGGGTATGTAGATTCAAATATGGCAGGTGACTTGGATGGTAGGAGAAACACCATAGGATATGTGTTCACTGTTGGTGGAATGGCAGTTAGCTAGATTTCAGAGTTACAGAAGGTTGTTGCAGTCATAGAGGCTAGCAAGGAAATGATATGGATGACTCGGTTCATGGAAGAGTTGGGAAAGGAGCAAGAGAGTTACAGATTGTATAGTGATAGTCAAAGAGCAATTCATTTGGCAAAGGATTCAACATTTCATTCAAGAACTAGATATATAAAATTTAGGTACCACTTCATTAGACAAGTATTGGAGGATGGATAGTTGAAGCTGGAAAAGATCCATACGAATAAGAACCCTGCAGATATGTTAACAAAGCTAGGAACAAAGGAGAAGTTGAATCTTCATTCAACTTTTGTTGGTCTTCAAGATTGAGATTGAAGATGGAGAAATAAGCCAAAAATAAATTAGAGGCTATATAGGTACAGGTACAGGTGCAGCTATTTATCTCCAAGTGGGAGATTATTAAGTTATGGAGCTAAAAGCTTCACAGGTATGCAAATGTGGAGGTTGTTGGGTTACACAGTAACTGACATCGATCAGGCCAATCGACATCAGTTATATTTAGCTACACAGTAACTAGTATCAGTTAGGGATAGGCTGACATCAGTCACCTTTAGACTGATGTCAGTCATCTGTGCATTTCCAAAACTATTCTAATTTTAGGAGAACAGTTAGTTTGTATGTAAAGACTAATTTTAGTCTTGAGTCTATGTTTCTAATTATTGTTTGGTTTGGGATCTATTTAAGAGACCCATGGGGCTGTATTGTAAAGAAGGACTAGAGGATTAGATCATCAAGTGTAAGATCTAGAAGGCATGCAAGAGTGCAAGACTAGGAAGATCTACATGTAAGCAAGGTTAATTAGATCTGCAAGGTGCAAGATCAAGAAGATCTACTTGAGAGTAGGCAACAACGGTTGAGTTGATTATCACTTGGAAGTAGGAAACAACAACCATTGGGTTGATTGTCATTGGAGGGAACAAATCGGTGTTGAGTTGGTTGTAATTGAGAGAGAGAGAACTCTTGAGGGAGAATTAATTTACACCCAAGAGGTGTGGGAAGAGTGAGATTTCTTCATTGTATTTCCTTCTGGAAGAGTGTTAATATAGATTGTATTATTTCTCGTATCTCATATTCTTTGTTGTTTCTGATTTCTAGTTACTTATTACTTCTGGTTTAATTTCATGTTTAGTTACTTATACAAAAGTAATCAATTTTACTCTAAGGAGGATCCTAACAATATATTCTCTATTTATAAGGTTTAAATGTTTTTATAGTCAAATTTATTGATATCCAAAGTTGATTGTGTGTTTGATCATGGTTTGTAAGTGATCGAATAATGACAATTAAGTTATTCTCGATAGTGTATTGATGTTTAAATATGAAATAAATATTAGAGAGTGTTATATACTCCATTAGGACCATATGTGTGGATTTTATAGGTTTGAGCAATCCATATTCAATGTAAACAAATGATTATAAATTGATTATGTTTGTTGGAGGCTACAAATAGTTTGAGTGACCACTTTACAAAAGTGAGTTGGAAGTGTTTTGAGAAAAATTTAAGAAGAAAATAAATATGGAGATGTTTTAAAAGTATCAAGGCTTATAAGAAGACATTTTTTGTCATGATATGCCCTTGATCAACTATGGAGAGTTAAAATAGCTTGACTATATTTTGACTATTTATGACCAGTCTAAGTGGTCATTTTGAGAGAGTTATTTTGAATGCTTAGAGCCATTGTTGAAGTTTTTAAATCACATGAAGGAATTTTAGAGATACTAAAGGGTTTAACCATGTGATTTAATCATATTCCTATGTGAAATATTTGAGTTATAGCTTCAGAATATTGAGACTATGTTTTCTGTGTTTGAAGACATAAAGAGTGAGGAGACCTAATTGGTAGGTTCAAGTGTTGAGTTGGTGTTCTAGGTGACATGAAACCATATGAGAGTGAGAAAGAGGATATTGGAGATAGGTTTGATATGTTCAAATAATTGGTAAAGGATGAAGGTGGTCCAAGTAGTCTCGCATATAACATGTGAGTATGAAGGCCTAATTGCTTTAGGTCTCACCAAGACCTAATGGTGGTTTAGGGTCTTAAGGGCAATGGATGACCTAAGGAGTGTGTGGTTCTCACATGTCAAATTTATATGGACCTATATTAAGTGTGGTTAAAATATTTAAATCATCTTGGTTGACCAAGATGGGTTAACGAAAGAGAGTGGTATAAGAATAAGGTCTAATTGGACTAATTGTGATAGTTGAGAAAGTGTAGAGTGAAACAAAGTAGAGAAACTTTGAAAAAGAAGGCACATGTTAGTGAGGACCATCAAAGAGAAAATAATATTAGTCATTTTTATATAATACAGATGATGCAAGTGGATACATAGGTCATTGGACCTAATGAGCCTAGAAGAGGCAGATTGAGCGAGTGAGCCCTCGAGATTGTTTGGGTGATAGAGTGAAAAAAAGGTGGTCATCATCAGTTGAAGAGTAGAAATAAATGTTTAAGATGATTTTTTCAAGGTATCTAGGTGGGTGATTGTTTTCCTAAGGGGTTGGTTCCTCCTTACAAGGTGAAGTTTGTTAAGGTCTAATTGTTATGAGTGCTCAACTAGACAGGGGTAGTAGCTCCTTGTGGGATTGGTGTCTCATTAAACTAAGGGATGGGTGTTCCTTGATCAATTGGTTCTAGTATAAATATTGGATCTTATTTTATGGGACTAGTCCATATTTTAGGGTTTAGTGGGTTTTATACCCCAAGAGGGTTTCCCACATATATCATGTGTTATGTGTTTGATCTTGTTATATATTTATTATTCATTGCAATGGTTAATTTATATGCATCATGATTATATGTCATAAATGTTTAAGAGTTTTTAATTGACTTAGATTATCTTATATCACTAATTTACACCCCCTATTAGTGATTGTACCTCTAATAAACAAATCTACTAACTTGGAAGTGTCCCTAAGCAAAGAAAAAATGAGATATGAATAATAATAAGACAGTGTAATAATCCCACATTTGGTAGGATTAGGGACTACCAAAAGATAAGATAGGATAAATAGGATCTTAAAAAAGGTTAAGGCACCACAAATTATATGGAGCTTACTCAAAGAAAAGGTTCCTTCATGAGGAGGCTATGGATTTTCAGATTGTGTGATGGCATAAGTAAAGGGATAACATCTATCACTATGATCCAAGTTTTATAATATGGGTATTTATAAAGATATGTAGAGCATTTTTGGAAAAAGGTCATCATCACTATGAGCTATGTTTTATGGGATATAGTTGAGTGGAAACCTAAAAAAAATTTATTTGAATGTTTCATAGATCTAGATTGGTAAACAATTATCAACATGGTGAGCGATAGGGGATGGGTTTCACCTAATTCAAGAGCTATATATCTAGTCTTGGTAAAAGGTGGATATATATACATCCTATAATCTAGTACCTTGGTACCATTGATCTCTAAGTTTAGATAATTTAGGCCTTACCATCATGAAGCTCTATGACCTAGGATATTACATATATAGCTAGAGGTGGGGTAAAGATGACAACTATTAAAACATCGAATATGGATCATATGACATGGACATATATGATGTTCCATGACATGATAAAGAAGGAGATCATGAAAATGCATAATTACCTTGTCAGGATGACCATTTGATTGGGGGTTACGTGTCCATGCTAAAAGGTGAGTAGATGTGACTGTTTCAAGCAGTGCAACTGCTCTATGGAATCAATGACATCATAAGATGTATTCAATTGGTAGAGTGGATAACACATCGTCAAAGAATAGTGATCATAAGGGATACTTATTTTATCATCTTGAGAACAAAATTATAACATAAATTCATTTAATTTTTAGGGTCTTGATAAAGTATATAAGTGAAAAATATTGAAAATGGCACATGATGGAAATAATAGGAACTCAGGTGGGGAAGATTGATGACCACCACCTCCTAACATGATCTACGAGGTGAATGTGAAGATATTTCATATGTTACACTGAGTTATAGACCTTATAGAAGAACTAATATGACAACAACAACTGAGGCAGATTCAACCTCAATCTCAACCTCAGCCTTAGCCTTAGTCATAGTGAAGAAGGTATGATTTTCACTATGAAAGATGTTGAGTAGGAGAGCACAACCCAAAGTTGATAAAAAATGAAAAAATATGAGTTTTTAATGGAGGGAATCTCCATTGTCCAAGGGGATGCATGGTGAGGTGATGACGTGCATGATTTATGCAAGCTCAATAGAATGAGTATATAGATGAAATGGCTATGTTGGTTGAGAAATATACAAGATAAAGAGTAGAGTATGATTTTTTTTTTTCTATGGTGAGGCATGTGAAAGATTGGAATAGAATACACCCATTGATAACCATCAATGCAAGGAGGAAAATGGATCAGTTAGCACAACCTCATAGTGTGCAAAAACTATGGGGAAAATGGACATGCAAGTTGAATGTGTCTGAGGAAGAATGTTGTTAATGCCAGTTTAGTAAATAACCAATAAGGAGGATGAATTGATTTAAATGAGGAGTCACTAGATAATCAATATAATGTTGGGATTGTTGTTCCCAAAATATGTCACTCATTTTTGAGACAACATATGAACTATTTTGGTCCTTCTGACTAAAATTATCTCTTCCCTTCTCAAAAAATTGTTCTAAGCAATCAAATTCTTCATTATTCAAGATTTTTTAGTTAAGGGACTAACATGTTCAATAGGTTCAAAGGCTTCAATAGGTGAGCTCTTTCAAAGAAGCAAGTTTCCAACACTTAGGCAATTTCAAGATTGGTTCAACGCCTTGGTTCAACCAAAAATGTTCATCGACAAGCTTCAAAGGAAGAATTGAACCATTGAACCATTGAACCTTGAACTAAAAAAGTTTAATGGTTCAATGGGTTTAAAGGTTCAACGATGTTGGTAAGCTTAAAGAAGTTAAGCGCTTCAACATAAGTTCAAAATATTAACCTCTCCAATAATATCAATGGCTTTGAAAGACTTAGAAGAAAAGAAGGTTTCCAAGAACAAAGGAATGAACCATTGAACCGTTGAACCTTGAACCAAAATGGTTCAAAGGGTTCAGTAGGTTCAATGGGTTTGAAGAGATCAAAAGACTTAGACAAAAAGAAGGCTTCAAATGCAAGATTGAACCATCGAACCATTGAACCAAAGTTGGTTCAATTGGTCAGTTCAATCGATCGGTTCAAAGGACTGTCCCAAAGCCAAAAGAACAAGTGCCCTTGTGGAGGGTGGTGAACTAAAGGCAGGTGCCCTTGCAGAGGTTAGGGAACATTGGTTCAAAGATCAAAGAGAAGGCTGAAAGGGTAAGGTTTCCTTCAAATTTTTGTCTAAAGAAATTACCAATTAAAGGAACCAAAAGAATTCCTTCGAAAAGATTTTCCTTGGAAAAGTGAATAAGGCAGAAAAGTTGGAATTCCTTCAGATTTATTCAAGGCAAAAGACAAGGTGAATTCTTTTGGAAATTTTTTTTGAAGGAATTCCTTCGGACTTTTGTCTAAAGGAATTCACTCAAAAGAAAAAGGCCCAAAGAAAAAGACAAAGCCAAGGAAAGATTTCCTTCAGACAAACTGTCTGAAGGAATTCCTTCAGACATTTTGTTTGAAGGAATTGTAGCCCGAAGACTCCCCGAAGGAATTGGAGCCCGAAGACCACCCAAAGGGTAGGTGCCCTTGTGGGGGGCTCTCAGCACTAAGAAAATGGATCTTTCTCACAGACCCGAAGGGACACCTTACCTTTGGGGTGTTCTAAAGACAAAAATTTGAAGGAATTTCAAGGCTTTAAAGAGACTTAGAAAAATAAAGGAAGCAATGGAACAAAGAATGAACCAATGAACTGATTGAAACTTAAACCAAAAGAGTTCAATGGTGTAAAGGAGGCTCTAGAAAAAGGAAGAAAATAGATGATTCCAGAGACCAGTTCAAAGGGATGGTTCAACCAAAGAGCAAGGAAGCAATTGAACTAGGGAAGTGATGGAACCAAGGAACCAATCAAGATTGCCTGAACCGTTGAACTATTGAACCGATGAACTTTCATAGGTTCAAAGGTTCATGGTTCAAAATGGTTCAAACAACCAACAACCATTGATGTTCTCGCAGATGTCAAATTTAAGGAAATGGAATATCCGTTAATTTTTGAATATGGTGTGGAAATTGAAAAATAAAGCAAGTGACCAGCTGAAAAGAGAGCTCGAGAGCTCAAATTGTTATAGGGAAGAGAGAATAATATAAAAAGATCAAAAATATATACAAGGGAGTTATTTCTAGTAGGTGAAATAGTCCACCAAGTAGACTTTTGAGCACACCAAATCAGGAATGCAGCTTGTTTTTTCTATAAAGTAAAGGCAAAAGTGGATAGCTACATAAATGAGAAGGAAAGGACTAGGAGGCCTATACTTTGGAGGAGACATATTAGATGAATTGACATGACACAATTAAGGTGGATGCACTATTCCAAGCATGGCCCCTCGATAGAACTGAAAGTGCATTCAAAGAATTGAACACAACATGGGCCGTTCCATGGAACAAAGCACCAAGCTTTCCTTGGTTGCCATATATGGTAATCTCTTATTTTATGTAAGGGAGATCTTTCCATTATAGAAGCAAAAATCTACACAAATTGAAACATGATTACTGAGACTTTGAGCTTAGATTGTTGATCATATTACTTTATTTGAATGAGAAAGCAAGTTACTTTTAGACTTTGTGTTGTTATAGCTTGTGTTATTCTAGGAAATTGTTTTTATGTCTATTTCCTAGGAGTTTTCTTTATTTAATTTAACAAGAACTAGTGGAAGTAATCAGGAAGGTGTCTTGAAGCCAATTATTGAAAGACTTTGTGCTATCACAATTATCTTCAGTGTGTGTTTTTAGTTTCTTTCTATGTAAAGGATCTTGGGATGACTTTGTGCCCCCATTATCCTTCATATTTATCTCTTTGGGTAGTGGAGGTGGAGACTTTGTGCTACACCTCATTCTACTAGTTATTGTGCCCTTGTTACCTGTTGGTTATCCACCAGAAAGAACTCCTGCACCTTATTACAAGACCAATTTTGAAAGAAGAGAAGTGCCTTCAGTATTATCACCAAGATTTCTCCTTTGTCTGTGAACATCATCTCTAAAAAAAGAGAGATGGATGGTGTAGTCCTACCCCTAAGTGTTATTTTTTTCTTATATATATAGTATATAGCTCCTCATATTTATAGGGAACCTCTCCTTGATGAGAGGAGAGATTTGTCCACCTCTGATGTGGTAAACTTGAAAATTTGGCTAACCAATCTCCCTATGTTGTGGTTAAAGAGACCTATTTTGCTCATTAGTTAGCTAGTGACAAAATATTCACCCAAATTTTTTTTGGTGACTCCACTAGGGAAGAACAAACAGTTTGAAGCCTCAAGCTTCAAGTTGAAGTAGAGCCAGTTCTTTCCTATGTTTATTCTAAAATCTAGCAAATCCACACTACACTAAAATCTTGAGAACCCAATGTGTTGTTGACCCTATTTTTGAGTTGGTGTAGCATGGCAGTTTCAATTTATTCCCTCCCCAACTTCAAGTTCAATGATCTAGGGGTGTTCCTCCTACCCATACCAAGTCACCAACACAAGGCAGAGCTTCTTTTTCTGCTATTAGCAAGGCTTTGCCTATACATACTCCACTTAGATTTGTCATCCCCACTATCCATAATCAAATCATGATGATTCAAAGCCCCTGGGGTAACTCTTTTGGCCCACTCAATTTAACCCCACCTCTACATGAGCTTCCATACAGTTCAAGGAAGAATTTCCCCAAACTATATGGTGATGAGAAAGTTCATCCTGATACACATATTGCTACCTTCAGCATAGCCTGTGGTGTGATAGGTGTGGAATATGAGGACATAGTAGTCAGGCTATTTGTGGAAACACTACAAGGTGCTATTGTAGACTAGTTCTACCATCTACAGGCCTATACAATGACCAAATAAAACACTCTTAAAGCTAAATTTGAAGCCAGGTTCAAGCCTATAGAAGATGTGCATGCCTTGCTAGCCCAACTCACCTAGATGAAGAAGGAACCTCATGAACCTATGGGGGACTTCATTGCCAAGTTTGACAAGTTGAGGAACCAGATTCCTACAATTGCTTAGCCAACACTTGAGAACCTTAAATGCTTCTTCATCAACTCATAGCTACCTGAAGTGAGCTTTTTATTGAGATGAGATGGCCACATAGACCTTGTTGCTACTCAAGATTTGGCTACTGAGGTAGAATATGAACTTATCTTGGCAAGAAAGATAAAGAGAGATCATAACAGAGGTAAATCCCCTTCATCTTTTGAATACTCACCTACAGTCACCACTGATCCAATGGTGCAAAAATCGGCAAATGAATTGTTAGATCTTAGAAAGAAAATGGCATAAGGGATGTCATCTACTCCTTCATATAGAGATGTACCAAGGAGGACATTCCCCAATCAGTCATACCAAGGCCATGCTACTAAGAATCAAGGGCAACCAAATCGTCTTCATCCCCCTCAGGGGAAATTGGCCATTGAAACACCTCCATGCAATTTAGCAGTAAGATATCTTGAAGTAGAATTAGATTTCTCTTTCTAGCCTGAGTTGAACCCAGAAGATGATGCAAATATCTTCATAGAAGGATAAGAAGAATTAGCTGGTGAATCCAACATTGATTTCCTAAATTACCAAAATGAACCCAAAAGTGAAGGTAAAGCAGTTGATGGATCATACGCTATATTCACCTGGTCTAAGAATCAGTCAGCCCAACAAGCTGATAAAGAGAAGATAGAGGAGTGACCTCAACCATCAATTTCAATTGATAAGTGGGGAACCACTCTGCCTTTCCAGCCAAAGGACCCGGTGATTACAAGAAAGGTAAGTGCATCAAACATCCCTACACCTTCTACTTCAAATTCACAGACCAGTCCTCTCCCTCCCAAAAACCAAAAGGATGAACACCCATCCTCTGTTCCTAGTTCATTTAAAAAATTTGACATAATTTACCATATAAAGAAAACCAAAATTCAAATGCCTGAATTTAAATTCCTGTAGTCTAACCCTGAGCAATTGGATAAGTTGGTTAAATGTGTAAAGAACCAAGCCATCCTTATTGCACAAGTAATTCCAAGGGTAACTCATGTTTCCCCCAAGAACACATCCACCAAGAATAACCTTGTCATTACTCCTCCTACTACTCTCAGGAGGACTAAACCATTTTATGTCTCCCTACTGATAAATGGACACCGACTGAATAATTGCATCATAGATTTTGGTGCATCTAACAATGTCATGCCTACCAAAGTGGTAGAATCCCTTGGTCTCACACTGACCAAGACATTTGGGAGATGTTTCTCCATGGAGAACAAATAAGTGCCACTACTAGGACAAATCAAGGACACCCAATTTGCATTTGTAGCATTCCCAGACAAGAGAATCAAGATGACTATCTTGGTGGCTAACATCCCAGCATCATATGACATCCTTCTTGGGTGAAATTTATGCAAGGATGTTGGTGGAGAATTAAGCATGGACCTATCCAAGGTGAGGATCCCAGTCAAAGGAATTATGTGGTCACTCAAAAATCAACACCTAAAGCTCAAATTTTGTTTGAGTCTTCAGGCATGGGTAATTAATTTTTATCCACAAAAGAAGTCCATGAGGCATCTGATGAAATTCCTGAATGTGTCAACCTGAAAATTAGTTTAGATGGAATAGTATAAGGATTAATGGAGTGTAGTGCAAGTGTAGAAGAATCTCCCCCTCCAAACAAAGAAGAATCTAAGGATAAATTAGTGTCTGATGAGGTATGAATTTTGGAATTTGATGGCAGCTGCTCCTCTACCAGTTTAAGAGCTGAGATTGTGTTGATATCTCTTCAAGGAGATATCTTTCCTTCTTCATACAAGTTATAGTTTAACAACACCAACAACACAATTGAGTATAAGTCTTTATTGCTTGTATTGAAGGCTACTCAAGATAGGGGCATCAAGTTCCTTCATGTCAAAGGAGATGCTGAATTGGTGGTTTGTCAGGTGAGGAACCTATATCAAACCAAGAATGAGAGATTGTGCCATTACCACAATCTAGTCTGGGATCAAGTTGAAAACTTTAATGTTTCCAGCATCTCTGCCATACCCAGGGAATTTAAAGATAGAGCTGATGCAATGGCTATTCGGCAACTCTTCTAGTCCCTCACCCTAATTTTAAAGGAGACAAGTACACTATTGAGTTGGTCTTTCAACCAAGTGTACCTAAATATGCCAATTATTGGCAGGTGTTTAACAATGACAACCAAATCATTGCCTTTCTAGAATAAAAAGACAGCTTTGCATAGCTATAATTTAAAGGTAATAAACCTTAGAAGCTTGTACCAGTCCCTGAATCAAGTGTAGATACAGGTGAAGAATTCCTGCAAATCAAAGGGAATAAAATCTCAAAAGGCCTGGTTTCCTTTGAGAAGCTATTTGACATACATGACAGGTTTATCAAAAAATATCAAATAGATTCAAGCTCCTCCCAGGGGTTTGATCAAGTAAATTTAGGTACCAAGGTAAATCCCAAAATGGTGAACATTGGGAAATGCTGCACTCAGGGAGAAAAGTTCAAGTTCACTGATTTGCTTTGCCAATACATGGATGTCCTAGCATACTCCTATGATGATCTGAAGTCACTCAGGCCTGAAAAAATCCACCATGACATTCCTCTCAAAAGTGATTCAGTGCCTTACAAGTAAAAGTCTAGATAGTACAATCCAAAGATATCAGGTACTATTCTATCTAAAATATAAAAAATGCTAAATGCTAGGATAATTTTCCCAATCCATCATTCCACATGGATTGCCAACATAGTACCCATGAGGAAGAAGAATGGAAAAATTTGCCTCTGTGTGGACTTCAAAAATTTAAATTAGTCATCCTTAAAGGATAGCTATCATTTGCCCATCATGGACCAAGTTCTTTAGATAGTGACTGGTTTAAAAATGTTATCAATGCTGGATGGCTTCTCAGAGTACAATCAAGTTGAAGTTGGTGAAGCAGACCAACATAAGACTACCTTCACCACACCTTGGGGCACCTTTGCCTATTGAAGAATGCCATTTGGCCTGATAAATGCTAACACCAATTTTCAGAGAGCAATGGACCTTGCTTTCAAAGATGAAATGGGTAAGTTCATTATAGTGTACCTAGATGATTTAATAGTCTTTTATAAGCATTGCCCTGATCATGTGCACCATCTACAACAAGTGCTAGAATGTTGCAGCCAGAATGCAATTTCTATAAATCCCAAAATTTTTGTTTTTGGGGTAATAGAATGAAAACTTCTCAAGCACATTATATCTCAAGAAGGCATAAAGATTAACTCAGACAGAGTCAAGTCCATCCAAGAACTTACTCTACCCACAAGTAAGGTTGCAGTTCACTCTTTCTTTAAAAAAGTGATTTTTTTATGAAGGTTCATCCCTGAGTTCACTGAGAAGACTTGCCATATTGTAAACATGATGAAGGGAAAGTCCACCTTTAGCTAGACTGAAGAAGGCAAATTAGCATTTCGAGACATCAAAGCTGTTATTGCCCATGCCCCAATTTTGGTTTGTCTAGATTATACCAAGGATTTTGCCATATATAGTTATGCTTCTGAGCACACACTTTTAGCAATTCTAGTTTAATAGAATAAAGAAGGTATGGAATCTACCATTTTTTTCATGAGCTGTCCTCTCAAAGCTCATGAGCTGAAGTACTCAAACATGGAGAAACATGCTTATGCAGTGGTAAAGATAGTGAAGCATTTCTACTTTTACATCCTAAATTCACACACTACTACCCTGGTTCTAGACACCACAGTCAAATCCATATTAACTCAGCAGGAGTTTGGAATGAAAAGAGGCAATTGGATTTCTAAAAGCTAAGAGTTTGATGTAGTCATCAAACCAATGAAGCTGGTACGGGGAAGGGGCCTATGCTAATTGATTGCTGACAATAGAGTAGAAGAAATAGAGCATGGAGAAGCAAAAATAGAAGACACGCCAACAGTCCTCTTTGTCTCCACCACAAATGAGTGGTATTCAAATATTGCTCATTTCCTTACTTATGGTGGGTGTCCTGCTCACCTGTCTCATAAAGAAAGGAGGACTATCAAGTTAAACGCTACCAATTTTGTTATGTGGGGCAATGGCCTGTATAATAGGAGCCTTGATGGAGTGTTCCTTCAATGCATGGATAAAGAGTAGTAAAAATAACTTTTGAAGTCTGATAATCTAGCCTGTAGAGGACATTTTTTTGCTCTTGTAACTACCCATAAGATTCTATGAGCCAAGTATTACTGGAATACTCTATTTCAAGATGCATACAAATGGGTACGAAGATGTGAACTATGCCAATAGTTTGTTGGAAGACCCAAATTAGCTACTTTACCTCTTAAGCCAGTGGTGATAGAAGAGCCATTTCAGCAGTGGGGAATCAATTTCATTGGTGCTGTAAACTCATCTTCAAGTGCTGGACATGATTATGTCTTCATAGCCATAGATTACTTCACCAAGTGGGTGGAAGATATTCCAACCAAGTAGGCCACTTCAAAAGTAGTGTGCAATTTCCTCAGGAGAACGTCATTTCTAGGTTTGGGGTCTCAACCAAGATTGTCACAGATAATGCAGCTTGTTTCTCTTCCCATGAGATTACTCAGTTCTATTTTTATTATGGGATCACTCTCTCTCACTTTTTTGATTATTTTCCACAAGGGAATGGCCAATCCAAATCAAGCAATAAGAACTTGGTGACTATCATCAAGAAGCTAGTGGATGACAACCAATGAACTTGGCATAAAGCATTGGTTGATGATTTATGGGTAGACATAATTACACTTAGGAGGGCAATTGGTATGTCACATTTCCAACTTCTTTATGGTCTCAATGCTAAGATACCAATCACCCTTGAATTGCCAACATTGAAATTGACTAAGGCAGTTGAAGATCAGACATATGAAAGTTCCATTGATAAGAGGATCATGTGATTGATAGAGTTGGATGAGCAGTGAACTATGGTGGTGGACCGAATTGCTGTGCATCAAAGTTTGGTGAAGAAGCTCTTTGACCAGAAAGCAAAAAATCATGATTTATAAATTGGAGATCAACTCCTATTGTGGGACAAGAGAAGAGAACCAAAGGTAATGCATGGGAAATTTGATTCCCTTTAGAGAGGCCCATTTACTATCCATCAGATCAATGGTGAAAATAGTTTCTTATTGGAGTATCAAGATGGCATGCCCTTTTCTCTGCCTCACAATGGGTAGCATCTGAAGCACCTTAATTCTTGAAGTATGAAATGAGTTCACTTGTGTATATATATATATATATATATATATATATATATATATATATATATATATATATTTGTATAGTCTTTAGTCTTATTTTGTGCTTTTCATTTTCATTTTTGGTGCCTTTATTTTTTGGGTAGCATGACTCCATAGCCCAATGGCATACTTAAAGGCATTGGAGTTTCTGGTTTCTACTCCCTTCAGCTGTTCCAAGTTTTCAATGGAAGGAAGTTCCCTAATTGGAGCCAGCTATTGTTCCCAAAATTTGTCACTCATTTTTAGGACAACATATGAACTATTTTGGTCCTGCCAGCCAAAATTATCTCTTCCCTTCTCAAAAAATTATTCTGAGCATTCAAATTCTTCATTATTAAAGATTTTTTAGTTAAGGGACTAGTAGGTTCAATAGGTTCAAAGGCTTCAATAGGTGAGCTCTCTCAAGGGAGCAAGTTTCCAACACTTAGGCAATTTCAAGATTGGTTCAATGCCTTGGTTCAACCAAAAATGTTTATTGGTATGCTTCAAAAGAAGGTTTGAACCATTGAACCATTGAACCTTGGACCAAAAAGGTTCAATGGTTTAATGGGTTCAAAGGTTCAACGATATTGGCAAGCTTAAAGAAGTTAAGTGCTTCAAAAGAAGTTTAAAAGTTCAATTGCTCTAATAGGTTCAACAGCTTCGAAAGACTTAGAAGAAAAGAAAGCTTTGAAGAACAAAGGAATGAACCATTGAACCATTAAACCATTGAACCTTGAACCAAAATGGTTCAATGGGTTCAATGGGTTCAATGGGTTCAATGGGTTTGAAGAGATCAAAAGACTTAGACAAAAAGAAGGCTTTAAACACAAGATTGAACTGTTGAACTATTGAACCAAAGTTGGTTCAATTGGTTGGTTCAATAGATCAATTCAAAGGACTATCCCAAAGCAAAAAGTACAAGTGCCCTTGTGAAGGGTGGTGAACTAAAGGCAGGTACCCTTACATAGGGTAGGGAACATTGGTTCAAAGATCAAAGAGAAGGCCGAAAGGGTAAGGTTTCTTTCAGATTTTTGTTTGAAGAAATTACCAAGTAAAGGAACCAAAAGAATTCCTTCAAAAATATTTTCCTTAGAAAAGTGAACAAGGCACAAAATTTGGAATTCCTTCAGATTTGTTCAAGGCAAAAGACAAGGTGAATTCTTTCATAATTTTTTTTTAAGGAATTCCTTCAGACTTTTGTCTAAAGGAATTTGCCCAAAAGAAAAATGCCTGAATAAAAAAGATAAAGCAAGGAAATATTTCCTTTAGACAAAATGTCTGAATGAATTCCTTTGGACATTTTATCTGAAGGAATTGGAGCCTAAAGACTCCCTGAAGGAATTGGAGCCCGAAGACCACTTGAAGGACCCTGAAGGGTAAGTGCCCTTGCGAGGGGCTCTCAGTGCCAAGAAAATGGATCTTTTTCACAGACCTAAAGGGACACCTTACCTTTAGGGTTTTCCAAAGACAAAAGGCCAAAGGAATTTCAAACCTTTAAAGAGGCTTAGAAAAATAAAGGAAGTAATGGAATCAAGAATGAACCAATGAACTAATTGAATCTTGAACCAAAAGAGTTCAAAGTTTAATGGTTCATAGGTTCAACGGTTCAAAGGAAGCTCCAGATAAAGGAAGAAAATAGATGATTCTAGAGACTAGTTCAAAGGGATGGTTCAACCAAAGATCAAGGAAGCGATTGAACTAGGGAAGCGATGGAACCAAGGAACTAATCAAGACTGCCTGAACTGTTGAACTATTGAACCGATGAACTTTCATAGGTTTAAAGGTTCATGGTTCAAAATGGTTCAAACAACCAACAACCATTGATGTCCTCGCAGATGTCAAATTTAAGGTAATGGAATATCCATTAATTTTTGAATATGGTGTGGAAATTGAAAAATAAAGCAAGTGACCAGTTGAAAAGAGAGCTCGAGATCTCAAATTGTTATAGGAAGAGAGAATAATATAAAAAGATCAAAAATATATACAAGGGAGTTATTTCTAGTAGGTGAAACAGTCCACCAAGTAGACTTTTGAGCACACCAAATCAAGAATGCAGCTTGTTTTTTTCTATAAGGTAAAGGCAAAAGTGGACAGCTACACAAATGAGAAGAAAAGGACTAGGCAACCTATACTCTGGAGGAGACATAGTAGATGAATTGGCATGCCACAATTAAGGTGGATGCACTGTTCCAACTATGGCCCCTCGATAGAACTAAAAACACATTCAAAGAATTAAACACAACATGGGCCATTCCATGGAACAAAGCACCAAGCCTTCCTTGATTGCCATATATGGTAATCTCTTATTTTATGCAAGGGAGATCTCTCCATTATAGAAGCAAAAATCTGCCCAAATTGAAAGGTGATTACTGAGACTTTGAGCTTAGATTGTTGATCATATTACTTTATTTGAATGAGAAGCAAGTTACTTTTAGACTTTGTGCTGTTATAGCTTGTGTTATTCTAGGAAATTGTTCTTATGTCTATTTCCTAGGAGTTTTCTTGTTTATTTAATTTAACAAGCAGAACTAGTGGAAGTAATCAGGAAGGTGTCCTGAAGCCAATTATTGAAAGACTTTGTGCTATCACAGTTGTCTTCAGTGTGTGTTTTTAGTTTCTTTCTATGTAAAGGATCTTGGGATGACTTTGTGCCCCCATTATCCTTCATATTTCACTCTTTGGGCAGCGGAGGTGGAGACTTTATGCTACACCTCATTCTGCTAGTTATTGTGCCCTTGTTACCTATTGGTTATCCACTAGAAAGAACTCTTGTGCCCTACTGCAAGACCACTTTTGAAAGAAGAGAAGTGCCTTCAATATTATCACCAAGTTTTCTCCTTTGTCTGTGAACATAATCTCTAAAAAAGAGAGTGATGGATGGTGTAGTCCTACCCCTGAGTGTTATTTTTTGCTTATATATAGTATATAGCTCCTCATATTTATAAGGAACCTCCCCTTGATGAGAAGAGAGATTTGTCCACCTCTGATGTGGTAAACCTACACATTTGGTTGACCAATCTCTCTATGTTATGGCCGAAGAGACCTATTTTGCTCATCAGTTAGCTAGTGACAAAATATTCACCCAACAGGGATGATAACTAGATGAAGGTGCAATGCTTGAGTAAAAATATTTATATGTGCCTTATGTGATATTTATGTAATATTTCTACCACGTGTTGGTGTGTATCCCTCTTTGTATGCATTGTATGATGCCTTGTATGCTAAATAAAATAAAATATTTTTTGGTTCTTGGAATTTTTTGGCATATCTCCATTTTTTATGTCTATGATTATGGTTTGGTGCAAGCATAAACAACTAAACATTTGCTATCACAAGTATGACTCATGGACACTAGGTCCAACATGCATAATGGTTCAGAATTGGAAAGGGGGAATAGAAGAATAAGGAAGGGGTGGTCAATCTAACTCCAAATGTGATAGGTAAGAGACCTATATAGTCCCATCGACATTGGATCTAATATTAATTTTAGGCCAAATGTAGTTATCCCAGGGATATGGTATAAAATAAGACTGATAGGTATAAAATGTGAACATAGATTAAAATGGGAATAGGTGCACAACACTATGAGAGTAAAAATTAAAAGGCAAATGGAAGTAAAAATAAAACTAATGAACAAGAGGACAAAGCAAACATAATGTTTTAAGACTTAACATCTCTTAAGGATATTTTAGGTCTTTTATAATTTTTTATTTTTTATGTTAATTTTTGGATTTTCAAAATTTTAGGTTTATTCTGGTTAGTCTAATTGGCAAAGTTGAAGATCACTTACAAAATTATTCATAGCCCTAGGAAAAGTGATCAAGGCTCTATTAAAGAGAAATGCTCTATTTGAAAGGGCATAATAGTACTTGGATATGATCATCAAAATTGAAAATAAGTGCAAGAATATAATCCTAATCCTCCACAAGGGAATATTCTAATATCTTAAACTCATGCCAATCACTAACTTGAAATCATACCAAACATTCACTAGCACTATGAGAACTTTACTCGAGGATTGGCTCTAAGAAATCCAAACCACCACTAGGCCCTTGGAGAAAAGTAGAGACCAAACCCTTACATACTTCAATGATGTCATCATTACAATTATCTTTCACACAAATGACACCTTGCTCAGTTTTAAAAATTTAGAGTCCACCTTAGCCACTTCAAGGTGAAAATGAGTAAGAAGGTGGAAATGGCTAAAAAGAATGGAGTGAAATACATCTTGTATTTCACCACATAGTCAACTATGAATATAAACTAGGTCAATGAGTGAAAGTCTCATTGGAGGCCCCTCTTGGAGTTCATGATAGGATACTAACTTAGGTAGAGGTGATTTTTTGAGAGACACCTATTAATTTTCCAAAGCTATATCAAGAGGAAAATTTTGTCGCATAAGCATTGAAAACATAATAATATCCCCAAAAGTAGTTAGGGAGTGGTTCCCAACCAAGCTCAAAATGAAAATCTTGGTGGCCCTAATTGGGAATGTATTATCACACTCTAGCCTCTTCTCTCTTTATTATCTTTTTTGGGACTGTGGTTCTAATCATTAGGTTGTATGTATTTTAGGCCATAATGGCCAAAAGTGGGATCTCATGTTTTTTAGAGATGGGTCCCATACCGTTTCCTATATATGTTACTATGTATCTCTTTTGTTAAGTTCAACACTTTTGTAATTGAATACTTAATATTAAAATAAGTTCTTATCTTTCTAATAATAGGGTTTTAATTTTCATGAATGTCTTCCAAATTCTTTGATTTACTAAATATATTAGTGTTAAGGAACTGAAGCATGTGTTTTTTTGTATGTGTATGAATTTATAAGAATGAGCCTTAAGATATTATCATCTATCCTTTAAGATTATTTTCCTTTTTACAAACTTGCATAGATATGTATGTTTTTAGTAATAGGTCTCATGTATGTTTATTCATAAAATGATTTTAGAATTAAGCATTCACTACTCTCCTTTGATCTCCTTCCTATGTGATTGATGTATGAGATTTTGTGAAACTTGACATACAATGGTAAAACTATGGTAAGGAAGAAAAGGAATCTCTTTGGGTCAAAAATGATATTAATTCTTGAGAGATGAGGACATGTATATGTTTTTTTTAGGTGTATGCATTGATTAGAATGAGCCTTGATATATTCACATCTATCCCTTAATATTCTTATATTTTCTCTAAATTTACATAGATATATGTGTGTTTTTATCAATAGGTCTCATGTATTTTTATTCATAAAAGGATTTTAAAGTTAAGCATTCACTACTCTCCTTTTATCTTCTTCCTTGTGTGATTGATGACTGAGATTTTATAAAAATTGACATACAATGGTAAAATTATAGTTATGCACATCCTCAGTTATAAAAAATTATCATCATTTTGTGACTCAGAGAGATTACATATCTACCTTACCCTCCTTCAATTTTGATTTTTGATTATTATTCAGTAATCCTTCCCCCTTTATTTATAAATTATGAAATTAATTGAATTAGGGATTGGGTGGTAAATTTGTTGTAATTATTTTAGTTAGTTGTGAAGTTTTGTGTTAGTGAGAAAACAAGAATTTGATATTTGGTGGTAGTACTACATCTTTTGGAGATTTATTCCAAGCAAGCTATTTAAGGATCCCAATACCTACAAATCTTGACCTATATTTTTTTTATCATCAATCCTAAAATGAGGGGATGAAATTACCCCAATTTATCATGAGTCCACTCAGTGTACCTAATCCAATAAGTGCATTTGGAAGAATGAGATCTTGGATCAAACAACAACTAGAACTAGAAGGAGGGCACCCCTTCCCACTAAATAATGAGGTGTTAAGATACTAGCCAACCTAAAAATAACCTAGATTTTAATGTGAAGATAAATATATCTCAAACTATCCCAAGTGGTTTATAGTATCAAATTTACAAATATATAGGAGAACCAAATCTATTAGAGGAAGACTAAGACCTTTGGTTACCTTGACTAGCTCATAATCTTAGCCTAACCCTAATATAACCTTACCTATGGCTTCCTTCATGGCATGATTGGTAGGGCATACCTTTAATGTTCCTATATTTTCTCATGATTTACCCAAAAACTCAAATAGGTACTTCACATGGTTCCCACCAAGTGTGGGGTGTGTCGCTAAAGAAAATGTGACCTCATACAAAACCATTTTCATTATTTTGAATGTATTACATGAGGATGTTATTTTATATGGTTCCCATTCACTTTGATGGATGCAATTGATGATTAGTTATTTAACCTACTTGAAAGCTCCATTACAAGTTGGGACCAATTTAGTAACACAATCCTAGCCCAATTTTTCTAACTCATTGACCCAAACATGTCATACCAATAGTTCTCTTACATTAAGAGATATTAAAATGATTCCATTAAGAATTTTAATGCTAGGTTTTAGTAGATGTATAGTTGAGTCATTATGCTATACATTCCAAATGCCTAACTAGCTCTTGAAATGTACAATAATGTGCTAGACCCTTTGATTACCATATTCCTATGCAAAGACCCATTAGTGGTGTACTTACCCCTAGCCTATGCTGAGGCCATCAAAGTGGATAAATAGATTAAATATAATGTCAAATTAGATTCAATAATCTTGAATGTATTGTGATATATGATTGCCTTGAACCCTCTCTTCAACACCAACTAGAATGTGCCTATGCCATAGCCTATGCCCATGAAAAGATAACTTCCCTTGAGGTATGATACTCCTATCCAATACTTGGTATTCCTTAGCATAGTAAATAATGAAGTAGTTATTTAAGATCATAGTCAAGTGCTAGTCCCTAATGTGAATAATGTCTAAATCATACCTCAAGAATATACTATACAAAATATGTGATAAAAGCTTAGTAATTATTTCTAGGGCCTCTAAATATAATTTATAATAATTGGTGGTAAAAATTCAATTAGGAATGTCATCTCATAGAGTTATAATCATCCCCATAACTGATATAATAGCTAACCAAACCCCTCACCCAATAAGCTACCATATATTAACATTTATGATTTGGCCTTTCCAAATTGGTGGCATGTACATACCATAGCCTAGCATGGGGAACATAAATATATTGAGTTCTATAGTGATTTTAACATCTTCCAAAAGGAAATGGAAGAATATGAGGTGGTCTCAAACCATCCTAATACCACTAGTCAAGATGATGATCATAGCTCCTTAAGATCCTTGAGAATGACTATGGTATTAGATACTTTGGAGTTCCATAACAAAGAGGATATTGAGCTAGAAGATGTCATCAATGAGATGCATACTTTACAATAGTTCCAATAGAGCAATTACACTCTTAGTAATTAGACACAATAGTAACCCCTCACCACATCCAATCCTAATAATGGTGTAACCCTTCCTAATCCTAGGGCAATAAATGATCCTCCTCCACCCAAAGATGATAATCCCAATATCCCTAAATAGTTCCATACCACTTCTAGCAAGAATGGGAGTAATATAGTAGAAAACATGAAGAAGATAAAAAGAAACATCACATTTCATGAACTTTCCTAAATCACTAAGTAAAGAAATCTCCTCTTGAAGTACCTAATATACAAACCAACTCAGCCCAAACCTAAGATTATGTACACAAATGTGATCATACATAATAACAAGGTTGAGGTCCCCCACTTCCTCCTCATGTTATAGTTATTCTCAAAGAACTTCATAACTTCCTATTTGACTTTGGGTCCTCAACGAATTTCATCCATGCTATAATCTATAAAAAATAAGGTTAACACCTATTAAATTAGACAAGTATTGGTTTATCTAGTCAATTACGAGATTAAGTTAGTGGATAATCTCCTAAATGTACATATGCAATTGAAATCTAAACCCAGAGTCTAATAATTCATGTACGTCTAAGTGGTTGAGATCTCAAAAGCTTACATGATGTTACTTAGTAGGGATTGGTATAAAACCCTTAATGGGTACATGGATACAATTTTATACCATATGTGGTTTCTTGGAGAGGCATGGCCAATCTAATACATGTTAATATATAACTTAGGATGAAACATGTGATCATAGAATACAATGCAATCACTGAAAAGGTAAACCTAGTATCTTCTAACATAGGCATTTACACTCTATCTACAAAGAGTGCTAAGATAAAAAGATATGATGACCCTAAATTGTTAGGTTTATGGTCCTTGTACTTTGATGGGGCATGTTATAAGTAAGGTTATAAAACCATAATTCTACTCATTGATCGACAAGAAAGTAAAAACTAGCTACCTACAGGCTACATTGAGCATGTACTAATAACCTTATAGAATATGAAGCCTCGATCATATGGCTATAGTTCACCTTGAAACATGTAGTCAACTAAATAAAATTGGTTGTGTATTTTGAGCTAGTAATCAACAAGGTTAGGAGAAAATTATAATGCAAGTTGTCTTATTTGAGGAAATACAAGCATCAAGCATGGGATTTGATAGAAATGTTTAGTACTTTTAAAGATTAAAATTGGGTCACTAGTTTACTAAAAGCTTCTACTACAAATTTAACACCCATAGATGACACAGGCCTACATAATTTTTCAGTTGAGATTGTTTTGTGCCCATCAGTCCCAAATAATTTTAAAAACTTCCAAGTATTTGAGGATGATCACTACATATTAGACTTATCTAAAAGTTTAGAAGTCCTTGCTGCCTAGGTTATAGATGAGGAAAATGAAAAAAAATCCAAAGATGAGGATTGTGATCAATATGGCATTATGAACCTAAATGAAAATTAGGTTCCTAAGGGTATGATATCCCTTGAAAGAGTGTTCAAAATTGACAAGTCTTCACATAAACCATAGAGACCAATATGATTAGACCAATAGTAAAGGAATATAAATTTAGGATCAATAGAACAACTCTAAGATGTTAATATTGGCTTGGATTTCACTCTTAATAAGATTGAACAAATCATAAGGTTATTGACATACAATAGAGACATTATTACGTGGGCATATGGAAACCTCAAAGTATTTAAACTAAGTGTAATAATGTGTACCGTACCATTAAAATTGAACCAAAAACCTTTTAGAAAAAGGTAATAACCCATGAACCCAATTATAAATCCTCTTATCCAAAATGAGGTTCATAAGCTCCTCTTAGTTGGGATCATTTTCCTAGTCTACCACTCTACGTGGGTTACCAACCTACTGGCCATCTATAAAAAGAGTAGATAAATATGAATGTGTGTTGATTTTAGAAATATGAATAGGGCCTCTAATATGGAAAATTTCCCTTTTTCCTATAAAGATTAAGTGATCTAAATGGTGAGTGGATCTCAAATGATGTCCTTCTTGGACAACTTCTTAGGATATAATTAGATTCTAATAAGCCTAAAAAATAAAATAAATATTACATTCACAACCAAGTGGGCAACCTTCACTTATAAATGAATGTCTTTTAGTCTTATCAGTGTTGGAGCCATGTTTTAGTGAACCATGGATTTTTAATTTGAAGGTATAATTGGTAAATGCATAATTATTTATATGGATGACTTGACTATTTTCTCAAAGTGTAGGTCTGATCACATCCACCATCTATAGAAGATATTCAAAATGTGTTAAAGGTATGGTATCTCTCTCAACCCAAAGAAGAGTGTCTTTAAAAATATGAAAGGTAAGATCCTTGGTCATGTTATCATGAAATAAGGTATTTAGATTGATCCTCAGTGTGTTAATGTAATTTATAAAATACCTTTTTCTAAAAATAAAAGGGAATTAAAATATTTATTTAGCAAGATTAAATTTGTGCACAAGTTGATATTTGGTTTTGATGAGATTGTTAAGCCACTAAATATGATATTTAAATGGGGAAAAAATGTGGAATCAACCCATAAAACTTGAAAATCCTTTCACAACATCAAATATTCCATCATGAAAGCACTTATGTTGATTAATCTAGACTACATAGAAGACTTCTACTTCTATTCCTTCACTTTGGAGCATACCATAACTATGGTGCTCACTCAAAAATTAGATGGGTATGAACATACAATAGCCTTTATGAGTACAAACTAAAATATTCTTAGTTTAAGTAATCCACCCTAGAAAAACATGCTTATGCCTTGGTAAAGGCTATGAATAAGTTCCAACATTATATCCTTAGTAATAAGGTGCATTTCATCATCCCAAATCCACCATAAAACTCATCTTGGGACAAAACAAAATGGGGGAGTGCATAAGTTAATGGATGGTCAAGTGATAAGAACACACCATAGACATAAAACCTATCAAGATAGTCTAAGTTCAAGGTCTCACTCAATTGATCACTGATATTGAACCAATAATCATTATGATACAACTAGACCAATAAAAAATGGTTCACTAAGACTAGTATGATCCACTTATCCATTATCTTCTTTATGATAATCTTCTCCTAATATTTAACCAAATGTAGAAAATGGATCATAGGCTGAAAATGGCCCATTACATGATGAATAAGGTAGTGCTCTACCAAAAAAATTATGAAGGAATATATCTATAATAAGCAGTTAAAAAAGTCATGACAAAATTCCATGAGAAATTGGGTAATGGCCATCCCTTGAGAATGAGAACAACCCATAATATCATATGAGCTAGATATTATTATACCACAATCTTCAAGGATACCCATGCTCATGTTCACACTTTCCATGATTGTTAGACATTTTCCAAGAATGAAGTTCATGAAATAATTCTCTTTCAACATGTGGTAGAAGATTTCCATTTCACTCAATGGGGACATTAGTTTATTGGAGTCATCAACCCAAATTTATCAGTAGGCCAAATGTTCATACTCACAACCATTAATTAATAAATGAAATGGAAATAATAAGTAACAATTAGGAATAATAAAAATAAATAAGTGATAAAGTTCTTTGAGAGGGAGGAATATAACTATGTAGTTCACACTCCAACTTTATTAGTTTACGATAATGGTCCTACATTCTAATTAGTCGAGATCACATAATGGGATTACAATAGTTATGTTACCTTAAATTTATCATAAAATTAATACATTTAAGATAATGGATTGGATAATTAAAATTATAATAACTTGATAAATTCAATAAATAAGTTTTCATAAAGGAGACTTAGGAACATACATTCACTCTTGAAATATGTTCTCTAGGCTAATCGCACCAGGTATAGGTAACATCTCAAAAACTCACCTTTTTTTATTGGTATATGATTTAGATAAAATATTACTAATTAACCTCAATATCCTCATGTATAATTTCATGAAAAAATACATGGAGGATAAAGGTAATGTAGACTAAAGGTTGATGGATATCATTTCAATGGAAGATGCACGAGAAAAAACCTTGTAAAAATTTAGTAAACATTAGGATATTGTTAAGAGATGATTTGATAAGAAAGAAAAGGTGAAATCCTTTAGAATATCAAACTTGGTATTGCTATGGGATAAACCCCACAATAAGTGAGGGCATCATTCCAATCTAGACACACTATGGGTTGGCCTTACTAGATTTCTAAGCTAATTGGGTATAATGATTTTAAATTGAAGGATCTTTAGGGAAATGATATCCCACTACCTATGAATGGAATGTTTTTGAAGCACTAATTATCATCTACTCCATCCAATGCAATCTAAGAATAACCCCTCTAGTCAAGGGTTGATAATATAAATATTAGATTAGTTTTAGTTTTATTTTATTTCTATCGTGTGTTTATTTTGCCATTACTTTATTTGTTTTTTATTTTCCCTCCTTGTGTTTACCCCTTTTTTTCCAACCCAATAGTAGCTTCTTTATCCCAAAAGTGAGATTCCATTCCTATAACATGAATAAGTAGAAAGCATGTTATGGAGTGGTAATACTGAAGCCAAGCATTAGTTTTTGTATCATTGAATTTATTCTTTTCAAAGGTAATCCATGCATCAAATACACAATTAAAGAAATAGAAAATATAAAGTGGTCTCCATCATTGAAAAATTTGATATATGGGACATTTCCTTCACATCATCTAGTAGGAAATAGTCCATGAATTCAAAACTGGGCATATGAGTTGAGAAAAGTTTTGTTCTCAGCAAGAGGCCATTAAAAAACTTAAAAAAACATAAATAAGTCATTATGAATTCATTGAGTAAAAAAAGTTCCCTTTAGTGTTGAAAAACTCACTAAATCAACCAATAACCTTGGATGCATTGGTCCTAAATGCTCATGGATTATAAATGAAGAATATATCAAAATCAAAGGAAGTCTGAAAGTCAAGATAATTCCAAAGTCTCTTCCTAAAAAAAGGTGATTTAGGCAATCTTTGTCATAGGCTTTCTAGCCTAGCTAGAAATGGATCAAGGCCTAGATTGGGACCAAAGGTATCTCTACTTGAGAAATAGACTCAAAATTGGTAGTAGATCAATGCTTGAGCCTTCCCTTACTTAGCTAATCTATGCAAGAGAGAAAATACCATTTTAGGATTTCGACACACCTAAGGTACCTCTAAACTCTATCATGAATTTAAAAGAGATATAAAAGAATGGAAATAAATCACTCTTCACACAAAATGATATCTTGAAGTAAATGGAGCTTAATATGTCATGTTTTAAAGTAGAATTAAGTGATTATTTATCCTCCCATTTTATCAAAAGAAGTTGTAACCACTTGTCTAATGGTTTAATAATGGAGGTCCATGGTTTGGGTTTTAATCACTAGCAATGTTTTCCTTGAATAGTATTCATTTATTGTGAACAACATGATCATTTTCATAGAATAAAGGGGACCTATTTATTATGAAAATTTGGATTTTTTAGCACTCAAACTAAGACCTGATTGATTATTATTTGCATAAAAAATGCCAATGTTTTCGTAATACCAATCAATAAAGTATTATGTAGTATCACCATCAAATTTATGTTGCATCATGCTATATAGTTTTTATGTTGCTAACTATATTTATACATAAAATATCCTTGCATAGGATTTTCTTAGAGTCTTAATGTTGAAGTACAAGTTGGCATTATCTCAAAAGCCTTTTAGTTGATCTATAAGCATCTCTTTACTTATAGGGAACTTTTATGACTTTTGATTTTTATATGTTTTTCTAGTCCTATGATGTTAGATCCCTAGGATCCCAAGCCAATAAGGAGACACTACATGTTTCTTCTAGTCTGAAGGTGTAAGATTTGTTAGAGCACTAAGATCCTAAGACAACTAGGAAATACCACACATTTATTTATAGTCTCATGGCATCAAAGTTGTCAAGATTTTGAGAGCCTAAGATACTAAGGAAGTACCATGTGTTTCTTACTAGTCCTGTGACATGAGAGCTATCAGAGCTCTAAGGCTTGAGATAATGAGGAAGTAACATATGTTTCCTACCTATCCCATGACATTAGATCTTTTAGATCTTGAGAGCTTGAGAGATGAAGCACCATGTGTTTCTTTCTAGTCTTAAAACATTAGATCTTTTAAAACACTAAGAGATTGGGATAATGAAGAAACACCATGTGTTTACTTATATTCCTATAGTGTTAGATCTATAAAATCCTGAAAGCTTGAGATAATGAGGAAACACCACATGTTTCTTACTATTCCCATAGTGTTATATCTATCAGAGCCCCAGGAGCCTAAGCCAATGAGGAAGTAACATGTGTTTCTTACCATTCCCATGACATTAGACCTTTTAGAGTGCTGAGATCTTGAGCTAATGAGGAAACACCATGTGTTTCATACTAGTCTTCTAGCATCAATGTTGTTAGAGACCTGAGATGATCGAGTGAGTAGAAAAGAGTCCTGATATGACCCAAGATAATTAGAATATAGTATGGATAAAGAATTCTAATCTAATAGTAAAATTACATGTGTATGTAGTATATCCTAGCCACCAACTTAGGTATGTAGATCTATCAATACATAAGGCTACCCACTGAGTTTAGTTAACATAGTCCTCATTGAGCCCATCAGTAATATAATTACATGTGGCTAATATTGAGAACGTCTTTAATGCCACAAGGGATAATTATAAGCATGTTACTACCATAATAATTGCATTTATTATCTTAGATAAAGGATATAATGACCTAATAGTTGGAGTCCCATTACCATCAATCAATTTAAATTCTGATAGTGTTCAAATTTTTTTAATTAATGCCAAATTTTGGAAACAACTAATTGGAGATCATTATATCATATCAAAGTTTAATTCATGTGACATGATCCTAATGAATCCATTACTATATAAATATATTAGAGCCCATAATATTTCATTGAGATGGGATTTACCATTATCTATTTTCTATCTCTCAATCATTTAGATCCCCTTGCCTTCAGTTCATTCCTGAGTGTATAGTATCCACTTTGTTAAAAATTTCACCAAGATCTCCCATAGTTTAGTATTGGCAAAATCATCTTCCAATCCTAAATAAGATTAAGACTAATAGGACACTAAAATCCTATAGGAGATCATAAGATACAAAAATTATGATGAGATCTTCAAAACCATTGAAGATATAACGCTGCTCAGTATCATTGATGAGCCTAAAAATGGTGATGTAGAATTTACCACCGACTTGATATCCTTCAAGGCATTAAGATTACACAAAATAGTTGCTAATCTAGAAGTGTTACCATGCATAAATCTCATTATAAATCCTTTTATATCCTCTAAATTGAAAAATAATATCATCTATTCTCCCAATACCAAATTTAGGTTTGTATACATCTCTAAGCTAGAACTCAAATAGTATTACAACCTCTTAGATTACACCATTATGATAAACAAATCATGGATGCCTAGATAAAGACCCATAATATATATGAAGTCCTTAGGGACTAGGCTGAGGACTAATATAATTGGACAAATAAAGAGGACCCAAATTCATACACAATCAAAACCTTAATAGAAGATGTGCATACAAGTATTCTTATGCTCAATCACTTGTATAAAGCACATGATATTATACACCTCAAAAAATTATAGGATACCATCATCAACATCATCATGAAGGGATATGAAGTCCCATATTTATAGAGACTCATCAATTTTAACCTCACTCATAAGGTAAATGTATTTCATGTGGATGGTCATTTTTACATGATGTCCTACATGGTAGATGATGTCTGCACCATCTTAGAATTCAAGAGCTGGGCATTTTTATAGTGGGTACCAATGGGGTCTATGGTTCATTTAGTTTAAAAAAAAATATACATTCACCACTTTAAGAATCATACCCAAGACATTTATGACCACTTTTACCCCATTGTGTATCGATCTATCAACAAGAGATTGATGTTGAGGCTCTAATATGATATTTGGGCTTCATTTCATCCCATTAGTGCCTAATAATATTTATAGAGATAGTACATAATAAAAGTGGATGGTATTTGGGGGATTATATTTCTGGAATAAAAATGACTAAGAGGGGGGGTGAATTAGTTTTCAAAAATTTCCTTATCAATTATACTTAAGTAATCATGAATCATCCAACCAAGCATATAGATCTAGCAATCATAAACACCTATCCATAGTATGAAACATAAAAACACATAATCACATATGTGGGAAACCCTAAATGGGAATAAAAAACACTAATATATAAAAATGGAATATATTATTATAAGATAAACACCAAATTTAGTGAAGCACCAACTTCACATGGAGTACCAACCCTAACTAGCTAAACACTAACTTAGCTAGGCTTTATTAAGCACCAACTTACAAGGAGGAACCAACCCCCTAGATGACTCAAAAATAAACAAACCAGATAATTTAATTTATAAAATTTATAACACCTTATTTATAAACCAACTGATGATGACCACCTCTTCATCTCTTTACACTCTTATCCTTCTCAAACTGCCTTCTAGGCCTCTTCACTTAATTAGGTCTCTTCAAGATTTATTATGTCATATGACCTTGATTTTAATACATATAACCTCTATAAAATATTAATCATATATATCATATGATCCTCTGATGTTATACAATACCTTCTTATGATCACTAATGTTGTATTTTATTCGCTTGCACTCAACACTTCTCAATAGGCCTAAAACTACCTTGTATTTATACAAGCCTCTAGTTTATATCATTATTAGTTAAAAAACACCCTTAAAATCTTAGGTCATCCATGGAATAAATGTTATGATATCTAATAAACATGAATCAAATGTCCTTTGAGTCCCTTTAGGTCTGACATACCTCAATTAGGGCTCATTTCATCTTTAGGTCTACTTTAAGACATGTTACACTTTGCCTTCCTTGGAATTTTTAAGAAATTAACACATAGTAGGAAAATATAATATTTAAATCAAATATACCCTTTATAATCTCATCTTACGTCCATGACACTTTTTATCTCCAACCATCAATTGGAGCACACCATTAGCACTGTTCACAATTAGGCATGTCAACCTACACAAAGTCTATATTGAACAATTGAAGCATAAAAATAATTTGGAAAAAAAATCATGACAATAAAAGATATAAAAAAAATATCTATGACCTTAAGGACATCACCATATGATTTATAATTCATATCTTAGGAAAAAATGTCTCAAACCTTTGTCTGTAAATAGCTCACGCAAAACTAAAAAAAACTCCAAAAACCCAGTCAAGACCAATTTGACCTTCAACACCTAAAAGAACACTTACCACAAAAAATGATAATTTAAAAATATACTTTTAAATATATTTAACACTTTAAAATACAAAAACCATAAGGTTTAATGTCAAATATTAGTCTTGAAGACTAATATTTTGATCTCACTATGCACAATCAAACCAGAACTAAACAAGCCATTTTAGCTTCAAAATTTCAACCACTATCACTATCTATCAAACCTTATTCAAATAATGGATAGGAAATAAAAGTCACAAATAGAAACACCATGTAAATTAGATACTTTAACTTAGGGCATAAAGTCTCAGACTCATCATTATAACTTGCTCACCTAGAACTGCTAGTTTACCTTAGAGAATAACCATGGTGATAATAACCTTAAATTACTTGAATGACCATTTCTAGAGACTCCTGATGTATGTGGATGATCTTGTGAGATCAATAGACCATTCTCAGATAGAAATATAATATGGTAAAATGATAATTTTGTATTTCAGACCAATCTCATGTTGGAATCACAACCACTGAGAGTGGGGGTGAATAATTGTCTTAAAACAATCCTTTCTTTCCACTTAACATTCATTAACCTTTCAAATGAATATAGTGATCAAGTAGTGCATAAAAAAAGCAATCACATAAACATGAAGCAATATATAAACACATGAACATAGGAGATATGTGGTAAACCCTCATAGGGGATAAAACCCATCAAAATACCACTTGGACTATAGTCCTATAAAAAATGAATCAATATTTAGTGAGGAACCAACCGCACAAGGAGCACCAACACCTCACTAGTCAAACACTAACTCAACTAGGCATTTAGAAAGATCAAACTTATAAGGAGGCACCCACAATCTAAGTGACTCATCAAAAAATCATCCAGTTTAAGAACACTTATGCATTATTTTAAGGTAGTTCTCACTCCTTCTTGATGAAGCACCAACTTAGCCAAGACAAACTTGATCACCTTCACAACACCTTGTTGTTCAATCAATTGATGATGACCTCTTCTTCATCTATATATATACTCTATCCAATATAATACATTAGGAAAACATATTTGATATAGCTATTATGATCTCTCAATCAACACAAGATCACTCCTTTAACACTCTCAAACTACCTCTTCAAACAAGCAAATTTACCATTTTACTTCACTCAAACAACCTTCATATGGCTCGATTAGGTCATATGACCTTACTCATCATCCTAAAAAATTATACTGGATGTTCATGAATAATAATTTACTCCCATATGAAGTTCTACATGACCTAATTATAATCCTTAAAGATCTCTTTTCTTTTCTTGCACTCTTATCTCCTTAACTTTCCCAAATAGGCCTATTATGCCTTGTACTTATACCAATCACTAGAACACTCACACTCTTGGTTAGAAATAAACTAATATATTAGGTTAAAACCAAAAAAAATATTATTACATGTTACACACAAGAATAAATCAAACCAATATCACTTAATAGGTCGCCCAAACTCACTTAGACCTCTTTCTTCTTTTAGGCCTACTTAGAGACCTAACACATTAGATCTATCTTTTCCATGAAGCAACATGAACCACTATGGCCCAAATGGCCTTAATAAATAAACTTAAACCTTTAAATAAATTAGATTAAAACCTAAAATAAATTAATATATGATTAATAAGTCACACATCCTTGGCTTACCTCATGAAATATCCATTAGGCCTTAAAGACCTATTAGGCCTAATTACCCCCAAAACATAATCTTCAAAGATGAATCTAAAAACACTTTTAGAAACACATTAAAGGCATAATAAACATATCTATTTAAAATTCATGACCTTAGAGTCACTATAAAATCCATTATACATCTTATATTAGGCTAAAAACACTCATAAACACTTATTCAAAAAGCTCACTCTATTTTGCTAACAAGCTCCAATACACAATCAAGAACCTTTGACCATTAATAATTGTAAAGGCAATTTACAACACTAAA
This sequence comes from Torreya grandis, assembly GCA_037957365.1. NCBI lineage: Eukaryota > Viridiplantae > Streptophyta > Pinopsida > Cupressales > Taxaceae > Torreya > Torreya grandis. The sequence goes on along the minus strand of JARHVA010001746.1, from coordinate 548,103 downwards.
AATACATATATTATATACCATGGAACATATAAGACATAAAAACATGATTGGTACACTTCCAAATAGTTAAGATAACACATGAACATCAAACTCACTCATACACAGAAAACTACGTATAGCTCCAAAAACATAGTCATGAAGAATGTTGTCTTTAGGTCCTGTAAGGAAACATAGAATACCTATAATTAAAATTAAAGGATCCTATGTGACCTATATAAAATCATTATATGTGTGTGTGTGTGTGTGTGTGTGTGTGTGTGTGTGTGTGTGTGTGTGTGTGTGTGTGTGTATCATTGGTTCTATTTTTAATCATTGGTCGTATAGATCAATTTGTTAAACTTCTCTTTCACAGTTCTTACATAGCCAAACAAGCCATTTTGGCTTCCATATTACAATATATTAAATTGAATCTCAACATTATATAAATAATGTATAGGTCATATACATTAAAAAATAAATAAAAAGTGTATTGGAGACATAAAATCATGATATAATGTTTTAGACTCATCATTCCATCTTGAATACCCAGAACTATCATTCTATCTTGAGAACCAATCATAGTGAACTTACATTCCAACACATATGTAGATATAATAATTAAGTAATTATGAATTATTAGTATCTTTATACATATTTATAACATATAAAAACACAAATTTATATAGTTATAATGGAAAATATGGAATATATAGACCAAACTCTAAAACTAACACCTTCACTATCCATCTTCACTAAATAGATCATTTTGTGAATTTTTTTTTGCTTGTTTATAAGCATTTCAAAATATTATCTTCAAAGGTAAAAAGTTATGTAGGTATTGAAAAGTTACCCCATGAATTTGGATCCATCCTTAATCCACTACAACCAATTCCTAATCTCATTCTCACCTCAACCTAGTTTTTCTCACTTTCTTCACTATTAGGCCTTTTTGTGATATGTCATGTTTCATGACCATTTTAGCATATTTAAGGTATTAAAAATAATTATAAACCATAATTAACATGAATTAAAAGTCACAAGCTATAACCTCCATCCATTATGTAACTTTGACTTGATCAAATCTACCAATTATACTAAATTTTTGAGAAATAAAGATTTTTTGTAGCTTCCACTCACTCTTATAATAAACCAATGATACATGTAGGTACTAAGAAGAGTCCTATACCTGATAAAATCATAAAAATATCATTACCAAATCATTATGGGCACTAAAAAATAAAATCTTCACCATCAGGTCACTATAAGTGTTTTAGAAGGGTTTAAGACCGATTTCCATTCCTAACATTTATTCATAAAATTTTGCCCATTAAACCAACTCCTAATTCTTGGAAAAAAATTAGGAACCTTTTACATCTCTTCCTAAGATCTAATCTTCCCATGAAACATTCACACATGGCAACAATCATCAAAAGTTCCTTTTTGGGTATGTAGCTCTTTATTCTAGCACACAAAAGACCTAAATATTCATTTTCCATGATTTTTTATTCAAATAAAGACTTTAAAATTCACCAACATACTTTAAAAATTATTTAAAACCTTAATACATTTTTATATGAGCTCATAAGTCTCCCAACCTAATCATGACACCTTATTCTACCACCTAGGGTCTTAAGACTAGGTCCATGAGAAGACCACTAAAGAAGAACATACCTCTTTAGCTCACTTTGAGAGTCATGTGAATGACTCAAAAAAATTATAACATGATCTTATAACTTCATTTCACAAATTTAAGCTCATACACAACCATATCATCATCATCATCATCATCATCATCATCATCATCATCATCATCATCATCATCATGCCTCTACAATCCATATCCATGCTCAAGAACTAGTCCATCAACTAGACCTACAAGGCACCATACCACTTTTAGACCTTCTTGACACTATATATACACTATAAAACTAATTATAATGAAAAAAAACCCTTATACCAAACTCAAATACTGTAACACATCTTCTCACAAGCCTCAACTCACTCACTTGACCAGGCTTTACTATTCATGAATTCACTAAGACAAGACTAAGCTTTGTGAACACTTTGTTGGAAAAGACTTTATTATTATAAAATTGGTCAATTGATTAAATTATCACAAAAAAAACTTCAAAAAAATAAACACTCTTTTTAAGATGATCTCTCATAGCAATAATAAGCAATCACTACTCATAAGCTTGTCACATCTCAACATTGTGTCAAGCCCTTATGCAAAACTCAAGGACCTACTAGACCATGCTTAAGCCATCATGATCACTTATGATAGATATTCATAAGATAATTTATATAAAATTAATAAAATTAAACTACCTTTAAAATCAATTATAACATTAATGCCTCATCATCTCATTACCTCACTGTACACATACCTCAATGAGCCAGATAAGTCAACTTGTGAGCAACTTTTTCACTATAACCACCAACCTCCAAAACTTATACCAAACATGAACATATCTTAAAAGTATTTAATAGTATATTCATATAATTGGATTCATCCCTATTCCATGATAACACATTCTTAATCATCTTCTCATTACTGTGTGGATTTCTCAATATTTCCACCATTAGGCCTATTAGTGACTGGCTAACTTGGATGACTAGTTTAACATTCTTGAGGGCTTGAAATTAACTAAAAACCTTCATTGACATGAAACATGAGTATTTATATTAATCCTCCATTTGTTTACAAACTTTGACTTGGTCAACTCTGACTGCTACAGTAAATCTTTGAGAAATGTGCACTTTCTTGTAGGGTATACTCACACACCTAATAACTCAAACACACCTAGAGGTGATTTAGAGAGTTTAATACAAGATACAATAGTTTTTATAATCATTTGAGATTATTATATGCTGTTTTGATCATCTTTAACATTAGGTCATTATTAGGGTTCAAGGAAGGTTTAACCCTATTTCCACTCTTAGTGATCATTCATAAAGCATAGCCCATTAATCTAGAAACTAATTCTTATAATTTTTATCTAGGACCCTTCCCCATTTACCATGAAAATATTTGGTTCCCATGTAGATGTTACATGTGCCAATGAACACTTGAAATCCCTTCTTGGGTTTACATGCCTTCATTTTATGTACTCGAGAGACCTCAAAATCACTTTTCATGCCTTTTATTACAAAACATGACCTCAAAATATATGAAAATAATTGAAAAAATATAATTCATCTATGAAAATTCTTACATGAGCTCAATCACCTTCAAATATGATCATGACCTCTCATTAGGTCATAGTCTCTCTCTTTTCTTGCTTAGATCTTGACCTAAAAATCATATTAGGATTTAAAACTAGCCTTCATGTCTCTTTTAATGTGTTCTCCACTTCAATCACAAACTCAAAAAACCTCTCTCATTCTCAAACACTCCTTACATCCTTCATAAGCCTTGACAATAGACCATGATGCCTCATTAGGCCAGACAGGGTCTAGAAATGGTCTAGTTGTAGACTAGATCTATAGGACCTACCCTTAATATCTCACCCTAAGACTCTTATGAGTGATTAAGGAACCTTGAAAACCACTCATTCCTGTGTGAACTCATTTCACCAAGATGTCATACTCATACCTTCTCACAAGGTCTCTTCATTCTATGACTAGTGCCATGACTAGGCTTATTAGGTATTTGAAACATGACATATGAATTTGAAACACTTATGAAAGTATCTAATATTAACTTAAATTATCATAAAATATAAAAAAAATTCTCAAAATCTTGTGATTAATTACTTCACCAAACTTCACTAAGCACACCTTATCATAGGGTCTGGACTAGGCTTCTCAAGACAACTTGTAGTCAAGAATTAGTATTCAATCATTCTTATCTCAATGATATCAAACAATAAAATTCATAATAAATCACTCTTATACCAATGAAATAACCTCTTTATAGTCAACATGATCTCAAGACCTCATGGAAACCTAGAGCCTCTTTGTGATAAAATTGACAATATCAAGTTGACCTGAACCATCATATTGACCTTAACATCAACTAAGAGAAGAATAATTTGGTTTCCTTTAAATTATATGTTTCCTTCAAATTATCTCTTATGACATGGATTCATTATCACATCAATCACATAAGCTCATATCTCACATACCATTCACCATGCATCTTCATCAGATGCACCTTGACATCAATGACATAAACCTTGACATCAAATGACATCAACCTTGACATCAATGAAAACACTTCTAAAAAAAATCCCCCTTTGTCGTTAGTGGAAAAACATTATTTAAGATGATCACTCTCATCTCCCCCAATTTGGTTAATATTCCTTCTTGAACTTTCTCCCCCTTTGGCATTAATGATAAAGGGTCATGCCTAATGCAACTTCTAAAACCACACCTTATCATAACAAAAGATTAATGCATAGAATATGAATCATTACATGAAAATGATCACCCTTAATCCATGCATACCTCCTTCATATGAACTTAGATTACAATACCACTTCTTAACATAGATCAAGCTCAATCAACAACTTGAATAACTTCCCCTTAAACCAAGCATCCACTATGCTTCTGCTAACTAAAGAATGTCTCCATGAAGCCTAATGGAGTCACCAATTTTCATAGGGTACTATAAAAACACAATCTTAGGATATTATTAGATCTCCATGTTTTCATAAGATTGAATATCCTTTAGTATCTTTTTAGGCTTGATTTTCACTATAGGCTTAACCTTTTCATCAACCATTTGATCATCAATAAGAGTTAACAATATACATTACTAACTTAATTTCTCATTTGAAGTATGCTCTTCCATATAAACAATTTAATTTGAGATTGTAGGCTAATCATGACTAACCTTTACTATCTTTGGTTTCCACACATTCATTTGCCTTCTCTCTTTCACTTTAAGGGCTTCAAAACTCTTATTTTGACTTGATGACCTTTTAAATCTATTAGGTAAAAATATTTTAATGTGTCCCACAATATGAAAACTATATCAAACAACTTCATACATACCTCTTAACTGATGTGAACTATGATTCCTTTCATAGTCCCATGAGTACTCATTCTTCAAGGGTCTTTTACACTCTCTTTCTCTATAACCAAATTGATTTCATATATAAAAACAACCATTGAATGAATTAGCATACTTTATAGCATTAGGTTGTATGATTTGTCTTATCATGTTGACCTTCTTGTCTTCATTAGCTTTCTCCTTGACTTGAGATACCTCTTTTTGGTCTTCTTTGAAACCCAAACTTATCTTATCACTTGCATACTTTCTAATAATCAAGATGTTATCTATAACATCAATAATCTTTTTAAACTTCATGAAGGTCTTAAACTTGCTATATGCTTGATCCAGCTTAGCTTTTAGGTATTCCACTTTAGTTTCATACTTGGTGCATTCTTTCTCTTTAGCTTTTAAGCTAATAGTGACTATCTCAGTCTGTGCTTCAATCTAATTTATGATCTCATCATAGTCATTGGATGTGTTACTCAATATATCCTCAAATAAACCAATCTCATATTCATAGTCCTTAACCAATGATCTCATTTTATGATTCTTTCTTCTTTGTAACTTCAACTCCTCTAGAGCACTCACTAATTTTGCCTCAAGGTTTAATTCAAATTATTCTTCATCTCATTCTTCATTAACCATAAGGCCTTTCCCATTTGATCAACCCTCATTATCTATTTCTATGGCCGTGAATAAGGTTTCATTAATATCATGTGCATGTTCATTACAATCATCATCACTATCAAATGTACTTGTGTCACTTACATCATATGAGTTATTATCTTCTCTGGTCTAAAAACTTATCTTATTCTTGAATGACCATTTTCTACCTTCATACTTATTGAAATATTTCTTGTTCTTATTAGGCTTATAGATCTTCTTATCATCTCCATGATTTTCATCATATTATTCATCATTATTAGTTTTATCTTTGTTAGGACACTTATATGCAAAATAAACAATCTTACCATAGTTGAAACATTTGAAAGGCAACTTACCCTTATACTTACTAGATCCAAACCTCAACTTACTAAAAAACATGGCTATTAGTTCATCATCATCATCATCATCATCATCATCATCATCATCATCATCATCATCATCATCATCATCATCATCATCAACAACAACAACAACAACAACATCATCATCTAAACATAACTCATCATTGACCTTCTTGACTTTTGAATTTTTATCAGCCTTAAATATTGATTCTTTCTTGGGAGGTCTTCCTTTATTTTTTATCATCTCATAGGTATTCAAGATGCCATAAAGACCATCTATTTATAGTTTGTCCAAATCTTGTATCTCTTTTACTAAAGATACCTTAGAATCAAACTTAGGATTTAGTGATATCAATACCTTTTGAATAATTTTATACTCTTTAAATTCTTATCCTAATCCTCTAATGGCATTGACAACTTCATCAACCTTCAATAGGTAATATGTAATGGTTTCATCTTCATTCATCTTCAAACTTTCAAACTATCTTAGGTGGGTTTAAAACCTAGCCATCTTCACCTTGATGTATCATTCATATATACTCTTAAATTTGTTCCATATTACCTTAGATAACTCAAAGTGCATCACATTCACAAGTTATACCTCTAATAGTCCATATATAATGGCATTTATTGCCTTAGAATTGCTCTCACTTTCTTTCTTGCTTGTTGCATCAGTTGGTGCTGTAGGAGGTGGAGAGTATCCATCCACAACTGAATACCATATGTCATGGACCATTGAAATTATTTTTCCTCATTATTATTCTCCAAAAATCATAATTAATACCATTGAATAATTAAGCCTTAATGGTAGAGAAACCACTTTGAGCTTGTTGACTAACCATCCTTGATTTTAGGATCTCTTTTAGGCTATTAGACCTACTTAAAATGACCTTATCTAATAAAAAATGTTGGAATAAAAATTATTTATAGGGTTGGGGGTGAATTAGTCTTTAAAACTTTCCTTATAAATTATACTTAATCAATCATGAATCATCCAAACAAGCATATAGATCTAGCAAACATAAACACCTGTCTATATAAGCATGAAACAAAAGAACACATCACATATGTGGGAAAATATCAAGGGGAATAAAAAAAATTGATATATATAAATGGAATAAATTCCTATAAGACAAACACCGAATTTAGGGAATCACCAACTTCACATGGAGCACCGACCCCAAGTAGCTAAGCACCGAATCAATTAGGCTTTAGCAAACACCAACTTACAAGGAGGAAACAACACCCTAGATGAATCAACACCAACTCATCCAAATAATTTATTTTATTACCTTCATAAAACAATATTTCTCAACCAAATAATTATGACCACCTCTTTATCTCTTTACACTCATCCTTCTCAAACTGCCTTATAGGCTTCTTCACTCAATTAGGTCTCTACAAGACTGATTATGTCATATGACATTGATTTTCATACATATAACCTCTATAAAATATTCACCACAGATCCTATGCACTCCTATGATGTTCTAAAACACCTTTATCTCACCAATGTACTATTTTATTTGCTTACACTCAACACTTCTCAATAGGCTTAAAACTACCTTGTATTTATACAAGCCTCTTATTCATATCCTTATTGGTCAATAAAATGCCATTAAACTCTTAGGTTGGCCATGGAATATATTTTATTACATCTCATAAACATGAATGAAACATTATTTTAGTTATTTTAGGTCTGACATACCTCAATTAGGCCTCATTTCATCTTTAGGTCTCATGGAGACCTAATTTCATTAGGTATACTATAGGACACATTACACTTTACCTTTCTTGGAACACTTTATAAATTAAAAAATGGTAATAACATATCATATTCCATTAAAATATACACATAATAAGCTAATATTATGTCTATGACACTTTTTATCTCTGACCATCACTTGAAGCACACCATTAGCACTGTTCACAATTAGGCATGTGAACCTATAGAAAGTCTATCTTGAACAACTGAAGCATAAACACAATTTGGCCAAAAATCATGAAAATAAAAAATATAAACATAATATATATGACCTAATGGATATAACCATATGATATATACTTCATATCTCACGATAAATGGTCTCAACCTTTCCTTGTAAATAACTCACTTAGAACTACCAGAACACTCCAAAAACCCAGTCAAGACAAAATTAATCATAAAAACATGAGATAAAAATTAAAATAACCAATTATAATTTATAAATATCATTTTAAATCTATTTACCACTTTAAAATACAAAAACCACAAGGTCTAATGTCAAATATTGGTCTTATAGACCAATCTTTTGATCTTATTACACATAGTCAAACCAGAACTAGATAGGCCATTTTAGCTTCAACATTTCAAACACTATCACTATATATAAAAACTTATTAAAAGTATTTATAAGATATAAAATTACCAAATATATAAACCATGTACATTAGATACTTCAACTCAGGGTATAGAGTCTCAAGTTTCATCTTCCATTTTTTTACAAAATTTGACTTGGTCAACTCTGACTACTACAATAAATCTTTGAGAAATGTGTACTTTACTATAAGGTCTACTCACACACCTAAAAACTCAAAGTATAGGTTATTTTGAGATATTAATACAATATATAATAGTTTTTATAGTTATTTGATACCATATGGTTTATTTTGATCAACATCTTCAACGTCAGGTCATTATTAGGGTTCTAGGAGGGTTTCAACATGTTTTCACTCTTAACGATCATTCATAAATCATAATACCTTAATACAAAAACTAATGAATAAAATTTTGATATAAGACCCTTCTCAATTTACCATGAATATATTGGATTCCCATGTAGAGGTTACATGTTCCAATGAACACCTAAAAGTCCTTCTCGGGTTTGTATGCCTTTATTATGTATACTTGAGAGACCTCAAAATCACTTTTCATGCCTTTTATTGTAAACCATGACATCAAACTACATGAACATGGAAAAAATTACCTCACCTATTAAAATTTTTACATGACCTCAAGCACCTTGAAATTTGATCATGAACTCTCATTAGGTCACTCACTCACTCTCTCTCTCTCTCTCTCTCTCTCTCTCTCTCTCTCTCTCTCTCTCTCTCTCTCTCTCTCTCTCTCTCTCTCTCTCTCTCTCTCTCTCTCTCTCTCTGCTTGATTAAGCATTAAACTAAAAATCATATTAGGCTTTAAAACTAGCATTCATGCCTCTTTCAATGTTCTATCAACTTCACTCACACACTCAAGAAACCTCTCTCATGCTAAAACACTCATTACATACTTCATAGGCCTTGACAATAGACCATGATGCCTTATTAGGTTAGGCAGGGTCTAGAAATGGTCTAGTTGTATACTAGATCAGTAGTTCCTACCCATGTAAGATATCCATGAGACTCTTATGAGTGATAAAATGCTTCTCATACATTATCAATAAAACTTAAGCAACCACTCATGCCTATGTGCACTCATTTCACCAAGCTATCATACTCATACCCTCTCATAAGGTCTCTTTATGCTATGACTAGTGCTATGACTAGGCTTATTCGGTAATTGAAACATGACATCTAACTTTGAAACAATTATAAAAGTATCCACACTTCACTTACATGATCATGAAATTTCAAACAAACTCTCAAAATATTGTGCTTACTTACTTCACCAAAATTCACTAAGCACACCTTCTCATAGGGTATAGACTAGGCTTCTCAAGACACCTTGTACTCAAGAATTAGTACTCAAGCATGCTTATCTCAATGATATAAAAAAATAGAATTCATAAGAAAACACTCTCACACCACTACAACAATCTCTTTTTGATCAACATGTTCTCAAGACCTCATGCAAATTTAGATCTGCTTTGTGACAATAGTGATAACATCAAGCTGACCTAAACCATGATATTGACCTTGATATCAACTAACAAAATAATCATTAGGTTTCCTTCAAATTATTTATTACCTTCAAATTCTCTCTAGTCATTTGGCTTCTTTGTCACATCAATCACACAAGCTCATATCTCATAGACCAATCACCATGCATATTCACCATATGTACCTTGACATCAACCTTGACATCAATGACAACACTTCTCAACATAACTCTTGATACCGTACATAGTCTTGGACCACATTTCAAAATAGGAAATATCCTACCAATTATTCAATGGTATCATGGGTTTTTACCTCACTAAAAGATAAAATCCTTACCTTGATTTCCTTATGGTCATTGCTCACCATGAGTACAAAATCATTCAAACATTACAAGTCATGGCCTAACACTAGGATTCCTTTAATTTTGACAAGATAGAGTATAGAGAGTGGCATATTTGAGGCACAATCCATGATCATGTGAAGAAGTACCTATTACACCTTAATATCACATACCACCACAAAATTATCCTAATGATGCAATTCACCTAAATTTAATAGATGACATTGAGGTGATTAAAAATCTAGATGTAGTATCATACCATAAGGCTCAAGCATAATTACATCATATGCCCATGTTGGAAAAGATACCTTTTCCTCCATAACTACCTCCAACATGGCCATTCCCTCCACAACAATCCCCATAGAGGATAATGGTCTAAGTCAAAGCATAAACACCTCAGATCTCCTAAAAAATTCTATAAGGGGTCCCAATAGGCACAAGTCCATCATATTCAATGTCTACTTCAACTACAACCACCTTCTAGGTAAGATAATTTAAAACTACCTAAACTCTTCATTTCATAAGTAATTTAAATTCCCAAAGGTCCTATCTCAGGAAAAACCTATGGCATTCTTAAAGGTGTCAACCCCAACTTCTATCTGAGCCAAGATATCCCTTACTAATTCCTAAGGTTTTCCATCCTAGTGCAATTGACCCCTATTTTGTTTCCTTCTACAACAAACCTGGTAAGCACCTAAACTCCCCTACCTCTATTATCCGTAAATACATTCAATTTTATGATCCAACCAACCATAATTTAGTCAACCTCTATGGTAATTCCTATTGCATAAACTTGTACAAGTTTATAGATTCCCCTCAATCCATTGGATTCAATAATATTTGGTGATCTAAGCCTCTAAGTACCACCCATCTTCTCAGCAATGGTAGTTCTTCAAAGTTTTCTCATATCCAAATTTTGGCCTTATTCGATCTCAGTGGCATGGTATACACCATTAGTGAATCTTGACCTAGCCTTTTCTATTAGAGTAATTCCTCATAGAGCCTACATTCTGATCACTCTTACATTCATAGTGGCCCTTAGAACCACATTTATCCTAGCAATATCAGTGGCCCCATTGATGGTAGTCCTTCCTAGTACTAAAACTTATCCTATGGATCTAATGAATATAGATTCCCCTACCTAATTTATTCTAATTTATCCTAGCAGATCATCAGGCTCATTATTGGTCACATAATATCTTCTCTTAGCTCCATTGGGGATAATTCCTTTGAAATTGACAATATCACATGCAAGGTTTAAATAGAAATTTGCCAAAAAATCTAAGGTTTATTACACCAAGGGAACACCCATTACCTCTAATTATGCCTATAACACCTTAATGGACATGTCTTTCTCTCACACTAGGTTCCATATGATTTAGTTTAATAATTTAATCTCATCATTCCAAATGAATACTCAGTTCTTAGGTGTGATTGGTCCCCAAGTCTTCTTGACTCTTGAGTAATTATAGTCCCACCTATTCCCTTGAGAATACCATTTGATGGTTACTCCCTTTTCAGCCATACTTCCCCCTCCATCTTACATCCCATTCCATGTTCCCCCTCAATTATTGTCTCTTCCTCCTATGCCTTCACCTTCCACTTTAGCTTCTACCACCTCTCTTGTACCACCTTTCACTTCCTTAGGGATATTAATTAGACAAAGTTGTGTGGACTTTTTTATAGCCTCAAGTTCACAAATACTAAAGATGTTTTATCATGGGGACCCATATAGTCAATTATAATTCAACAAAGACTCACACATGATGAGGAGGGTGATAACCTAGACCTTAACTTAGAAAGAAAAGCATGTGGTATGGAGGGTTGTGTAAGACCTTTTATCTCTCACTAAGAAAAGGTCTACTACAGGGGAAGATAAGATTTTCAAGGACCCAATCTCAGTAATCAAGGCCACTAATGAGCTCATAAAGAAGCTTATGGAAGACCTAAGGGACCAAGTCAAGACCCTAGAGTCTTAGGTGAGAAGTTCATTCTCGGTTGGTATACTTAGAAAGGTTAAAGCTATACTAATATAATTATTCAAAACCCTAATAAAAGTGATTAAGGATGTTTCAAAGATTAATGTGATAGTACAAAGGGCACAATAGCACTTTTATAGGATCATCATAATTTAAAATAAGTGCAATGCTATGTTTTTGATCCTCCATAAGGGAATGTTATCAGAGTTTAAGCTCATGCCACTTACTAAATTGAACTTATATAAAAAATTCATGGGCAGTATGAGATCTTCACTTTAGTATTAGATCTAGAACATCCAAATTACCATCTAGACCTCAGATAAAAGCATTAACCAAATCCTTGCATACTTAAAGGAGGTTAGAATTATAGTCTTCTTCCACTTAGATAATACCTTGCTCTATTTCAATGAATTAAGAGTTCACATCAACCACTTCAAGGTTTAAATTAATAAGAAGGTAGAAAAGGAGCATATGTATGGAGAAAAATCCATTTTAGAGATTGAAACATAGTCAAATATGAGTATTAGCTAGGTAAATGAGGTTAAAGTCTCACTGGAGGCCCTTCTTAGAGTTCATAACAAATAGTTGGCTCGGGTAGAGGTGATCTTTTGAGAGCCACCTGTCAATTTACTAAAGCTAGATGAAAGGGAAATTTGGTGGCATGGGCATTGATATATCATTAATATGCCCCAAATAATTTAGGGATTGGTCCCTAACTAATCTTAAACTAAATATCTTGGTGGTCCTGATCAATAATGTATTGTCACACTTTGGGTTATCCTTCACTCTTTATTGTCTTTTCTAGGATTATGGTTGTAATCATTGGGTTGTTTTAACCATTTTGGTCCATAATGACCAAGATTGGTATATTATGATTTTTAGAAATGGGTCCTATCTTGTTCCCTATATATGCTATTATGCAACTCTCTTGTTAATTTCAACACTTTTTAATTGAACACTCAAAATTAATACAATTTCTTAGATTTCTATTTACAGGGCTTTCATTTTCATGAATGTCTTCCAAATTCTCTAATTTATTAAATATATTAGTGTTAATAAATTAAAGCATGTGTTTTTTATAGGTGTGTGTATTAATTAGAATGAGACTCAAGCTATTCTCATTTATCCCTTAATATTATTTCACTTTTTCTAAAATTGCATATATTTATGTGTTTAGCAACATGTCTCATGTGTTTTTATTCATAAAAGTATTTTTGAATTAAGCATCCAGTACTCTCCTTTGATATCCTTCCTTTTGTGATTGAATTATGAGCTTTCGTGAAACTCAACATACAATGGTAAAACTTTAGTTGGTCACATCCTCAATTCTCAAGCATTGGTATTATTTTATGACTTGAAGATATTCATTTTATACATTACCCTCCTTCTCTTTTATGTTTATTATTCAGTGATCCTTCCATAATTTTTAGAAATTATGAAATGAAGTGAAGTAGGTGTTGGGTGGTAAATTTGTTGAAACTGGCTTAATTAGTTATGATTTTTTTTTGTGTCAGTGAGAAAATCAGAATTAGATCTCTAGTGGTATTACTACATCTCTTATAGATATATTATAAACATACTATTTAATGGATCCCAATACCTAGAGATTGTACCCTAGATTGTTTGAATGACAATCCTAAAATGAAAGGTTAAAAGTCCCCCAATTTTTCCCTGAGATCTCTCAATTCTTATAATCCAATAGATGCATTTGAGAGAATGAGAATTTGGATCGAATAATAATTACAACTAACTCTAGGGTGTTCTTGGAACACATGCATTAATGACTAAACCTAAAAATGCTTATCCATAACACTCATTTATAAGGTGTTCTTCCTTATGTCTTTATATTTTTATAGTTAATAACTTTGTAGTATGACTTGTTGTGATTATAATTAAATTTTAGGTAGTGACCCTCATTTTATCTCTAGTAAGTGTGTTTGTGTTCTTCTATCTTGACTTTGGTTGTCGAAAGAAAACATTCTAGAAAGATGATGCTTATTTGAGAAGTGTAAGGTAATCATTTATTAAGACTCATAATATTTTTGGATCCAATTAATGTAGGTTATTTTATAATCAATTTTGACTCTTGTATGTTCTCTTGCATGTTAGTGATTTAATTAAATACTCACACATTGATTTGAAAAGGTTTTTTACAATAATTAACCTTTGAGTGTGTCATTTCATCTAGAGTTTGATATCTAGAGATTTAGAAGCTTTATTGAGTCTTTTTAGCTTTTTATTTGTTGTTTAGAGTGCCAACCCTTTTTGGTGATGATATCTCATAGATAATACTCATCAAAATTTCAAGGAAAACTACATTAGACCCTATTTCCAAGGAGTAGATATGTAGGTTTCCTAAGTTATGGGGGCATCGAGTCTAGGTCATATACAAGGTTAGGGGTGTCTTATCATTGTCCCTAACATTAGTCTTACATTATTGTTGATTAACCTTATGTATAATAATAATTGAATAAAATTTGAGATTAATCTATGTTTTTTTATTATTAATCCCTATATATTAAGACTGAATTACCTTGATGTTAGATGCCTCGATATAATTATTATATTATTAAAAAAATTTATTTTTTTATATGCCCTAGGAGTAGAGTTTGTGTAGTGATTAATAGAGATTCTCCATTGGTGTGCCATAGGGTGATAACCTTATTTTATAGTAATTGTTGGATTGGTTCACTTTTTTTTATCACTTGTATGTGTTGACTCAAAAAAAAAAGAGAGCCTTTATGAACTATTAAATCAATAAATTTTAATTAAATAGACATTATTTTGGGACTTTATATTTACCCTCTCACTTAAAAAGGATATTAATTTAATGATTTAAGCAACACAATCAAACTTAACGCTTACCTAAACATGTCTACATTTTATTTCCTTGAGAAACCTTATTGTATAAAGTAAAATAAAACTAAATAAATCATTAAATAATTTTGTGTGTCACATTTAAATAATGGCAATAGTAGTTAAATAATTAAACAACATTCACTTAAGTATTATTATTATTATTATTATTATTATTATTATTATTATTATTATTAATAGTAGTAGTAGTAGTAGTAGTAGTAGTAGTATTACTAATCTAATAATAATAATAACAACAACAACAATAACAAAAACAAAAACAACAACAACAAAAACAAAAACAACAACAACAACAACAACAACAACAACAACAACAACAACAACAACAACAACAACAACAACAACAACAACAACAACAGCAGCAACAACAACAAACAACAACAACAACAACATAAACAATAATAATAATTCATATTATACATGGGTTTTGGGATAATTGTTTTTGGGCATGAAAAACTCTATAACTTCCTAGTTCAACACACGCTTTAATCCATCAACAATAAGGATCCATAACACTATCCTTGTAAACAAAATAAACCAAGGAAAATTTTTAGCACATAATAAAACACATATAATACAAACTAAATAAAAAGACAAAAAATTATTAAAATTCAAACTTACCAGGGTTCTCAAGAGCCATCTATGCAAAGGGTTCCATAGATAAATATGGACCACTCATGCCTTCATTATGTTTTTCATCCACCACCAACAAAACTGACTCTTCCTAGATGAAATAATGGAAATACTCAAGCTATCACAAAATATGAGGTTTACTACATTGTGACACCCACATCATCTAACCTAGGATCCACAAATACAGGATCTATATACCCATCAAGAGTAGTCTTTATGAATATCAACCTCACTTGGGGAACTATTATCTCTATCTCAAGGTGAAAATTTAATGGACCACATCCAATTATATACATTATGTGGGCGATTTTGGGGTATGCCAAAATAACATGTAACACACTCATAATAAAATATCTCAAGCATACTATGGTTATCAACAATACATTCACTCACTTGTAACTACTGTAACATAATGACATCCTCAGGTAGCTACCACCAATGAAAGTGTGATCAATAATAATCCTACCACCACCACCTCTCTCCTGACTAGTAGCATCATATTTATAGTATAATTTAGTGTATTTCATATTAGCATTAATCAAGAATGTAATACAAACCTCTCTACCAAATATTGATAGATGTAATATCTTCTACACATCACCAAATATAACAATCATTTCCATATGGGGACATAGAGAGAGAAATTGTCACAATACCAATATCAACTAGGGTAGTAAATAGAGGTGTGTCAATTGTTAAAATGCCTAGATGATTCAAAAGGCCACAATTGAAAAGATCTAAAATAACATGATCATGGGGATCAAAATTGATCTTAGATATAGATATCCAAGCTATATAATGTTGAAAATATTACATGTGTAAAAATATATGTAATCTTTAATACACAAATGTAAATATTAGTAAATGTCAATAAAAAATAATGATAAAAAATTAAAAAGTAGCATACAAGAGCTAAATTAAGTCTAATTATTCATAATAAAAAATTGACAGCATGAGGGAAAATATCATTAGGGAGAGATAAAATTGGTATAAAATTAAAAACCCATTGGACAAATTTATAAGATTGTTGACAAACCTAATGAGAAAAGGATTAACTTGATGATCACAACACATGCTATATTATCACTTGTTTTACTCAAAATTTACCATAGGAAAACAAAATATTGAAATTTTAAAAAAGAAAAAAGTTCAAAGAAAATAAAAATACCTAATTAATAACTTGATTGATAGTAATATTAGCACAAATGCACTATAATTTATTGGGTGTGATAAATCTAGTATGGAACATTATAACAAAATCTTAGGTAAAAATGATACTAATCTCACAAAATAAAAAAAATGCAAATTATGGCTTTGATTCAAATTAAATTTCATTTTATTTAAAGTGCCTCATTCAGATTATAATCAAATATTCAACACTCAAATTTTTGATTCAACTTAATGGTGGTAAATGAAATATTAAATGAATCTAATAGTCATAAGTCACTCAATAATATCATGTTCAAGGTATCCATTTACTAAAAAAATTAAATCATTGACATGGAATATCAATATAAACATAATTATTAGTGCCTGTGCTACTATTGAAATCAATTTTCCAATTAATATTGTATTAGAAAACATGCACACCCAATTTTATAATGTTTTTTAGTGATAAAAATAATTTTAAAAATACAAAATTCAAAAATTGTTATTTATCTATTTTTTTATTCATTGTTATGACATGACAAGACTATTTTCTGAGGGAAAAAAGGTGTATTTCAATTAATAAAATTGAAAAAACTTACATTTTCCAATTGGTTTTAAGAATTAAATATCAACGATGGTCTTAAGATATATAGTAGGATAATGACAATGATAGTTTGAATGTTTTTAACACATGATGCATTTCCTATCGCTCTTTGCAAAACCAACACCACCACCACAAACAAGGCACTGTCACTAAAATAAATATAACACCACTAAAATTTGGAATAGGCCAAGATCATATACAACATATCTAAATATTCCTTAAAAATAGGAGAATGAATAAATAATAAATTCAAGATGAATTAATTAATTATTTAGATCTCCTTAGTCCTAGTCCCAAAAGTGTGGTTGATATTCTTTCCTGTATCTTCTGATGTCTTCTTCCCCATCTCATAGCTCTTGGTTTCCACCTCCTTCACGAATTACCCTACTATTTTTTCTCTACCAAATATATAATACAAAAATAATTTTTGAAAACATACTGATGGTGAACAATGGCTTAGCAAAAAAACCCACAAAAATTAGATTTCAATTTTTGTTCTACAAACAAAAACAACGAAGATAATCTTACCTAAAGGAAAGGGTAATTATTACCTGGAGGGAAAGGTATTTTTTTAAAGGTTGAATTACTAAATGATTTGAGTTTATTCTAGGTACATACCACCCTACCCTCCAAGCATTCAATAGACTGTTTGGCTTTTGACATTTTCTTTTTTACAATTTTATCGATCACATTGGAGGGGAGAGCCTTAACTAATAGTAATATTCACATTTATAGATGATGTGTCTATAGGGCCCACCAAATCAGTCAAATTCTAGTGTTCACAGTGGGAACAACATGTTAATGAAAAAAATAGTAGTTAAGGAAAATGATAGCAATTAAGGTAGATGATAGTGGTTAAGGTAAACAACAATGGTAAAGCCAAACAATAGTAGTTAGCCAAATGATAGTTAAGAAATAAAATGTTAATAAACATTGACTTTTTAATTACACACCTTTACCCTATTCAAAGAGTACCATTTCTTCATTGACACTAAAATATTCCTCTACTACATGTATAGGAACCCATTCACCATTAATTGATTCCAGAAGTGTGAATAATAAGAGCATCCTCAAGGAGGAATTTTACTATAAAAATGGGTAGCTATAATGAATTACATTATCTACATTGTTGACTCTAAATTTGGGTTTGTTTTATGTTGACTGCATGAAGGAATTAATGACTAGTTAGGGCATAATCATTTATGAAATGCATAGTTTATTGAATAGTTTGTGTAATTAGGATATGATACATATAATTTAGTGAATTCATATGGATTCAATACATAATCATTGTTGGATATGATACATATAAAGGAATTTTAACTCTATACCTTTTTATTCTTGATTTATACTATAAAATATGTTTGGAAATTTAACCCTTGTTGTGTACATATTGTCAAGTATAGTTATAAACACCATCACCTTGAGCTTAGTAATAGAATATGGTTAGGGGTTTAAGTGGTTAACAATACTATCAATGCACTATTTTAGGAGGTAGAGTATAGGAGTGTGAGTTCTATTTGAATTAGTAACTAACATTGAATGAATTATGCATTTAATAAATTCTATGTATCATATCCTAATTATATAAACTATTTAAATAAATTATGCATTGAATGAATAAGTTATTGTATTCATTTTCCTTGATAACTCAATCAAGTTAATAATAAAAGTCTCATGTAAACCCATTGAATATATTATTGACTAATTGAATCTAATGGTGTGCTTATTTGGGATTCAGTTTAGGATCTTACCTTGTTCTCTTTTTAAACCTATATTTATCTTTTATGACTCAGTTATTCCCTTAAATGGTGATATGAATGGATGTTTCTAATGTTTATTTTCCTGCTTCTAATGGAAAGAGTAACATAGGTGGTGGATAACTTAGTAATATGTTTTTTCTCAATTTTATGTCTCTCTTTTCTTATTACTATGTATAAGTGTTTTTGGCGAGATTAAAAAACACTTATCAAGTTAATAATAAAAGGATCATGGAAACCCATTGACTGCATTGTTGACTACTTCAACATGATGGTATTCTTATTTGGAAATGATTTTAAGATCAAGGGTTAGAAATTCAATAATGTAGACTATAATAATGCATTAAATGAATGATTATGATCTAAATAATCATTATTTCCTTTACGAAGTTATCAATACAGTCAACATAATACTCAATTTTTTAGTGATAATTATGCTAATGTGAAGGATGGGCATGTATGACTATTTATTATGGGCTTTAAAAACACTTATTATGTTCATTGTCCTTGATAACTCAATCTAGTTAATAATAGAAGGCTCATGAAAACCCATTAACTGTATTATTGAGTGTTTGAATATGATGGTATGCTTATTTGGGATTCATTTTAGGATTTTACACTATTTTCTCTTTAAATTTTCATCTATATTTTGTAACTCAACTATTCCATTAAATAGAAATATGAATGGATGTTTCTAATGTTTAGTTTCTCATTGCTAATGGAAAGATTAACACAAGTTGTGGATAACTTAGTATTATGTTTTCTCTCAATGTTATGTTTCCCTTTTCTTAGTACTATGTTTCTCTCAATGCCCCTTGTTTATGTCAAAAATTATAAGTCTATTTCATTTGGCTTGCTCGCTTCCTAGATGTCATCCAAGTGGAAGCTATTTTTTTATATCTTATGGTGTATAATCCATGTCCTAGGGAGAGAAGTGAGGTGGAGTACAATCTAGGCAAAGATATATATATCATTTCCTGGATACAAAGAGATCGTATAAAAGAACTCTTAAATGGTGAATGCAAGATATTAGGGAATCCCACTACCTTCCATATCAAAGATATCATATTAAATCCTATGCCATCTAACTTTTAAAAAGTTAGGATTGATATAACTCTCCAATACATAATGTGGGTATTGTGTATTGTAATTTAAAAAAAATACAAATTGGTCTTTTTTAAAATTATAATTTATATATGTATGATATAGTTAGTGGTGTACATGTGGCCTCAAGGATTATAGGGTGGAATATGATGTGCATTATGACATTTCAAATATTTTGAAGATTTTTATTAGCATCCATCCTAACTATAAGAATTTTCATCATGGATTCTAATGTCACTATTCTATCTATGTGTTGGTGAAGACGAAGGAATAGGAATTGATTATGTATAATAACATGTGTCATATGGACTACCAGGGCATAGTTTTCCATGGGCAAGAGATTGATGACTTTAGGGGTAGTTATTTTACTCTATCTCTATTCATAATGCATTTAAGGATTGGGTAGAGAGGTTATTGTTGTTAGACTTGACTCTTGAACTTGTTGATGAAAAACATCATGATATGGTTCATTAAAAACATACAGTATTAAGGAAGAATAATACAAATTTAGAGAAGTATGGCATCCAAAATATTTAGAGAAGTATTAAGGAAGAATAATACAAATTTGAGCCTAGTGATGCAGACAGTGTTTGAAAATTTGTCACTAAAAATATTTAAAATGTATTTATGTATGAAGAATTTGAAAAAATAGGAAAATAGGGTCAACCCTTTATCTTAGGCCTCCATATTCTTCAAAAATGTCAATGGATGTTTAAGTATACACACAATAGTATACTTTAAATGGACTCCACATATGAGATAAATACATAGAAGGTACTTGTGGATTTCTAAATTTGAATAAGACTTTTTATTATATAATACTTATGTTATTGTATAAGGTAATCAAAATAAAATTCACACTTTTTATTTTATAAGACTTATGTTTTTGTTTTGTTATGTAGTTCATGTTGTACATACTTATTGTATTAGATAGTATACACCATGGACTTGATGTTTCATGGGTGTTGATATTGAGGGCTACTATTCCAGACCTAATATCATGGATGCAAAATCTAGTGGTCAATGTGCATTATCACATGTTGGAATATAAAACAAATACTTTCATGGTGAATGATTATTTTTCTAAAACTATTGCTATTAGGTAAGTTAAACCAATGTCTATTATAAATATTTATTATTTTTTTAAAACAATTATTTATTTGCTACTTTTTTTTATGTTTACATTATCATTATAAGTCTAGGGAAGTGTTTCAATGTGAGGTATACCTTTGCAGTTGGCATGTGAGGAGAACATGGCTAAAAAACTTAATTTTAAAGGTCAATGCTATTGAAACAAGGTAGGAAATGTTTAGAATCTTGGGTGAAATAATACATAAGTCACCTACTAGAGAGATAATGGATTGTAATGTGAACCTATTCATGCAATAATATGTGGCTCAAAAATCATTCATCAACTATTGGAAATATCAATGGTTTCACCATATTGGCAAGTGGAAAAGATTTTTTGCATATAATGCCCCATGTGGGTCAAGGTATTAATGCTAAAATAGAAGTATATCACTCTTATTTGAAGCACATATTTATAAATGAAATTAGATTTTTGTCTTATTGAAGAGTGGATTGGTTAGTGAATAAGTTAGTGTTTGTTTTATTTTTGTATTACTGGTGGAGCCAAATGTGCAAGTAAAATAAGTTTTACAATAACCTTATGTTTGAGCAGTTAGAGAATAGGTCACGGATGAAATCACAAAGCATCCCAGATGGAAATATGATGTTTAATGAGATTTAAATTGATGTGGCATGGGTGAGAAGCCAAAGAAAATAATAATTTTTTTACAAGGTTATAATGGTGAGTTAGTTTTTTTATAATGGGTGAATGCATGTGGTCAACCCAAGGCCATGTGTGCAAGCACATGTTGAAATTTGGTGAATTGAGAAAAAAAATTTAAGGAATTTTCATCAAAAGGTAATATTGATCTCCATGTTGATGTCCATGTAAGTATTATTTATGTATAGATTCTTATTTGTCCTTATTTTATTGAAGTTGTAAATGATTTTCATGGATGTTCATATGGTTTTTGATAAGCATCTATTTATGACTTGTTTAAGATGATGCCAATAAATTTTTTGATGACCTTTCCCATGATAATGTTGATGATGTTATTGTAAATGATAATATTATTGGTGATGTGGATGACCCAAATAATCCATAAATTCTCAAGATCTATCAATTGCTAGACAAGACACTTCTCACTCTTCTAGTTGATAGAAGTCTTAATTTCCTTGAGATATTTTTTTGAATATGGTTGTAATAGGTTTCAATAAATTTCAATTTTCAATTTTGGTGAGGTGAATCATCCCCATGTACAAACTTTCCATGTGTAGAAGATGGTTTTGGGACTAGTCTATAATGTCTGAGAGATTTTGTGTGGACTATGGTAATTTGCAAGATTGCACCTCTAGAAAATGAACATGCCCAATTCCCTTTGAAATGTAAAGTGAGATCAAAGAGCATTACTTTTTAGGATGAATTGGATAGAGAAGATAAAAAATATGTGGAATAAAATTAGTTTCCATCAATAATGATGTAAATATGTTGAGTTAAAGTTGCTTGGTTATCTTTGTCTTTGTAGTGAGATTTTATTGTCCTAAAATTTTAAATCCTTATAAAGATAAATATTGGACATGTATAAAACATTAAAACTAACTGACATATACAAAAATGATTAAATCTATGGAAGTACAAAATTAATTTCATTATTTTATTGTTCTTTGAAAGTATTGATTTAACCAATTCATCACACATGGTGTTAAGAAGTTTTTTAAATTTAACCTTCTTGTGAGGCATTCATATTCATATTTTGAAAATTTCACAAATTAGAATAACTAAAAATTTAAAAAATACTGTGAAATGAACCATATATGTAAAATTCAACAAATTTAGTTCATAGTAAAGGAACACACTAATTATGGTCATTATTATTAGTGTTAGAGTTAGGAAGCATGGACTTAGTGAGAGTTGTTGTAGGGCAAGTCACAAGATGGATTGAAAAGTTTGTCCACACTTTGATCTCTTCTTCATAAAGTTTCTTTTTTATTATGTTCCTATAATTCTTATCTTCTAAAGTAATAACCCTAGATTTTACAACTTCATATACTCTTAGTGATGTAATTTTATCCTTGATCTATATCTAAGTCTATAGTTTTTGTTTCCTTACACATTCAATACTAAAATTTATCTCATTATCATTTTTTAGAGATGATAGGTTGCATTCATTCTTTTAATTCTTTGCTTCAATATGTCCTCCCTTTCTTTGATAACCTTTTCTTATTACTCCCATACATCCAACCTGGTTTTCAAATGTCTTATTTTGCTTTCTCAAAGGTTGTCATCCACATTTGATTTAATGTATTCAATACCTTTGTATTGGTACCCAAAATTGTTTGGGGGAGTGGGATTGGGCTTATCATAAGCTACCCATAAGCAAAACCATGGAAATCTAGTAAGTATATGACACTAAAAAAATAAATAGACATCTAATCCTATGAAGGGATATCACTTGAAGTCTGATTGTTGGGATACTAATGTGCACTCAAAATGTCAATAGGTTTCCTCTTAAAAACATAATTAATTCATTTCCTTTTATATTTATTTATATCCATTACTAAACAAGACAAAATTATTGTATAATGACATGTAGCTTCATTGGTTCTTATACTTTTTGTAGCAAAATGGAAATCAATAGACCATTATATAAACCTATGGTTCATTGGCTCTTTTCCTATATGTAGAAATATGGAAAAAAGTAGACCATTAAATAGAATTTATAAGGTATTATGCAGACATGAAAGATATAGGGGAAGTATATAGACTGTAATAAGATGGACAATAGTAGACCATTATATAGACTGATGGTTCATTGGCTCCTTTCCTTTATGTAGCAAGATGGACAAAAGTAGACCATTACATAGAATGTATAGGGTATTATACAGTCATGAAAGACATAGGGGAATTATATAGACTATAATAAGATGGACAACAATAGACCATTATATATACCAATGGTTCATTGGATCCTTTCTTTTATGTAACAAGATGGACAAAATTAGACCATTACATAGAATGTATAGGGTATTATATAGACAAAAAATACATAGGGGAATTATATAAACTATAATAAGATGGAAAAAAATATACCATTACACATAATTCATAGGGTAATATACAGACATGAAATACATAGGGGCATTGTATAGACTGTAATAAGATGGACAATAATAGACCATTATACAAATTGATGGTTTATTGGTTCCTTTCCTTTATGTATCAAGATGGACTAAATTAGACCATTACACATAATGTATAGGGTATTATACAAACAAGAAATATATAGGGGAATTATACACACTGCAATAAGATGGACAATAATAGACCATAATATAGATAAGCAAGATGTAGGTCATTATATAGACTCTAATAAAGGGTGTTATACAAGTAGTGAATATATATATACTTTATCTGTGTATACCATTAAAAATAATATGAACCCTTACCTCTAAGAAAGTGGATAAGTGTCCGTGTAGTGTTGGTGTTGCTATGTGATTCTACACTAAGAGGAAATGTAGAAATGAGGAAATCCAAAAGTTGTCTTATGGAGGGAATAGAGGATTATCTATCATGATAAATTTCTTAATGTTATTCCATTTTATAATATTGTATTTTACAATAAGGGGATATTTTATTTACAAAAAAAATCATAATAATGCATTTTATAATAAGGGGATATTTTATTTACAAAAAAAAAATCCATGTCAATGCAATTAATTATCCCTGGTATATAACTTGGTATTGTATGCATTGATGAACACATGCATTGATATTTTATTTATGAACACATGTACTATATGCATATTATACTTTATCATACTCTATGTATGTATTGTATGCATCTTGAAATAGGAAATTGAAGCTTTCATGTAGTTATTAGTGCTCCATCCACTTTTTCCCTATATAAGATGATACTAATAAAATTACCAAAGCTAGGATTCAAAATGATAGAAGTTAATAATATAATTTTATACTAATTTGATATACTTAAAAATATAAAGAGTATACTATTTTTATACTAATTTACTATACTAATTTTTTACTTTGCCTTAAATAAGTATACATTTAAAACCATTTTCATATTCACATAAGAATGT
Source organism: Torreya grandis (assembly GCA_037957365.1). Taxonomy (NCBI): domain Eukaryota; kingdom Viridiplantae; phylum Streptophyta; class Pinopsida; order Cupressales; family Taxaceae; genus Torreya; species Torreya grandis. The sequence continues at coordinate 522,648 of JARHVA010001746.1, read as the reverse complement.
TTCCATTACAATGGAGAGTTCATCATACTACTATGCCTTTAGTTTAAAGTGACAGTCTAGAGACTTTAATAAGGTATTCTTATAATTAGTCAAATAAAGTTATATAATGTAAACCTTCATAACATATAATGTTCCCAATCATGCTTCAACAAATTTAGCATGATCAAATTATTTAAATCACATATTAATCCACATTCTAAGACATAATTAATATTGTGTATATTGGAATTAGTTTTTTTTATGGGGGGCAGGGGAGTGAATCAATTTATTAACAATATATATTCATTTCCATTCATCATTCTATTCACATAAAATATCAATGCATAAACAAAGAAACTACATAAGCATATCATGAGAGAACACAAAATATGTGGGAAAACCTCTTTGGGAATAAAAACCACTAAACCATGAATATTTAATATGGTCCTATAATGTCAATATCCAAATTTTAGTGAAGCACGAACTTCACAAGGATCTCTAACCCCTACCTAGTTAAACACCCACTCAATTAGTCTTCTACAAGCTCTATTTTGCAAGGAGGCTATAACCCCATAGGCAGATTAGAAAAAACTAAATAACCTTTGATATATGATCAAATTATAACACATTTTACTAAATTGACTCTATATAACAACCTTGTCTTACACTCTTTACCCTTAAATCTCACTCAAATAGCCTCTTAGGCCTTTCTCACTCAATGAGCCCTCTCTTTGTCATAATTAGGTCAAATGACCTTGATCAACACCTAAAAAAAAAATTTAGATAATAATGACATATTAATCTCATATTTATAACTATATTCAATCTCTTTAACTATTCTCCAAAACACTATATTATTTGCTCAATAGCTCAATTCTCTAACTAGTCAAAATAGGCTTATTAGGCCTTGACTTTATACTTGATTCTTTCTCATACCTATCTTGGTTAGACAAGGACATAACCATACTTATATTATGATTTAAATAGATAAATACACATGTTTCATAATGCAAACAAATAATACATAAGTTGGTCATAGTCTATAAGGACAATCCATCATTAGGCCTAATGGAGACCTAATGCAATTAGGTATGTCTTATCCACATGTTACCACTCTGACCTTTTAGAAAACTCATTTTATTAAAAAATGAATTAAAAACTTCATAAATGACTCAAATATACTATTTTTAATTTCAAATTGTGTCTCAAACTCCATTTGACCCATTTCAATACTTGGACCTACCAATTAGATCTCTTTGCCAATAGGCCTTATCACTACCTGAAAGTCTGTCTTGAAAATTTGAATCATATAAAAAAATTACACATAAACCATGAATAAAATAATATTAATATTATATTAAAGACTTATAAAACTTCCAAATATTATTTTGTCTTCACCACATAGGCCAAACGGCCTCAGGAACACTTCTGTAAAAAGCTTACTCAGAAACACCAAACACTGTCAACACATAGTCAAAATCATTTGACTCTCCAAGATTTAAAAAGGACTTAAAATTAAAAAAAACACATTAAAATTATCCTATTATTTATTCATAACTCATTAAATATATTTATATCATTCAACTTAGTCAAAAGTGACTCAGGAACATCCTTTTCACACTCACACACACACACACACACACACACACACACACACACACACACACACACACACACACACACACACACACACACACACACACACACACACACACACACACAGAGAGAGAGAAAGTTGCCTATAAGACTAAAAACATAGTCAAGAAAATCAAATTATAGATCACATATGAGAAAACTTATGGAAAATTAAAATTGATTTTTGTGAAAATTTATAATAATTATATCATATCTTAAAATATATATTTCATGGTCATATATCAATATTGGTCTTATAGATCAATCTCACTATGCCACTCTACATAGACTTCACTGTGTTAGATAGACCAATTTGATGGCAAATTTTTTATTTAGTATAGGAATAATATAAAATTATATACCAAGGTTATAATAGGGATAGGTCTTTAATAATTACCCCATGCATGAGGATCCATCCTTAGTCCTTTAAAACCAATCCCTAATCTCATTCTCATTCTTGCCTAGTTTTTTCACTATTCTACTCATCTTACTTTCATGACTAGTTTAGCACATTTTTAGTTAAAAACCTGATTATAAAATTTAATTATCATAAAATATAAGTATTTTAAATCATCCTCCATCCATTTACATGATTTTACTTGGTCAACCCTACTTGTAGCATCAAAAACCCTAAAAATAATGGCTTTCCTATAGCTTCTACTCATGGTTAGGATTTAAAAAAACCACATAAGGAAACCTTGAAGAGTAATTTACATGTTAAAAACATAAAAATAGGTCAAATGGACCATTATAAGCCATATTTTATTATATCTTTCCTATTGGGACTTTGTTAGGGTTTTAACTACCTTACCTTCTTAGCAATCATTCATAAAGGATTACCCCTCAAATACAAAACCAATGTCAATAAATTAAATATAGGGACCTAAAAAAAATAAAATGAAGTTATTAGGATCTCATTCAAAGGTTTCACATGCAAACAAGCATAAGAAACTTCTTCTTGGGTCTGCAACACTCCACTCTCTACACACAATCATCCTTACCATAGATTTTCATGCTTTCTCCTCCAGGTACTAACTTTAAAATTTTTCTACAAACTTAAAATGACATCTCAAACCTTTGTGAATTATTTAAAAATATATTCCACCTTTGGAAATGATCTTGACCCCTCACTAGGTCACTATAGGTCACTTTGCATACTATGCCTTATACTGCTAGTCATACTTGAACTATCTTAAATACTTCATACACATGTTATGTGACCTCATACCATGCTCATACATTGAAAATATTGATCACATAAATAACATATGGCTCAACTCATGATGCTACTAGGCCTATGCCATTTCACTAGGTTCCTCCATTAAGGCTTCAAGAATTTAGCATTAAGAACAATAAAGATAACACATAATGACATCAATGAAACTTTCATGAAATTAATGGTAACTTCATGCATACCTTGTCACACATTCCCAATAATATCCCACTTTGTCATTGATGGTAATAACTCATTGATTAAATCTACTTAGAGAGACTTCTCTTACTAGGAAACAAATTCTTAATGTAGATCAATCTCCCCCTTTGACATTAATGACAAAGCACTTACCTACAATAACATTTTTAGATAAAATATTATAGAAAACTCCCCCTTTAATATTTCATATCTTATATGGATTTTTATTGATAGATTGATATGACTCCCCCTTTGACCTCACATCTTGTACACTTCTTTTCTATTCTTGGAGCTAAAACATCTTCTCATTAGCTCGCCCTAAGAACTTTGTCATATTGAATGGTTGCTAGGATTAATAATCACACCTAATTATTGTCTTAGATGTTCAAAAGTATCCTTTAGAAGAGGCTTAGTCAAGATATCTACAATTTGATCCTTGGTAGACATAAATTCAAGTTTAATTCTTTATTCACTCATCTATTCTCTTAATAAATGATACTTGATAGGAATATGTTTGGTCCTTGAATGTAGGACAAGATTCTTTGAAACACTTATGACACTAGTATTATCATATATAATAGGAATAGGGCCATTAAATTCCACCTGGTAGTCTCTTAAGGTTTGTTTCATCCAAAATACTTGAGTACAACATGAGGCTACTATAATATACTCAGCTTCACAAGTAGATAAAGTTATTAAAGGTTCTTTATTGCTTAACCATGAGATTAGACAATTAACTAAGAATAAGGCTCCTCCACTAGTGATTTTTCTTTCATTTAGACTATGAACCCAATCTACATCTATATAGGCTACTAGATCAAACTTCTTACTTCTTAGGTACCATAAACCATATTCCAAAGTCCTTTTGAGATACCTAAGTATCTATTTTACTACTTGTAGGTGGATTTTGTTGTCACCGAAAAATATCACTCATTATTGGGACAATATTTGAACTATTTTGGTCCTACAGACCAAAATTGTCTCTTCCCTTTCTAAAATTTGTCCTGGGCATTCAAATTCCTCATTTTTCAAGCTTCTCAAAAATATACAGACTTTACAGGCTTGAATCTATGGACTCTACAAGCCAAGTTCAATGGGCTTTACAGGTTGATTTCTACAGACTTGATTTCTATGGACTCTGTAGGTAGGTTCATTTCTACAGGTTCAAAGACTTCTGCAGGTGGGTTCAACCAAAAGAATCAATTTCTAACACTTGGTCATTTTTGGGATTGGTTCAGTGACTTGGTTCAATCAAAAATCTCCATCGGCAAGCATCTAAGCAAAGAAGGCTTGAACTGTTGAACCATTGAACCAATTTGGTTCAAAGTTTCAACGAGTTTAAAGTTCAATAGGTTCAACACTTTTGGTTCAATGGCGGGTTCAATCAAAGGAACGGTTCAATGGCTTGGTTCAACCAAGCAGTTCAATGCTTTGTTTTACTCAGTTGGTTCATCCGCTTTGGTTCACTCAGTTGGTTCATCCTTTGGTTCAAACAAATGGTTTAGTGCTTGGGTTCAAGGCTTTGTTTGAACCGTTGAACCAAAGCTTGGTTCAACAGTTGGTTCAACGTATTTTGGTTCAAAGGTAGGTTCAACCAAGTGGTTCAATGCTTTGGTTCATCTGCCTAGTTTAAAGACTTGGTTCATTCAATTGAACCATCAGCTTAAACCGTCGTCTTGAACCATTTTGGTTCAAAGCTTGGTTCATCAGCTTGGTTCAACGTTTGGTTCAACCAAGCGATTCAATGCTATGGTTCAATCAAATGGTTCAATAGTTGGTTCATTGCCTTAGTTCATCAAATTGATTCAAAGGGGTGGTTCAACACAAAAATTCAAAGAAGCATCCCGAAGGACAAGTGCTCTTGTGGAGGGCACTTGGTAGACAAAAGTACCCTTCGGAAGGGTCATTTTCAAAGAAGACAGTTAAGGTAAATTCTTTCAAAATTTTGTTTAAGGTAGATAACGGCATAATTTTGTCAGACTTTTGTCTGAAGGAATTCCTTCAAACAAAAAGTCTAAAAGAATTTAGAGAAGCTGCAGGTAGAAAGCTTGAATAAATTTCCAAGGAGACAAATCAATTATGTGGACTTTTTATCCACAAGAAGTAATTCCACAGACTTTTTGTCTGTGGGAAGTAATTCTGTGGACTTTTTGTCTGCGAGAAATTGTCTGTGAAATTTTTGTCCATAGGAAAATGCCCGTGGAGAAAAATTGAGGAAAATACCTATGGAGAAGCCCAAGAAACAGTCCGCAAGAAAGCCGTAGATAAAAGGCCACCAAAGGACCCCGAAAGGCAGGTGCCCTTGCGAGGCACTCTCGGTGGCCAACTTAAAGGACATTCCCCCAAAGCTGAAGGGTCACCTTCCCTTCAGGAGGACACAAAATAGGAAATCCAAAGAAGGACCAAGGGGTGACGTGCCCAAAGATGTCAAATTTAAGACAATGAACTAGCCATTGAAAATGTATTGACGGGTGCACAAACATCAATTTCAAAGCTTAGAAAATAGATGTTGATCCTTGTAATCTATAGATCTGAATGCATTCATAGGCTTTAAGGCCAAGACCAATAGAAAATGAGGAAGGAACAGAATAGTAAATTGAATCTAGGACCCGATTTAATTAACCAAAAAAGGAGAAATGATGAAGGAAGGATTAGATCGCTAGGTGGACATTAAAAGTTGTAATATTTCAATAGTGTGACTTATTTTCTCTGCATTGAGAAAAACAAATGGGTAGATGCCCCTAATTTCCAGCCTATCTTCCTAATAGTTTTCAATGTAACATGATGTGTTACTGTTCTCGAGTCCTTCTTGAAGAGGCTATATAAGGGACTCTCTTTTATTGTAAATGGATCTCTTTTTTGACAATCAAAACGAAACTCTACCCAAATTGGAAGGCATTACTGAGACTTTGAGCTCAGATTATTGATCATATTTTGTTACTGGAATAAGAAAGCAAGTGATTTTTTAGACTTTGTGCTGTGATATCTTTGTTGTTGGGGAAATTGTTCTTATGTCTTTTTCCTTGATATATTTTCTATTCCTTTAATTCAACAAGTAGAATTAGTGACAGTAGTTAGGAAGGTGTCCTGAAGAGTCAATTTTGGAGAGACTTTGTGCCCCCATAATTTCCTTTAGTGTGTTTTCTTTTCATTTCTATGTAAAGGACCTTAGGACAACTTTGTGCCCTCATTGTATTTCGTATCTTACTCTTGAGCAATTTAGGTGGAGACTTTGTGTTGCATCTCATTTTGTTGGTTATTACGTCCTTGGTTACATTTTGTTGTTATTACCAGGAGTACTCTTGTGGTTGGTTGAATATTACTTCTAAAAGAAGAGGAGTGTTCTTTGTCATTTCCCTTGAGTTTTTCCTTTGATTTGCATGTATCATCTCTAAAGAAAGAGATATGGATGGTTTGTTCTACCCTTGAGTATTATTTCCTTTATATATATATATATATATATATATATATATATATATATATATATATATATATAGGGAACCTCCCCTTGATGAGAGGAGAGATTAGTCCCCTTCTGATGTGGTAAACCTACACATTTGGATGATCTTCCTACTTTGGTTGATCAGACCTATTTTGTTTATCATTACGCTGATCAACAAAATATTCAACCAACAATTTTTGGCGACTCCACTGGGGATATAATACCCATTATCCATTTATAATCTATCCATTCACCTCCACACTAACCGGTAAAGAATGCATAGTTTAAGCCTCAAGCTGTAAACTAAAGCAAGGTCAATTATTTTCCCATTTTTGTTTCACAATCTGGTAGATTCAAGGTATACATGAAGCCAAAGGGATAAAGGTATTGTTGACCCTATATTCAAGTTGGTACAACAAAGTGATTTTGACTTGTTTCCTTCACCATCTCGTCTTCAACAAACCAAGAGCTTTCCTCCTACTAAAGTTAGATCTCCATTGCTAGATGAAGTATCTACTTTTATTGTTGATAAAGCTTTGCCAATAATTACCCCTCTAAGATTTGTTATTCCTCCTTTTCATAATCCTAAAATGGCAGTTCAAGGCCCCTGGGGTAATGCTTTTGGTCCTCTCAATCTTACTCCACCTCTACATGAGCTTCCACGTAGTTCAAGGAAGAATTTCCCCAAATTCTATGGTGATGGGAAAGTTCACCTTGATGAACACATTGCAGCCTTTAGCATAGCTTGTGGAGTAATCAGAGTAGAATTTGAAGACGTAGCAGTTAGGCTTTTTATGGAGACACTACAAAGCACTGCTACAGATTGGTTTTATCATCTACAAGCTCAGTCAGTAACTGATTGGAATACTCTCAAAGATAAGTTTGAAGCCAGATTCAAACCTGTAGAAGATGTACATGCACTTCTGGCTCAACTTACATAGATGAATAAAGAGCCTTATGAACCAATGAGAGACTTCATAGCCAAATTTGACAAATTGAGGAACAAAATTCCTATAATAGCTCGACCTACAGCTGAGAATCTCAAATGCTTTTTCATTAATTCTCAGTTACCTGAAGTAAGTTTTATTTTGAGATGTGTTGGTCAAATAGATCTTGTTGCAGCTCAACATTTGGCCACTGAGATAGAAGATGATCTCATCTTAGTAGGGAAGATAAGAAGAGACCCAAATAGAAATAGAGCTTCATCATCTTTTGAATATTCATCTACAAGCACCATAGATCCAATGGTGTATAAATTGGCAAATGATTTGCTTACTCTCAAAAATCAAATGGCTTAAGGAATGTCTTTTGCTCCTTCATATAGAAGGACATTCCCAAATCAGTCATACTAGGGTAATGCTGCCAAGAATCAAGGGCAACAGAATCACCTTCCTCCCCCACAAGGGAAACTTGCCCTGGAAGCTCCTCCAACTAATTAAGTAATGGGATATCTTGAAGTAGAATTAGAGTTCTCTTTCTAGCCTAAATTGAGTCAAGAAAATGATGCTGATCTCCTTGAAAAAAATTAAGAAAAATCAGCTTGCGACTCCCACATTGGTTTCCTGAACTACCAGGATGAACCTGAAAGCAAAGGAGAAGCTTTTGATGGATCATATATAGTATTTACTAGGTCCAAGAACCAATCAGTCCAGCAAGCTGATAAAGAGAAGATAGAAGAGAAACCTCAGCCAACAGTCATGATTGCTAAGCGTGGAACCATTCTGCCTTTTCAATCAAAGGATTTGGTGATCACCTAAAAGATAAGTACATTAATTTTGCCTTCACTTTCTACTTCAAATTTGAAAACTAGCCCACCTCCCATCCCTCCTAAAACTCAAAAGGTTGAAGTACCTTTCTCTGTACCTAGCTCAATTTAGCCATTTGACATAATCGATCATGTCAAAAAGGCAAAAATACAAATGTTTGAATTTGAATATTTGCAGTCCAATCCTGATCAATTGAATAAGTTGGTCCAATATGTCAAGAACCAAACCATCCATATAGGACAAAAGGCTAAAAAGGTAACTCTTGACTCTCTAAAGAACACACCTATTCCAAATAATCTTGTCATTACTCCTCCAGTTGCTCCCATAAAAATAAAACCTTTCTATGTTTTCCTATTAATTAATGGCCACAAGCTGAGTAACTGTATTATAGACTCAAGCGCATCTGACAATGTCATGCCTACTAAAGTAGCTAAGTCTCTTAGTCTCACACTAACCAAGACATTTGAGAGATGTGTCTCCATGGAGAATAAGCAAGTACTATTGCTGGGGCAAATTAAAGATGCCCAATTTGCATTTGCAGCCTTTTCAGACAAGAGAATCAAGATGACTGTCTTAGTAACTGACGTCTCAACATCTTATGGCATATTTCTTGGATGAAATTTTTGCAAAGACATGGGAGGAGAACTAAGCATGGATCTATCTAAGGCAACGATCCCTGTACAAGGTGTAATTAAGAGGTTGTTCCCTGAAAAAGAAGAAAAATATGTGGTCACCCAGACATCAGCCCCTGAAGCTCAAATTCTTTTTGAATTCATAGGTATGGGTAACTATTTTCTATCTATAGATAAAGTACATGAAACACCTGATAAATTTTTTGAAAGTTTCAACTCAAAAATTAGTTCAACTAGAACAACAAAAGAACTAATAGGCTGCAATATAGAAGAAGAAGGACCCTCCATCTCTGATGAAGAAAAGTCTAAAGAAAAATCAGTATCAGATGAGATATGGACTTTGGAATTTGATGGTAGATGTTCCTCTACCGGTTCGAGAGCTAGGATTGTGTTGATATCTCCTCAAGGAGATATGTTTCCTTCATCTTACAAATTATAGTTTAGCAACACTAACAATATAGCTAAATACAAATCTCTACTTCTTGGAATGAAGGCTGCTCAAGAAAAAGGAATCAAGTTTCTTCATGCCAAAGGGATGCTGAATTAGTGGTTTGTCAAGTAAGAAATCTTTACCAAACCAAGAATGAAATATTACGCCACTACCGTAACCTGGTTTGGGACCAAATTGAAATCTTTAGTGCTTTCAACATTTCTGCCATACCTAGAGAGTCTAATGACAGAGCTGATGCACTTGCTATTTCAAGAACTCTCTTAGTTTCTCATTCAAATTTCAAAGAAGATAGGTATAATATTGAGCTGGTCTATAGACCAAGTGTTCCTGATAATGTTGATCATTAGAAAGTAATCAATGATGACCATCAAATCATTACCTTCTTGGAATTAAAAGACAATTTTAAACAACTACATTTTAAAGGTAGTGAACCTCAGAAGTATGAATTAGCCTCTAAATCCAGTTTAGATATAAATGAAGAATTCTTACAGCTAAAAGGAAACAAAATTCCCAAAGGCTTGGTTTCTCTTGAGAAGCTATTTGACAAGCATGATAGATTCATCAAACAACAACAAACAGACTCAAGTTTCTCTCAGGGATTCGATCAAGTAAATCTGACCACTAAAGAAAATCTCAAGATGGTTAACATTGGTAAGTGCTACACCCCTGAAGAAAGATTCAAGTTCACCACTTTTCTCCATCAATACATGGATGTCTTAACATATTAATATGAAGACTTGAAGTCTCTCAGACCTGATGAAATCTATCATGACATTCTTCTCAAGGCTGATTCAATGCCCTATAAGCAAAAATCTAGGCAGTACAATCTAAAAATATTAGGTACTATTTTATTTGAGATACAAAAAATGTTAAATACTAGAATCATCTTCCCAATCCATCATTCCACATGGATTGTAAACATAGTGCCTGTAAGGAAGAAGAATGGTGAAATTCACATTTGTGTAGATTTCAGGAATCTAAATCAAGCATCTTTGAAAGATAATTATCATTTGCCAATTATGGATCAAGTGTTTCAAACAGTGACAGGTTTAGAGATGTTATCAATGCTGGATGGCTTCTCAAGATATAATCAAGTTGAATTTGGTGAAGCAGACCAACACAAGACTACATTCACCACACCTTGGGGTACATTTGCATATAGAAGAATGCCTTTTGGCTTGATAAATGATGGTGCTACCTTTCAGAGAATAATGGATCTGGCTTTCAAAAATGAGATTGGTAAATTCATAGTGGTATATCTTGATGACTTGACTATCTTTTCAAAGCATCGATTTGATCATGTACACCACTTACAACAAGTGCTGGAGCACTACTGCCAGAATGGTATTTCCTTGAATCCTAAGAAGTCTATTTTTGGAGTAACAGAGGGGAAACTCCTTGGACACATTGTGTCAAAAGAAGGCATAAATATTGACTCAGACATAGTCAAGTTTATTCAAGAGCTTAATTCGCCTATAAGCAAAAATGCGGTTCATTCTTTCTTTAGAAAGGTGAATTTCTTATGGAGATTCATCCCCAAATTTGCTGAGAAGACTAGACACATTGTGAACATGATGAAAGGGAAGACCATCTTTAGCTGGACTAAAGAAGGCAAATCAACATTTCAAGATATCAAGACCACCATTGCTCATGCCCCTACCTTGGTTTGTCTAGATTACAACAAAGATTTCATCATATACAGCTATGTGTTTGAACACACTCTTTCAGCAATTATTGTTCAATAGGACAAGGAAGGTATGGAATCTCCTATCTCTTTCATGAGTTGCCCTCTCAAAACCCATGAGATAAATTATTCAAATGTAGAGAAGCATGCTTATGCATTGGTGAAAGCAGTCAAACATTTCTGCTTTTATATTCTGAATTCACACACTACTACCTTAGTTTATGACACTACAGTCAAGTCTATATTAACTCAGCAAGAATTTGGCATGAAAAAAGGTAATTGGATTGCAAATATCTAAGATTTTGATCTAGACATCAAGCCAACAAAGATGGTTAGGGGTAAAGGCCTATGCTAATTAATTGCTGACAATAAGCCAGAAGACACAGCGTGAAGAAACTAAAGTGGAAGAGACACCAACAGTCCTTTTTGTCTCCACTACTAATGAGTGGTATTCATGTATCAGTCATTTCCTTAATTATGGTGAATGTCCTATTCATTTGTCTTACAAATAAAGGAGGACTATCAGGTTGAAAGCTACCAATTTAATCCTTTGGGACAATGGATTGTAGAAGAGAAACATAGATGGAGTATTCCTTCACTGTGTAGACAAAGAACAACAACGCCAGCTTTTGAAATCTTTATACAATCTGGCTTATGGAGGACATTTTTCTACTCCTATGACTGCTCACAAGATTATACGAACTAGGTATTAATGGCCAACTCTTTTCCAAGATGCACATAAGTGGGTGAAAAAATGTGAACTCTGTTAGCAATTTGTTGGAAGACACAAGTTAGCTGCTATGCCTCTCAAGCTAGTGATCATAGAAGAACCTTTCCAGTTATGGGGGATTGATTTTATTGGGACAATAAACCCATCTTCAAGTGCTAGACATGATTATGTCCTTATAGCAACTGATTATTTCACCAAGTGGGTAGAAGCAATCCCAACTAACCATGCTACTTCAGAAGTTGTATGCAACTTCTTCAAAGAGAATATCATTTCTAGGTTTAGAGTTCTGATCAAAATTGTTACTAAAAATGCATTTTGTTTCACTTCCCAAGAGATTACACAATTATATTTCCATTATGGAATTATACTCTCTCACTCTTCTGATTATTTTCCATAAGGAAATGAACAAGTTGAATCCAGCAATAAGAACCTGGTAACTATCATCAAGAAGCTAGCAGATGACAATCAAAAAACATGGCATAAAGCATTGGTTGATGCTCTATGCATAGACATAATCACACCAAAGAGAGCAATTGGTATATCTCCTTTTCAACTTCTTTATGGTATCAATGTTGAGATACCAATCACCTTAGAATTGCCAGCCTTGAAATTGGCAAAGGCAATTGAAGATTAGACATATGAATGCTCTCTTGATAAAAGAATGATGTGCCTGACTGAGCTGGAGGAATAGAGAACCATGGTGGTGGACATAATTTCTGCTCATCAAAGTCTGGTAAAGAAACTCTTTGACCAGAAGGCCAAAAATCATGATTTCCAGATTGGAGATCAAGTCCTATTATGGGACAAAAGGAGAGAACCAAAGGGGATGCATGGAAAGTTTGACTCCCTTTGGAGAGGCCCATTTATAATTCATTAGCACATTGGTGAAAATAGCTTTCTAATGAAATATCAAGATGGCACACTCTTTTCTCTACCTCATAATGAGTAGCATCTGAAACACTTCAAATCTTGAAGTATCAGATCATTGCATCTATATATATGTATATTTGTATAGTTTTTAATTCTATTTTGTTTTGTTTGTTTCCATTTTTGATGCTTTTCATTTCTAGGTAGCATGACTCCATAACCCAATGGTACACATGAAGACACTGGAGATTCTGGATTCTACTCCCTTCAATTCTTTTTTCCATTGATAGAAGTTCCCTAACTGGAGCCAGCTGTTGTCCCCCAAAAATATCACTCATTTTTGGGACAACATTTAAACTATTTTGGTCTTACAGACAAAAATTGTCTCTTCCCTTTCCAAAATTTGTCCTGGGCATTCAAATTCTTCAATTTTTCAAGCTTCTAAAAAATCTACAGACTCTACAGGATTAAATCTATGGACTCTACAGGCCAAGTTTAATGGGCTTTATAGGTTGATTTCTACAGACTTGATTTCTATAGACTTTCTAAGTAGGTTCATTTCTACAAGTTCAAAGACTTCTGTAGGTGGGTTCAACCAAAAGAATTAACTTCTAACACTTGGTCATTTTTGGGATTGGTCCAGTGCCTTGGTTCAATCAAAAATCTCCATCGGCAAGCATCTAAGCAAAGAAGGCTTGAACCATTGAACCACTTTGGTTCAAAGGTTCAATGAGTTCAAAGTTTAATAGGTTTAATGCTTTTAGTTCAATGGTGGGTTCAATCAAAGGAACAGTTCAATGGCTTGGTTCAACCAAGTGGTTCAATGCTTTATTTCACTCAGTTGGTTCATCTACTTTGGTTCAATCAGTTGGTTCATCCTTTGGTTCAAACAAATGGTTCAGTGCTTGGGTTCAAGGCTTCATTTGAACCATTGAACCAAATCTTGGTTCAATAGTTAGTTCAACATCTTTTGGTTCAAAGGCAAGTTTAATCAAAAGGTTCAAAGGTAGGTTCAACCAAGTCGTATAATGCTTTGGCTTATCTGCTTGGTTCAAAGACTTGGTTCATTCAATTGAACATCATCTTAAACCATTTTGGTTCAAAGCTTGGTTCATTGGCTTGGTTCAACCAAGCGGTTCAGTGCTATAGTTCAATCAAACAGTTCAATAGTTGGTTCATCACCTTAGTTCATCAGCTCAGTTCAAAGGGGTGGTTCAATGCAAAAATTCAAAGAAGCATCCTGAAGGACAAGTGCCCTTATGGAGGGGACTTGGTTGACAAAAGTACCCTTCAAAAGGGTCATTTTCAAAGAAGACAATTAAGGTAAATTCTTTCAAAATTTTGTTTAAGGCAGATAAAGGCATAATTATTTTAGATTTTTGTCTGAAGGAATTCCTTCGGACAGTAATTTTGAAAGAATTTGGAGAAGCTGCAGGCAGAAAGCCCAAAGAAATTTACAAGGAGACAAATCAATTCTACAGAGAAAGCCTGCAGAGTAGACTTTTTGTCCATGGGAAAATGCCTGCAGAGAAAGCTTAGGGAAAATACCAATGGAGAAAGCCTGAGAAACAGTCCATAGGAAAGCCATAGATAAAAGGCCACTGAAGGACCCTGAAAGGTAGGTGCCCTTGTAGGGGACTCTCGACGGCCAACTTAAAGGACACTCCCCCAAAGCCAAAGGGTCACCTTCCCTTCGAGAGGACATAGAATAAGAAAGCCAAAGAAGGACCAAGGGGTGACATGCCTGAAGACGTCAAATTCAAGACAACAAACTAGCCATTGAAAACGTATTGACAGGTGCATGAACGTCAATTTCAAATCTCATAAAATAGCCATTGATCCTTGTAATCTACAGACCCGAATGCATTCATAGGCTTTAAGGCTAAGACTAGTAGAAAGCAAGGAAGGAATAGAACAACAAATTGAATCTAGGACCTGATTTAATTAACCAAAAAAGGAGGAATGATGAAGGAAAGATCAGATCACCAGGTGGACATTGAAAGTTGAAAACTTTCAATACCGTGACTTGTTTTCTCTGCATTGAGAAAAATAAATGGTAGATGCCCCTAATTTCCAGCCTGTCTTCCTAATAGTTTTCAATGCAACATGATGTGTTATTATTCTCAAGTCCTTCTTGAAAAGGCTATATAAGGGACTCTCTTTTATTGTAAATGGATCTCTTTTTTGACAATCAAGACGAAACTCTACCCAAATTGGAAGGCATTACTAAGACTTTGAGCTCAGATTGTTGATCATATTTTGTTACGGGAATAAGAAAGCAAGTGATTTTTCAGACTTTGTGCTGTGATATCTTTATCGTTGGGGAAATTGTTCTTATGTCTTTTTCCTTGATATATTTTCTATTCCTTTAATTCAACAAGTACAATTAGTGACAGTAGTCAGGAAGGTGTCTTGAAGAGTCAATTGTGGAGAGACTTTGTGCCCCCATAATTGCCTTTAGTTTGTTTTCTTTAAATTTCTATGTAAAGGACCTTGGGATGACTTTGTGCCCTCATTGACCTTCGTATCTTACTCTTGAGAAATTTAGGTGGAGACTTTGTGCTGCATCTCATTTTGCTGGTTACTACATCCTTGGTTACATTTTTCTATTATTACCAGGAGTACTCTTGTGGCTGGCTAAATAGTACTTCTGAAAGAAGAGGAGTGTTGTCTATCATTTCCCTTGAGTTTTTCCTTTGATTTGCATGCATCATCTCTAAAGAAAGAGAGATGGATGGTTTGTCCTACCCTTGAGTATTATTTTCTATTTATATATATATATATATATATATATATATATATATATATATATATATAGCATACCTATAGGTAACCTCCCCTTGATGAGAGGAGAGATTAGTCCCCTTCTGATGTGGTAAACCTACACATTTGGATGACTAATCTTCCTACTTTAGTTGATTAGACCTATTTTTTTAATCAGTACGCTGATTGACAAAATATTCAACCAGCAAATTTCATTAGGTTTTACTTGGAATCTTCCTACAAGACCTACTACTTGCATGATATATGGCCTAAATGTAGTAGTATACAATAAACTCCTAATCATGGATTTATACTTTGTCTGATTAACCCTTGAGGATTCATCTTCCTTGTTTAGCTTGCATCTTGTAACCATAAGTATACTTATAACCTTAAAATCTTCAATTTCAAACTTAATTAACATTTATTTTATATAATTGACATGTGAAATGAACATACCTTTTCCAATTTGTCTAATTTGAAGTCTAAGAAAGAAGGATAGTTCTCCAAGCATAGACATATCAAATTTTGACTTCATCACCTATGCAAAGGCCTTGGTCATATTTTCATTATATCCACCAAAGATAATATCATACACATAGACTAAAACTATCAATTGATGATAATTTTTAGTTTTGACATATAGGTTGCTATCTACAACTCCTCTCTTAAACCCTTGGTGCAAAAGGTACTTATCAAGTCTAGAATTCCAAGCTCTAAGAGCTTGTTTTAAATCATAAAGGGCCTTCTTCAACATGCAAACACAATCCTTATTATCAGTCACTAGGAAATCTATAGGTTGTTCAATGTATACCTCTTCTTCTAAGTTCCCCTTTAAGAAGGCTGACTTAACATCCATCTAGTATATCTTGAATCCTTTAAAACCTGCATAGGCAATAAACATACTAATGGCCTCTAACCTTGCTATAGGAGTAAAAGTTTATTCAAAGTCCACTCCTTCTAACTGATCATATCCTTTACACATAATTTTGGCTTTATTTCTAATGACCTCTCCAATCTTATTTAACTTGTTCCTAAAACCCCATTTGGTACCAATGATGTTTTTGTCTTTAGGTCTAGGTAGTAACTCCCAAGTTTCATTTATCTCATTTTGATTTAGCTCCTCATTAATTTCCTCTAACCAAAACTCATCTTCACTTGATTCTAAAAAAATTTTAGGTTTGATTTTTTAAAGGCAATATTTTATTGATTAACATCACTCACCATTCTTCTCCTTGTTTATATACCTATAATTTTATTTCCAATGATCTGAGATTTATGATTATCCTTTTGAATTTTCCTATTAGGACCTTTTAAGTCCTTGCTTTCATAACTCTCTTCTTCATCCATATATATATATATTTCTCCTTCATCATTATTTGACTGAGTATGTGGATTATTTATCTCATCAACCTTCACATTTGTGCTCTCCACTATTTTTTACAACATGTTGTTATAACATCTGTAGACAATAGCTATTGATGAATATCCTAAGAAGAAACCTTCATAATATCTTGAGTTAAATTTTCCTAAGTCATCATCTCTCTTAATATATCACTTACTCCCAATTTTTTTGAAATGTTCAATATTTGTAGGTATACCATTCCATAATTCATATGGAGAATTTTCACTATTGATCTTGATCTAACCTTTGTTCAAAGTGTAAATTACATTACTAACAACTTATCTCTAATAACCATCTGATAGCTTGGACTCATTAAACATTGTCTTTAACATCTCTTAGAATATTCCATTCTTTCTCTCAACCACCCCATTCTATTAAGGTGATCTAACAACTAAGAACTATATTATTATTCTATTTACCTCACAAAATTCATCAAACACATTTGACCAAAACTCTCTGTTAGTGCCCAAAATTGCACTGAAGAAATTCAGCCCTTATCACGTATGAATGCCTGAGTTCTTTACCCAATTATAGTCTTCAAGTATTCATCAGAGGTTAAGCTTCACATTAATTTGGTCTCTACTAGCTTTTATTCTATCAAAACCTAAGTTGAATTCATGTTTGAACACATTAAGCCCTTTTGTCCTAATTGTCCTAGTTTAGACCTTCTAATTTAAAATCAAACTTGGTGGGAGAAGTTTAAGCAGGAATGATTTTAATTATTATGGACTTGTTTTCTAATTTTTACTAAGGTTTAGTTGTGTTTATTAACATGACCAAACCTTATTCTAAAATTCACACTTGGTCCTTTTTATATCCCATATCCCTTGGTCCATTTTATTTATTATTGTGGTCTAAATAATGCTTGGTCCCTTTTTTATACGCTTAACATAAAAGTCTTAAAGATTAATTCATATTTATAAATGACCCAAAACCTTAGGATAAGTCCTTTATCCTAAGTTCTTATGTCCCAAAATATAACTTGGTAATTTTCCTTGTTAACTTTGAGAAAATCATATCTAGGCTGGCAGATCATGATCAAACGGTGCACATCATCATGAGAAGCAAAATGATCATATGGTGTGTGGTTAAAGATGACCTTTCAATAAATCCTAGGATAAGCACAAAGGTGATAAGTCTCACCATCATGGGGACCTTATCATAAATAAAATATAACTTGGAGTAAAGGACTAGGCCTTATGCATAAAGATCGACAATCCACACTTGATTCATGCAAATAAAATCAATGGTGTGAGATGGAAGGATGAATTTTCAACATTATTCAAAGTAGATGTAGAAATGGACTGGTTAGTTTTCTTATACATTTTATAAGTTTTCCTAGAAAGCATATCATGGTCAAAGGATCACATAAAATTAATATTCTAGATGCCATGAACATCTCCTACAAATTTAGTGCATCCATGGTTTTTCTATTTTAAGATGCAAACCTTTACAAGTTGAAAAAGTAGGGTGATGGTCATGTATATGTCAAAATTAAGCTAAAAAATTATCCATTAGAGATTAAATTTTATGGTTGCATAGATGCCATTGATGGCCATGCAAACGTCAAATGATGGGTGTGAAAATGTCAAATTTAAGCCATAACAAATATTCTTTTGGGCTTAAATTTGATGGTTACATGGATGTCATTAATGGTCACATGGACGTCAAATGATGGGTATGTGATGTCAAATTTAATCCATGATAATTATCCATTAGGGGTTAAATTTGACAGTCACATAGACGTCAAATTTAAGCCATAGTTTTGGATTCAAATAATCTAAATATCAATGATATATGATGATCCATGCAATAAAATTAGATGATTCAAAATGAAGGTAATTATATGGGGCAAAAATACATGTGAAAATACATTACAGTCTGGTTATAAGATAATAGATAATGGCCATGGAGATAATACAATGGTCATATATTGATAGCTAAACTTTTGAATCTTAGATGGACTCCTAAGTGGCAATGGTTGGACAATTAAGGACATAATCATTCTAGCAAGTAGGGTGTCTTCTCTTATCATGTGTGAAAAACATGATATAAGTGATGTGAAAACAAAAGGAAGATAGAAGAATCAATAATTCAAAAAAGATAAGTCAGAATGAATATGAACAAGAAGCTCAACCGCATATGGAAACAAGTAATTTTGAGGTCAGTTTGAACAAAGAGAATAAGGAGTATTTTACTTTATTGGCTTATTGAGGTATGTTGTAAGTTTGAAGCTCGTAGATGAATCATACTTCTTGACAGTCAACATTATAGATAGACACCTTTCAATAAAATGAAATCTTAGATAAATCCTACATAAGAGAGGAAGTTTTAAAAATGGAAAAGGCAATGCTCAATGCATTACGATTTAATATGGATTTATTAACCCCTTATGTGCTCATTTGAATATCTCCCTAAGAGAACTTCTTAAGGAATTTACAAGTGCCAAATTCAACTTGGCAATTTGCAAATTGAAAATTTATGAGAGGGGCCAGTATTTGCTCAAGTAGGTCAAAGGTTGAAAATAATACATTTATGCATTAAAAAGGTGAAAAATGCAAAAAGGTAAAGGGGTCAAGTAAACCTAGGTATGGAATTTTCTCATGTTCTACTTATCTAAGCACCTTTAATGGGAAAGATATTGCAAGTCTTAAAGATCAAGATGGCCCACTCCAAGGGAGATCATTTAAGTGGCCATGGATCCATAATATTTTCAAGCCATCATTGTAAGATTAGGTTGTTTCATGGCATGCATGAGGGGGTGGACAACTGTCCAAAAGTTTCCAGTTGTCCAAACAAGTAATCAAGGGGATCTTTAGGTAGTTTCACATAAAGACAAAGTTTATTTGGCCTCCATCATGAATATCCTCCTTCCAACTCATGTGAAAGGCATTTTAGCCAAGAACTCAAAATATTTACTTCAAGTCATCATAATTTCTTGTAGAGGTAGTTGTAATAATGATTTTCCTTGGAGTTACGTGAATATTTTAGGTATGGGAAAGGATTTGTTCTAGCTATGAGAATCTTGGTGTGACTTTGGAAATTGTAGGTTGTAACCCTCACTCCCAAATTTAAATGGGTTAAATAAATGTATAAATAGAGGGATATTACTCTATTCAATGGTTGGTCATTATGTTGGTTGTTGTTGGTCTTTACTTTTCTCTAAGTCTAGGTTCTGTAAAAAAAATTAGGGATCAACTATTATGTGTAGATCTTGTCTCTTTTACTAAGTTGGTTATATATTTATAACCATTATCAATTTTTGAGATTATGTTAATGTCTTCCTTATAAAAAATAGAAAACTCACCATGTTTTTCCCCTTGGCAACATTTTGAAAAACTGATGTGTGTAAAGTTTCTTTTCAAGTTAATAAAATATTTGTGGTTTTATGTTATTTCCTATTGATGAAGTGCAACAATGTGTTTTGCAAGCTATGTTGATTAGATATTTGGGCTTGTGGTCATTATTAGTTATCATTTTGAGCATAGATATAGATTATAAACCCTTTCTACATTATTTTGGTATATATTGTTGAATAACTTGTTAGGGTACCCTAGGTTTATGGAGTTGATAGGGAAAAGCATTTGAAATCTTAGTTTCAGTGTATGTTATAATATTTCATGGATAATTTAGCATTTGCTTTATCATGTATATGATTTTTCCCTACACATTTGCTAAGAATAATGCCATGAATGTTGTAAGATCCCCTATTGATTAAAAACTAATAACACACCACCATGCCCTTCTTATTTATAATTAAATTTTTTTCCTACCCTATCCTACCCTACAAAATAATACACCTTAATACATATTTCAATTGTTATTTTCCCTACATATGTGTAAAATCTTACATACTTAACATGTGTTTGTAGTTTGTGCTTTAAAAACCCAACACTATAGTTTTCCATTTGGGCCATGTTGTTGAAAATTATTTAGAATGAATATTACAGTCATACACATATCTATCTTCAATAACTTGTATATGGCCTAAAGAATTTGTTCATTCCATGTGACAACCCTTCCTAGGTGGAGTGAATAAGTTTGGTTATGCCCTTGTCACATTTTTTGTTCTTTTTGCCAAAAATCCCCATGGAGGTTGAATTTCAAAATCACTCCATGTGAGCAAGCTACCCCTTAGGTCCTCTCACCTTGGTTTAGGCAGAGCCAAAATTAGTAGGGAGCTAACCATACCCTTTGTAGGTGCCTCTCAGTCATTTTATACATCTGGGCCATTATAGATGCCAAACCCTTCCTCATCTACAATAACATAATAGTGGGTTTTTCATCTTTGTTTTCCACTTTCTTCAAGTGTGTAAGGTCAAGTGTACAAGGTGTAAAAATGGGAACCAAAAATTTTTTGGCACCATTTTTGAAGATTAAATTTATATTTGGGTTACTTATATTATTGGGTACTCTTGCAGAGTTGTAACTATTTCATGTTAAAAAATTATCTACCTATATTTTCTATTTTGAATATCTTGGCTATCAATATTGTAACATGGGATGTGCCAGGAATTGAGGTATTTGAAATTTGAATTCTATTGAGTTTATTGCAAAGAGATGTTAGATAGTGTATGTTAAAAGTTATATTTCCCCTTTTGAACATAATTTTGGAAATTTTAGTGTCTTTTCTTTTTATCTCATTAAGCTTCAACAAGTTTAATTTCAGCATGTATCACAATGGTTCATCAACTGTTATATTCTAGAAGTTTGATTCTAATGGTGACTCTAGTCTTATCATTTGGTTTCAAAGAATATCAGTGCCTAGTTTGAATACCTGTGTTAACTTTTAGCTTTGAGTATTTTCTTTTTTGAAATATTGGAAGGATTGAGATCATCCTTCAAAGGTGACTCATCTAAAAAACTTATCCCACCCCTAAGTTTACATCAAATATGAATGAGATAAGTTTGGAGGCCCATTGAAGAACATAGTGTAGCTGTAAAATATTAATTTGACTATTAAGATTATAATAATCTTGAACATTTTGTTGAGATCCCCATTATCAAAGACTATCATATCTCTCTTAACAACTCTAAAACTTATAGTCCAATTTATTATCTATATCCTTCTCAACTAGCTAAATCCCCTCCCAGGTGTGAACCAAAAAGTCCACCTCCTTCACCCCCTCACATCATTTTTCTAGTTTTTCTTGAACCTCCAATTGAAATAATCATGAGGCATAGGGACCCAGGTGAGATTGAATGTCCTACATTCTACATTCCCAAATTTAGTACTATAAATTTTGATGTCATGGAAGGTTATCCTAATGAAGTCCTAAATAAAGTAAGGAAATGCCTTCCAAAATTCCAAGGGAATAATTCAGTGAGTGGTGATCATCACCCAAGGTATTTTAAAAACACTATTGAAGATTATGAGGTTCAACATGAGGATGTGTGCATTAAGTTGTTTATGCACACACTAGAGGAATATGCATGTGACTAGTTTAATTCTCTTCCCCATGGATTCATTGATTCATGGGAAGCGATGAAGAATGTTTTTAGAATCCAATATGGTGATAGAAATTATTTGCATTTCCTTTTGGATGAATATGAAAACATCAAGAAGAACCCCAATGAGTGTGTTTAGGACTTCAATACATGGTTCAATAAAACTATGATGTAGTTGCCCAAAAACATTAAGCCCAGTGATACAACATGCTTAATAAAGTATTATTATGCCTTTGATAAGAAGGATATGTACTACTTAAGGGATAAGGATCCCAAAAACATGTGGTTGGAATTTAATATGGCTATCCAAATTGAAAGAAAATAAAATATTTGGGAAATCCCATAAACAAGTGGTCTGATGTAAAGTTGGTCAATCCAAAAAAGACACAATCCAAAAAGATAACCAACCTTGAAGAAACTATTAAAACATTGGATTCTATTGTCAAATAAATGTCATATAAGTTGGATAGATATGAGAAGGGGATCCTTAATGTTTCTACCAGTCAAGAGAGGGATCCAAATCTGAATCTAACACAATAAAGGGATACTTTCCACCATCAAGATAATGATAGAGGGAAAAGGTCTACATGAGATGGAAAAATATAAAGAAATCAAAATAGAGGGGTTGGGAAAGAAGTGCTCAATCCATTAAATGCTAAGGTGAATGTAGTAAGTTATGACATTTATATTAACTGGGGTGACAAGTGTATCCTTCCACATCCTCCATGTGATATAGCTAAATTGATTGACAAAGATGTAGATGAACCTGAGTCTATGTCATCTGATGATGAGATTATGATGTTTAATTATCAGAGTCTCCAAAGCAAGATATCTGCCTCCATGAAATTACTAAGTGATACCATTGTTGATCAGTTTTAGAGTGAAATACAAAAGGTATGTATCCCAACTTGTGAATTTACTTGTGATGTTAATATGGCATAAGCATATGAATTTACCATCCATGAATTTGATTTTTTAATATCAATGATGATTAAAAAGTATGATGGGGGAATTATATTAGTTAGGGATAGGCAAATGTTAATTAATGCATAAGTTTCCCAGGAGAAGGAATACAAATTGAGAAGCAAGAAATAGTATGCTACTCCTCAAGACAATACCCTTGTAAATCCAATAGTAGGGGATGCAAGTAAGAAAGCTAAGAATACTAAAATAGTCCCTAGTACTTCCAGAATAACACCCATTTCCCAAGCTGTTAGGCCTAGAGGTGCTCTTGCTAATAATAAAATGCCTTTGCTGTCTAGTGTTCCTAAGGGTGCAAATGATGTTAAACAAAATCTGCTTTTGAAGGCTATTACTAAGCAAGTGAATCCACCCAAGCCTACTCCACTTCAGACTATAAGTGATTGTATCCCAGTTGAAGGTGTTGTTACCCTCCCACCAAATACTTCCCTTCCTTAGTATAACTTATGTGATATGGCCCAAGTGTTGAGCCAAATTAAAATCATGTACCACTTGTTGAACTATTAAGAATACCTAAACATAGGAAGAGGGCATTTGAATACTTGGAATTTTGGGAGAAGTCAAATACAAATTAAATTGAGTTACCCTAAGGACCTTTGGAAGATGATGAAGAATCTAAAGAAGTTATTAAACCAGCTTTAGAAGTGTATTTGGGGACTACCTTGGTAGAAATTTAGTTGAACATGGAACCATTTTATATAACTCTTTTGATAAATGGTTTGATTATTCACAACTGTATGTTTGATTTTGGTACTTCTTGCATTGTGATGCCCTTGGGTGTCCTAAATAAGCTCAAAGTTAAGATCACATTAGCCTTTAGCAAGTGTTATGTAATGGAATCATGATAATTTCAAATTATTGGATAAGTCAAGGGGTTGGTAGTACAACTGGTAGTGTATCCAAGTAAGTATTTGAATATGAACATGGTAGTTATAGACTACCCACCTAAGTAGGGGATGTTACTATCATGAAAATGGTCTACTAGCATGGGTAGAAGTGTATAGATGGACTTGTCTTATGCCACTATTTTGTTCTAGGGTAAGATGGTCAAACTTTATAGAGAGATAAAGATGTTGCATGCCATTTAAGATCCAAATTTAAATGTAGTGTTGTAACAGATGTTGATTTGGGAAACTTTATGGGAAATGCTGACACTAGTGAACAATCTACTTCTTTTGATATTGAACTTGATAGTGAAGGTGTAATTTGGAATATGTGTTTTGATGGGGATTTCTCCAATATTTAGAATGGAGTTGGGCTTGTATTCTATGCCCCCAATGATAATTCCTTCAAGTTTTATTTTAAGCTATTCTTTGAGTGCACTAAAAATATTGTTGAATATGAGGCACTCTTTCTTGTTCTATAGATTGCCCATGAACATGGAATTAAAATCTTGATTGTCAACAGTGATTCTAAGCTAGTGGTAAAGCAAGTATGTAATGCTTATGCCATAAAAAATAAAAGGTTGAAACAATATCTAAATGCTATTTAGGATTTTCTTAAATTCTTTGATGCATTCAATTTCTATTATCATGACAGAAGTTTCAACAAGGAAGTGGATACACTTGTAGCGTTAGGTGCTCAATTTCAAATTACAAATATGAGCCCTTATTGTTAATATCAAGTAGAGGTTATTGTGAAGCCTTTAGTCTTGGATAATGTTCATTATTGGTAGGTGTTTGATGATGATTAGATTAGAAGGTTTCTAAATTGTGAAGTTAAGTTCCATGATCAGCTCATAGACTTGGAATCTATGGTTTAGGTTTGTGACATAAAAGAAATGCTATTTGGGAAAGAAATTATCTTTCTAAAGACAAACATGCTCCCTAGAGGATTCGTAAGTTTAGAGGTGTCCTTTGATGGATCAGATCTAATCAATACTCAAGACTCATCTATTTTAAATTATTGGAGAATTTCCAATTATTGGATACGTCAAGGGGTTGGTAGTACAGTTGGCAGTGTATCCAAGTAAGTATTTGAATATGAACGTGGTAGTTATAGACTACCCACCTAAGTAGGGGATGCTACTATCATGAAAATGGTCTGCTAGCATGGGTTGAAGTGTATAGATGGACTTGTCTTTTGCCACTATTTTTTTCTAGGGTAAGATGGTCAAACTTTATAAAGAGCTAAAGATGTTGCATGTCATTGAAGATCCAACTTTAAATGTAGTGTTGTAACAGATGTTGATTTGGGCAATTTTATGGGAAATGTTAACACTAGTGAACAACCTACTTCTCTTGATGTTGAACTTGATAGTGAAGGTGTAATTTGGAAGATGTGTTTTGATGGGGCTTTCTCCAATCTTAGGAATGGAGTTGGGGTTGTTTTCTATGCCCCAAATGATAAGTTATTCAAGTTTTATTTTAAGCTATTCTTTGGGTGCACTAAAAATAATGTTGAATATGAGAAACTCTTGCTTGTTCTATGGATTGCCCATGAACATGGAATTAAAATCTTGATTGTCAAGAGTGATTCTAAGCTAGTGGTAAAGCGAGTTTGTAATGCTTATGCCATAAAAAATAAAAGGTTGAAATAATATCAAAATGCTATTTGGGATTTTCTTAAATTTTTTGATGCATTCAATCTCTATTATCATGATAGAAGTTTCAACAAGGAAGTGGATAGACTTGTAGGGTTAGGTGCTCAATTTGACATTACAAATATGAGACCTTATTGTTAATATCAAGTGAATGTGCTTGTTAGGCCTTAAATCCTAGATAATGTTCATTATTGGTAGGTGTTTGATGATGATTAGATCAGAAGGTTTCTAAATTGTAAAGTTAAGTTCCATGATTAGCTCATAGACTTGGAATCTATGGTTTAGGTTTGTGATAGAAAGGAAACACTATTTGGGAAGGACATTATCTTGCTAAAGATAAACATTCTCCCTAGAAGATTTGTAAGTTTAGAGGTGTCCTTTGATGGAGTGGATATAATCAATACTCAAGACTCATCTATTTAATATTATTGGAGAATTTCCAATTATTGGATAAGTCAAGGGGTTGGTAGTATAGTTGGCAGTGTATCCAGGTAAGTATTTGAATATGAATGTGGTAGTTATAGACTACCCACCTAAGTAGGGGATGTTACTGTCATGAAAATGGTCTTCTAGCATGGGTAGAAGTGTATAGATAGACTTGTATTATGCCACTATTTTATTCTAGGGTAAGATGGTCAAAATTTATAGAGTTGAAGATGTTGCATGTCATTGAAGATCCGACTTTAAATGTAGTGTTGTAATAGATGTTGATTTGGGAAACTTTATGGGAAATGTTGACACTAGTGAACAACTTGCTTCTCTTGATGTTGAACTTGATAGTGAAGGTGTAATTTGGAAGATGTGTTTTGATAGGGCTTTCTCTAATCTTGGGAAAGGAGTTGAGGCTGTTTTCTATACCCCCAATGATAAATGCTTCAAGTTTTCTTTTAAGCTATTCTTTGAGTTCACTAAAAATACTATTGAATATGAGGCACTCATGCTTGTTCTATGGATTGCCCATGATCATGGAATTAAAATATTAATTGTCAAGAGTGATTCTAAGCTAGTGGTAAAGCAAGTCTGCAATGCTTACACCATTAAAAATAGAAGGTTGAAACAATATCAAAATGCTATTTGAGATTTTCTTAAATTCTTTGATGCATTCAATGTCTATTATCATGATAGAAGTTTCAACAAGGAAGTGGATAGACTTGTAGGGTTAGGTGCTCAATTTGACATTAAAAATATGATCCCT
Source organism: Torreya grandis (assembly GCA_037957365.1). Taxonomy (NCBI): domain Eukaryota; kingdom Viridiplantae; phylum Streptophyta; class Pinopsida; order Cupressales; family Taxaceae; genus Torreya; species Torreya grandis. The sequence goes on along the minus strand of JARHVA010001746.1, from coordinate 495,720 downwards.
TATTATTAGTATCATGTGGAAGTGTTTGTCAGGCCTTTAGTCTTGGATAATGTTCATTATTGGTAGGTGTTTGATGATGATCAGATCAGAAGGTTTCTAAATTGTGAAGTTAATTTCATGATCAACTCATAGACTTGAAATCTATGGTTTAGGTTTGTGATAAAAAGGAAACGCTATTTGGTAAGGACATTATCTAGCAGAAGATAAACATGTTCCCTAGAGGATTGGTAAGTTTAGAGGTGTCCTTTGATGGAGAGGATATAATCAATACTCAAGACTCATCTATTTCAAATTATTAGAGAATTTCCAATTATTAGATAAGTCAAGGGGTTGGTAGTACAATTGGTAGTGTATCTAGGTAAGTATTTGAATATGAACATGGTAGTTATAGACTACCCACCTAAGGAGGGGATGTTACTGTCATGAAAATGGTCTACTAGCATGGGTAGAAGTGTATATATGGACTTGTCTTATGCCACTATTTTATTTTAGGGTAAGATGGTCAAACTTTATAGAGAGCTGAAGATGTTGCATGTCATTGAAGATCTAAATTTAAATGTAGTACCATAACAAATGTTAATTTAGGAAACTTTATGGGAAATGTTGACATTAGTGAACAACTTGCTTTTCTTGATGTTAAACTTGATAGTGAAGGTGTAATTTGGAATATGTGTTTTGATGGGGCTTGCTCCAATCTTGGGAATGGAGTTGGGGTTGTTTTCTATGCTGCCAATGATAAGTGCTTCAAGTTTTCTTTTAAGATATTCTTTGAGTGCACTAAAAATACTATTGAATATGAGGCACTCATGCTTGTTGTATGAATTTCCCATGAACATGGAATTAAAATATTGATTGTGAAGAGTGGTTCTAAGCTAGTGGTAAAGCAAGTTTACAATGCTTATTCCATAAAAAATAAAAGTTTGAAATAATATCAAAATGTTATTTGGGATTTTCTTAAATTCTTTGATACATTCAATTTCTATTATCATGACAGAAGTTTCAATAAGGAAGTGGATATACTTGTAGGGTTAGGTGCTCAATTTTACATTAAAAATATGAGCCCTTATTGTTGGTATCAAGTGGAGGTGATTTTCAGTCCTTCAGTTTTGGATAATGTTCATTATTGCTATGTGTTTGATGATGATCAGATCAAAAGGTTTCTAAATTGTGAAATTAAGTTTCATGATCAGCTTATAGACTTGGAATCTATGGTTTAGGTTTGTGATAGAAAGGAAACACTATTTGGGAAGGACATTATCTAGTTAAAGATAAACATGTTCCCTAGAGGATTGGTAAGTTTAGAGGTGTCCTTTGATGGAGCAGATATAATCAATACTCAAGACTCATCTATTTCAAATTATTAGAGAAATTCCAATAATTGGATAAGTCAAGGGGTTGGTAGGATAGTTGGTAGTGTATCCAAGTAAGTATTTGAATATGAACATGGTAGTTATAGACTACCCACCTAAGTAGGGGATGTTACTATCATGAAAATGGTCTGCTAGCATGGGTAGAAGTGTATAGATGGACTTGTATTATACCACTATTTTGTTACAGGGTAAGATGGTCAAACTTTATAGAGAGCTGAAGATGCTTCATGTCATTGAAGATCTGACTTTAAATGTAGTGTTGTAACAGATGTTGATTTGGGAAACTTTATGGAAAATGCTGACACTAGTGAAAAACCTACTTCTCTTGATGTTGAACTTGATAGTGAAGGTGTAATTTGGAAGATTTGTTTTGATGGGGATTTCTCTAATCTTGGGAATGGAGTTGGGGTTGTTTTCTATGCCCCAAATGATAAGTGATTCAAGTTTTATTTTAAGCTATTCTTTGAGTGCAATAAAAATACTATTGAATATGAGGCACTCTTGCTTGTTCTATGGATTGGCCGTGAACATGGAATTAAAATATTAATTGTCAAGAGTGATTCTAAGCTAGCGTTACAACAAGTCTGCAATGCTTCCACCATACAAAATAAAAGGCTGAAATAATATCAAAATGTTATTTGGGATTTTCTTAAATTCTTTGATGCATTCAATGTCTATTATCATGATAGAAGTTTCAACAAGGAAGTGGATAGACTTGTAGGGTTAGGTGCTCAATTTGACATTAAAAATATGATCCCTTATTATTAGTATCATGTGGAGGTGCTTGTCAGGCCTTTAGTCTTGGATAATATTCATTATTGGTAGGTGTTTTATGATGATCAGATCAGAAGGTTTCTAAATTGTGAAGTTAATTTCATGATCAACTCATAGACTTGAAATCTATGGTTTAGGTTTGTGATAAAAAGGAAATGATATTTGGCAAGGACATTATCTAACTAAAGACAAACATGTTCCCTAGAGGATTGGTAAGTTTAGAGGTGTTCTTTGATGGAGAGGATATAATCCATACTCAAGACTCATCTATTTCAAATTATTGGAGAATTTCCAATTATTGGATAAGTCAAGGGGTTGGTAGTACAATTGGTAGTGTATCCACGTAAGTATTTGAATATGAAAATGGTAGTTATAGACTACCCACCTAAGTATGGGATGTTACTATCATGAAAATGGTCTACTAGCATGGGTAGAAGTATATGTATGGACTTGTCTTATGCCACTATTTTATTCTAGGGTAAGATGGTCAAACTTTATAGAGAGCTGAAGATGTTGCATGTCATTGAAGATCTAACTTTAAATGTAGTACTGTAACAAATGTTAATTTAGGTAACTTTATGGGAAATGTTGACACTATCGAACAACCTGCTTCTCTTGATGTTAAAATTGATAGTGAAGGTGTAATTTGGAATATGCATTTTGATGGGGCTTGTTCCAATCTTGGAAATGGAGTTGGGGTTGTTTTCTATGCCCCTAATGATAAGTGCTTCAAGATTTCTTTTAAGATATTCTTTGAGTGCACTAAAAATACTATTGAATATGAGGCACTCATGTGTTTTCTATGGATTGCCCATGAACATGGAATTAAAATATTGATTGTGAAGAGTGGTTTTAAGCTAGTGGTAAAGCAAGTCTACAATGCTTGTGCCATAAAAAATAAATGGTTGAAATAATATCAAAATATTATTTTGTATTTTCTTAAATTCTTTGATACATTCAATCATTATTATCATGATAGAAGTTTCAATAAGGAAGTGGATATACTTGTAGGGTTAGGTGCTCAATTTGACTTTAAAAATATGAGCCCTTATTGTCAGTATCAAGTGGAGGTGATAGTTAGGTCTTCAGTCTTGGATAATGTGCATTATTGGTATGTGTTTGATGATAAAAAAGAAACTCTATTTGGGAAGGACATTATCTAGCTGAACATAAACATGCTCCCTAGAGGATTGGTAAGTTTAGAGGTGTCCTTTGATGGAGCGGATATAATCAATACTCAAGACTCATCTATTTTAAAGGACATGACTAAGTGTGATATGGGTTGTCATGAGAATCTAAGGAAGGTTTGGCTAGGTACTCACTTAAGTTTAGATAAAAATCAAGTTTATATATAGCTACTTAAAAAGCACCAAGATTGTTTAACATGGTCTTATTCTGAGTTGAAAGTGTATAGGGAAGACTTGTTCCAATATGTCATCCCATTACAACCTAATAGCAAGAATTTTAGGCAGAAATAGAGAACTATTAACCCTATCTTAGCCACTAAGATGTGAGATGAGTTAAAGAAGCTAAGGGAAGGTGGTATCATTTGACCCATCAGGTACTCATCATGGGTTGAAAATTTAGTCCCTGTACAGAATAAAAATGATGACATCCACTTGTGTGTGGATTTACAAAATTTGAATAAATATTATTTAAAATATATTTACCCCCTACCTAATATGCACAACCTACTACAAAGTGTTACAAGATCATAAATATTGCCCAAATTAAACAATTTTTTAAGATACATCTAGGTTTTGGTGAAGGAATCCAAGAGACCCAAGGCCACATTCACTATGCCTTGGGACATGTATGTATTTATGAGGATCCCTTTTAGGTTAATGAATGTTGGTAAAATGTTTCAATGAGCTATGGATGTTGCTTTTACAGGGGTAATTAACGAGTGTTAATTAACAAGTTTATATTTGTGTATCAGGATGACATTGTTGTGTACTCCAAGACTAGAGAAGAACATTTGGAGCATCTAGAGAAAGTGTTTATTAGATGCAAGGAGTTTTAAATTTTAATTAATCCTAAAAAGTGCCACTTCAGAGTAAAAAATTCCAAGTTTTTGGGACATATAGTGTCCAAGGATGGTGTCATAATCAATACTGACGGGGTAGAAGCTATTGAAAAAGTGTCTATCCCATAGTCCAAGAAGGGAATCCAATCATTATTTGGATAAATTAATTTTGTAAGGAGGTTTGTGTCCAAATTTTCAAATATTTATTTGCCTATTAATTCCATGTTTAAGGACCAAACCATAAAATGGGAGGAGAAGACCGTGTAAGCTTTGCATGACATCAAAGGAGCTTTAAAGTCTATCCCTATTTTAGCCAACCATGATTACACCAAGCCATTTTAGATATTCTCTTTTACATCATAAAATACTATTGTTATTGTCTTATTGAAAAAGAATTAAGATGATCATGAACAACTAATAGATTTATTTAGCAAATCTATGTAAGGCATTGAATTAAATTACACTATTATGGAGAAATAAGCCTTCACTCTCTTTAAGGTTATTAAATCATTCAAACCTTATATTTTGAGTTCAAATATTATTTATTATGTCCTACATAATATGGTGAAGGACATATTAACTCAGAACAAAGTATCCAGTAAGAGATGCAAGTGGGTCAACAAGATGCAAGAGTATGTGTATACACATAATATTTTTAATTTTTACCAAATAATAATGTTTTACATCTTGAAAGAACTCATCGAGCCTGAATATCTCTAAGTGTATGCCCTAAGGGGTACACTGAGAAAGGAATGGGTAGACCTTTGGTGATTCATAGGATTGTTGTCTCTTATTTCTACATTATTACAAATCTAACTAGCTCTCAAAACCATTCCTTAAGCTACTTCTCCTCCCTTTATTATTCCTCCAGTATTTTCCTCTTCCCATTCCTCCTTTTCTTATTTTAAACTCCTTTTGGTTAGTCAACTATATTGGGTTGACCCAATGTACTTTAGGGATATTATTTACTTTCTTAGCTTGTTATCCCTTTGGCAAACCTAGCTCAAACCTAGTAAATTATCCTTTAAAACACACTAGGTTGATTGGGTCAACCTTGTATAACCAACATTCCTAGAAGGATTTAGGGTGAGATCTACCTATATAGACAAGATCATTTCAGCCATTATTCATATGTGCAATAAAGAGTTATTATTCTCTCACACTTTTTCACAATTTACTCTTCTACCATTCTACTTGAGGAGACTTAACTTAGATTTATTATTTGGAGAATATAGTCTTGTGGAAAAGTATTGGATGCTTTGGCCTTTATTAGTGATCCTTAAAAACCACAAAAAACTCTTGTGAAGCCACTTTAGCCAAGGGAGAGATTGAGTCTCCTTGGGTTCACTTTCAAGTAAGTATATTATAACATTGTTCTCTTCTCTTTTAGTAGGTAGAAGTAGCATAAGTATTGGATCGAATAATAATATCTTTCATATTTTATGTATTAGGGTGTTACTCAAACTTAGTTTAATTAAATTTCCCTATAAATGTTTGTTTTATTTTTTCTAACCTCCACTTTGTGCCATAAGCTTTGTTGTGAAATAAATTAGATTTACTTTCTTATTATTAGAATAAGTGATTATTTTAAACCTTAGGACTCCATTAGGGTTATTGTGCAATTGTATTAGACTGTAGGCTTTGAAACCCTTCCTAGCATGATGTGTTGTGACATGTGATCCCCAAATTGGGTTTAGTGGATCCCCATATTGGTCATTATCTCACTTAGCAAGTGTATCTCCAATAGAAAGTGTAGATATGCTTTATCTTCTTCGATCCAAGATTAATTTATAGACATGATACATTTCTGATTGCATACATAATGATGAACTTGACATTAATCATATCCCATCACTGGTTGGATTGTCTTCATGTTTCAATTTTTATTTCTTTTCTTGTTAGTATTAGCATTCACTTTGGATTCACCTTCATATTACATTCTGGTAAACCCAACATGATAACTAACCATTGTAGGATTTATTTCATTTATTTCATTCTTTTTATCAAAATTTTTATCATATATTTTGACATACTAGATCGATTTTATCGACCCAACTATTTTTCTTCATGTACAAGTTTTTAGGAATAGGTAATTGGATCAACCCAATTAACCTAGTATAGTTTTCCAACCTTTGAAACACCCAGTTTAGCCTACTAATTCGACCTAATTTACCCCTCATAGATTTAGTAGGTTCTTATACAACTTGATCGATTCTGTTGACCCAATTTTTAGGTTTTTCAAGCATACTTCAATATTATTCATCAACAATCTTCCTTCATTACATCTTTGATCCACCAAGGTTCCTTTCTAAATCCATATTTATTTCTTTTATATCTTTCCTTTCATAGTTTGTAATCTTCAAAACTATCCTTGCACAGTCAACTAGATTGACACTATCAACCTAGTTCTATGTTTGATGTGCTATCTAAAATAACTGGATCGACACTGCCAACCCAATTCATTTTCAAAATTTGCTTCTATAGTATAGGCTCAACACTATCTACCCTATTTTGTATTTTGTGCATATAGTGTCAACACTATACCTTGTTTCAAAGTTGGAATTAACCTCATGTCTATTAGTAATTAATTTAAACTTTCTTTTCCTATTGCTTGCATGCTTAGAATAGTTCACATAGTCTAATTAGGGGTTTTAAATTAATCATTTAGTTTTACTATTTCTATTTTATGAGCATACGACCAAATCATAAAAACATAAACAAGAAATTTGAACCTTTTATCTACCCTAGGTCAACCTACTTAGATTTTATCACCAAGGAGGAAATTGACTTGATGCTCTAGTCAAGTATAAAGCATGGTTAATGGTATACTCTTTCTAATCACCTGACACCCTTATTGTTGTGATGTGTGAAGTGAGGGGATAGGCCCCAATACCAAGCCTATATCATTACCATTACAATTCTTTTCAACCAAAACTACCTGAAACCATCCTTATATTGTTATCTAGTACCTTGATTATAGCCAACTTCCAATCACATTTAAAATCATTCTTAATAATCTAAATTAATAATCAAGTTGACAAATTAGTTAGCTTTAATTTTCAATTTGTTTGATTGATCTTTTTTCAATTATGTTTGTAAAAACTTGCATCGTCAAACATTAGTGCAAGATTTTTTTGTGTGCCTCAATTAGATTGACCATCATTGATCCAATTGACTATTTGTTTCCTTTTAGCTCTTAATTTCCTAGATTAGCTACAATAATTGTCTTATTTCAGCTCATAATTTGTTATCATCTTTATCTTTCTCCCTATCTAGTAGACTGGATTGACACAATCGATGCTATATATTTTTCAACCCCTATTCATTGTACTAAATCAACCAAGTTAACCATGTACAATTTGTAGCTTCTTTTCCATCTTTTGCTTTCCTTTATTCACTATACTATATTGATCCAATCAAATCTATATAGTTTATAGGCCCTATTTTTTATACTGGATCATCCCAATCGACCATGCACTATTTTATACTTTCCTTATTTGTCAATCTAATTCTTTATCCTTACATTTATACATGTTTTTCATCTTTATTCCATTAGAATGAAATCTCCTATCAAAATCTTCTTGGATAGCTTGAATCCATTAAGATACTATATGGGATGTTCATTTCTTCCTCTTTTTCCTCCCAAGAGCACCATCACTCTTGGGGAAATTCTTCTCTTCCTTCATCTATGAACTACAACATGGTGTAAATAACACCTCAAGATGAAGTTGATGGATCTAATCCTTTCTATAACTACCAAGAAAATTATCAAAATCTTCAAAGTAATGTGGGAATTATTGATACAAGTTTACTTAACAATCCCACTAGTAATCCTTCTTCTAGCAATCCTCCCCATAATACCAATATGGGGAGTGATCCTACAAACACCAACCCACCTCCTAATACAACCCAACTTTTAGTCCAAGTCATTCAACAAATTAACATTATGAAAAATTCTAATGCTAAAAAATTTATGTAACTTCAACAACATCTAATCAATGTGACTAATCAACCTCCAACTATTCATCCTTGAGCTAATCCTAATTATATTACTCCAGCTCTTAGGGATGCCTTAGGTAATGTTATTCCTTAACCCATAATGAATAAAAAAATTCTTCAAACCATTCAAAATGAGCCTTTAGCTTCCTTCATTGTTTCCATTTATATTGGTAACATAAATCCAACTATCAAATATGATGGGACTGAAGACCTTGCCTCATTTCTTAAATCCTTTAGAAAGATTTACAAAGAGTGGATCAAAACTAATACATTCACCACTACTAAACTCTTAGTCAAAAATTTTAACAGTGATGTATTAGAATGATATAATCAACCTCCCCAACATTCTATTTGGAAACTTAAAGATTTGGTTAATCCTTTGGTTAAATAGTTTCAACACAATGATCTTTTAAAAAATTATCTTAGCCATTTCATCAATGATAAGTAATCTCCCACTAAATCAGTTCATGACTTTATCAAAAGATGGAGATATTTATCTTATAAAGCTAATCATAACATGAATGATTATAATCTATTTAAACTCTTTATCATGGTTTTAAATCATACTCTATAATATAAGGTTTGAACCTTTGCTCCTCAAACACTTAATGAAGATCTTGATCAAGCTAAGCATCATTACTTTCTTATGAAGCAATTCAAACCTAATGCTAAACTACTTAAAGGATATTTCCAAACATCTAATGCTATCACTAGTAATTCTTTGTAAACCAAATAAGGGGTTGCCAAAACTAATATTCCTTCACCTTCTCATACACCTCTTTTGATTTAGCAAATGAATTTTTTTTTACTACCTTTGAAACCTTTCATCTATCCTAATGCTCATCCTAAGTGGTATGACCCTAATCTATTTTGATGGTTCCATGCCAACATTGGGCATTATCATGAATTTTGTAGAGGGCCCAATAATTTTTTTATTTCCTATATACTTGGTGATTCATTCAATCATGAAGCTATGATCAATCTTCATCATCAAGAATACACTATTATTTCCCAAAAATGGTAACATTTCAAATATTCTACCTCTAATAACCAAAAATATTCTTCTAATAATCAAGTCAATGTTAAAGATGTTTGTGCCATTAACACTGATTATGACCAATGCTATAACAACTCTCAATATGTCAACATTTCCAATGTTAATTATCATCATAACCAGCTCACAAAGATCCCGTTACTGAGCCTAAAAATCCATATTTATAAGAATAAATTTTTAAAGATAAGACCAACACTAATGTTGATTCAGAAGCACCTGAGGAATAACTTCCTTCTTCCAATCCTCTAACCACATCTATACCTTCTAATAATACTTTACCTTCTAAAACTCATGCTAGTTCTTCTAAATGTCATTGGAATTTTATTGAAGAACTCAACTCTATGCCTTGTAAAATTCCTCTCATGGAGTTGGTTCACATTTCATCCTATCATCGAAAATTCCTTTTGCAACAACTTAAGGAAATTGAATATCCATCTTCCATTGATGAAGAACCACATTCTATTGATTATCAACCTACTAATGTCAATACCATTGAAACCTTGTGTCCTTCTTCCAAGCCTTCTATTAAATTATTTAAAGAGGACATGATTAACGATGAAATGCTTTTCCATGTTGATGATCTGATACTCTTTATTAAAATAGCCATTAATACCACTCTTATCCAAAAAGTCTTAGTTGATAAAGGCTTTGGTATTAATGTGACATTCTTGTGGCTTATACAATAATTTGGTTATAACAAAGATCATCTTAAGAAAACCCATCTCACTTGCCATAGTTTTTACAAGACTAATCAAAAACCACTTGGTTGTATTTGGCTTTCATTAACCATACAACCTAAGATTGTTTAAACTAAGCTTATGGTCCTTGATCTCCCTTTATCTTACAATATTCTTCTTGGGCATCCATGGAATCATCGAATGAGAGCCATTTCTTCTTCTGGTAGTCAATGTATTAAATTACTACATAATGAAAAATGGTACAAGCATGAAGCTGATCCCAATCCATGGAGTATCTAGCTTCTAAATCCTAAACCTCAATATCATATTCCAATAAATCTTAAGATTAAAAATGCTCTTTTACCTGAGTACATGAGTCCTAATTTACAAGTTACTTTTACAGATTCTAATGATGATTAAACCAATGAATTACAACACACTTGAAATACTACCAAATTACTTCCATATATTTTTCAATGTCTTCCTCCCTCTCTATTACTAAGAAACTATATCATTCCTCTTATTGATGAGATTACCAAATTTCCCCCTCTATGCAATGCTCAAGAGCATTATTTACTAGAAGATACCTTCACTTGCAATGATTTTGGAGTGGGTAAATTATTTCAATATCCTCCTATCATGTCTCCTTGTACATTTATAAATATTAGGATTTCACCTTCTGAAACTCCCCCTAATTTTCAAGCTTGTATGATTTCTCCAACATATGATGAAAACTATATCATGGCCCAAGATCAATCTAGAGACTTGGATGTCCATCATTACTAGGAAATTTTAGCCTAAATCTATGCTTTTAATTGGGATGTGCATACCATTTTTGTGGATTGTACCTTATATTTGGAGGGTCACATGCCTCCTATCAATCCTCCTCTTATTGATAATCATTTAGTGGTAGATCAAATTATACCTTTTGAATATCTAGAAGTTATTACACCTTTGGATATAATAATTTCATAAGATATTTCTCCCATCATTGAATCCACCATTATTCCAAAAATTTCTATTCCATCTACTTCTTCTACTCCTAAAATTACACTTGATGCCAAGGCAAACAATGTTTTTTAGATTCATTTTGAGTATGATATCCATGGAAATCAAATTATTGATCTTGAAGTAGATGTCAAACATTATGGTCCTCTTCCTACCTTACCTAGAGATGAAGCTATCCTCGAGTTAATTCATCCCCGTGAACCTCAACTTCTTTGGAAACATCATAAACTTAGAAACTTTAAAACTAAAACTCCTTGCTTCAACAACTTCATTTCTAGAATTGATCCTAAAACAAATCCAATTTCAGCCTTACCCAATGTACCTGGCCACTTTTAAGATGAAAATGCCATGCTTATTGAATAAACCACTCACATTGAATATGGTAACCCATCTTATCCATGATCGATTATAGTTTTTTGAGATATTTCACCTACTAAACATGATAATTTTAGCTTATTCATTGAAAAATATCAAGGGGCTTTCACTTGGTCCTGTGAAGACATGCCTAGCATTGACCCTAGCATTGTGGTGCATAATATCATTACTTATTCTGATGCTAAGCTTGTGCATCAAAAGCAAAGAAAATTTCCACTTGAAGTTTTAACTCTATGTTATAAGGAAATCATCTAATTACTCGATGCTAAATTTATCAAACCAATGGATTATTTTGAATGGGTGTCCATCATTATTCTCATTTAGAAGAAAGTCATTATGGTTATTCACATTTATATTGATTTTTAAAACCTTAATCTTACTTGTCCCAAACACAATTTCCCCTTGCCTTCTATATATGTCATCATCGATTCCATGATTGGTTATGAAATATTCTCTTATGGATGGTTTCTCAGGATATAATCAGATTCATGTCACTCTTAAATAAAAATATAAGACTAATTTCACCATGGAATAGGGCACCTATTTCTATGTCAAAATACCCTTTGGTCTCAAGAATACCGGAGCCACTTACCAATGTGAAATGACTCACATCTTTCATGATCTCATTCACAAAATTATTGAAGCTTATGTGGATGATCTTATTGCTAAATAAAAACATCATAAGAATCATCTTTCTAATCTTTCTATCATATTTGATCATCTCTTTAAATATAAATTTAGAATTAATCCTTACAATTGTGTCTTTGGAGTCACATCTAGTAAATTTTTAGGATTATTAGTCTCTCTCTATGGCATTGACGTTGATCCTGCCAAAACTATTGCTATCATCAACATTCCATTCTTCATTATTTTCCTAACATTCATACTTATTTAGGAGATCTTGGGGTAATTATATGATTCATCCCAAAAATGACATCGAATTCATGCCATCAATTCCCTTCTCAAGAAAATTACTACTTTAGAATGGATGGATCCATGTTAAAAATCCTTTGATAACATGAAAGAGTATTTACTTCATCCACCTACACTTTTTCCTCCTTCCAATGATAAACCTTTGATTCTATATACTTCTTCCACATCTATTTTAGTTGGGGTAATGCTTTCCCAACAAGATGATATGGGAATAGAGTATGTTATCTACTACATTAGTTGAGGCCTCATCAACTATGAAATATGTTATACCAAAATTGAGCATGGTTTCCTCATTATCTATTTTGTAGATAAAAATCTTCATCATTATATGCTTTACCAAACCAATTATGTCATTTTTCATTTTGATCCCCTTCATTCTTTATTCTCCAAAGCCTTTCTTCGTAGAGATAGAAGTGGCAAATGGATGGTCCTCCTTATAAAATTCAATGTTTGCATCATTACTCAAAAAGCTATTGAAGGGCAAGTCATAGCTCACCAACTACTATAACTCCCATTCCAACCACTTCTTCCCATCAAGATGACCTTCTAGATGATAATATCCTTTACGTTAAAGGTATTAATCAATATATCTCTATTAATTATTACTTTCATAGCTTTATCATTGATCTTGAAGCCAATAATCTTGAAGAATCTTCCACTCCCTTTGGTACTACTAAACCAAAGGCAATTATTGAGGAGCTTCTTAAAATCAATGTTGAATTGCATGAGGATAATTAGAACCTTCACTTAGGAATTAATTTGGGGTAGGTTGCATTCTCACAAGTCCTCTCATTAAAACCATTCTTTTAGATTTTTGTTTCACCTTTGATGTCAGCTTTTATCTTAGGCATGAGATCTATTATTAATTTATACATTCAATACCTTGTGACTCTCATCTTATTTACCATCAAGTTAGTGGTAATTATCAATATAAAAGTGAGAACCTTATCACCTATCATCAAATTACAACCACTTTTGTTAAGAAATTATCTCTTTTACCATTGAGCCTATTCCTAGAGATCAAAATTCCATTATTAATTCTCTTACCTCTTTAGCCTCTCTATTTCATCCACATCAAGTTATTTCCAATCCTTCTTTTCTTATATAAATAAGAACATCTCCATCTTAAACTCAACCACTGTATTCACTCATTTATCTATTGAGGCTATTACCATTGGAAAAATACCTTGGTATAAAAACATCATTCAATTCTTAGAACACCAAACTTATCCTCCTAATTTAGACTTTCATGAAAAGACATGTATTTGTAAACAAGCTTTTAAGTATGTCTTTTGACACAAAATCCTTTATTTTCACAATGCTAAAGGTACCTTGATCTATTGTGTTATGCAAGATGATGTCCCTCTTCTTCTTGAACAAGCACATGGGGGAATTCATTGTGGTCACTATAGCTAACATGCTACAAAATGTAAATGCCTATATATGGGTTACTTTTGGCCTACTCTTGAAAAAGATGTAATTGAATATGCTAAAAAAAGTGTACTCTTTGTTAGCTTCATGATGATCTTATCTATTCACCTCATATAATAATTTAAACTATTAAAAATCCTTAGCCATTTTTCACATTGGGATTCAACCTCATTAGTAAACTTCTTCATTCCCAAGATGGGCATGTATTTATCATTACTACTACCAAATATTTTACCAAGTGGGTAGAAGCCATGCCCATTATTAATGTCAATGGTCCTACCATTTAAAAATTTATTCTTAACCAAATTATTTTCCACTTTGGCATTCCCCATACCATCATTTTTGACAATGGTAGTAATTTAAAAAATAAACATGTTAAATATCTTTAGAATAATTTCAAGATCAATCATAAGTTTTCCATGCCTTATCATCCACAATGTAATGGTCAAGCTGAGGCCACTAATACAATTATCAACAAAATTATTCAAAATACAATTTATAAAACTTACATATATTGGAATATTCATCTTTACCCCATAATTTGGGCTTATCAGACTAGCATTTGCATTGCCACCATGGCAACTCCATTTTCTCTAGTTTATGGTTCTGAGTCGGTTCTTCCTTTAAAAGTTGAGCTTTCCTCTCTTAGTATATTTCTTTATGGCCTTATTATTGATGAAGAATTATGTGAATCTCACCTTCATGCCCTTTATTTTGATGAATTCCATCTTTCTGCCTTAAAACATAACCACCAATACAAGGCTCATATCTCCAGACAACATAACAAACGTGTTAAAGTCTATAGTTTTAATGAGGTGATCTTGTTCTTAAATTAGATCACACATATGATAAAGAAGGTAAATATGCCCAAAAATGTTTAAAGACATTCTTATTCCAATCACTTACTATCTTCAAACCAATTAAGGCCATGTTTTCAAAGAGCCCACCAACACTCAATTCCTTAAAAAATACTTTGCCTAAACATTTCCTTCTTGTCATGTTTTCTATCTATATCTATCTAACAGTTTTTGTAGGTTACTTAGGCATGGGTCTCTCCCTTTGAAATAATTTACTTCCTTTCACAAACCTTTAGTCCTCCCTTTTGGTATTTTGGTTTATTGATGTACCATAGTCTTCTTTATCTTCTTGTATTTTCTCTTGTCTTTCGCACCCCCTGGGTTTTTATTTTGTGATTTGATTTGAAAGACTATGGATAGGATCCGACATTACTCAAAAAACCACCATTTTTTATCTATTTTTCTCTTCATTATTTCTACTTGTCAATGTTGTTTTGTCATCCTTTGGGTTTTTCTTTTATGAGTTACTTTCTAAGACCTTGGATAGGACCTAACATCCCTCACAAACTACCATTTATTTTCTTACCTCACTTTGCTTTTTATCTTGCTTATTAGTACCCTCATGGGTCTTTATTTTTTGAGCTGATTTGTAAGACCATGGATAAGACTTGACCATCCTTATAAAATTACCACATTTTCATGTTCTTGATCCTCATTCTCAACTTTAGCTTTTACTTCTCTTGCTAGATGAAAGCTACACAACATTCTATATTAGCATGTTTTCTTCCATTTCCCTCTTTTTTATGATAAGGAATCAAATTTTACTATAATTATATCCCTCTTTTACCTTTATCATAGTTTTGTGATCTGAAGCAATTCAAATTATTCCATGTGTCACTCCTCTTGATTTCACCTTCTTTTCATCTCTGAATTGGATAAAACAAGGTCTAAGTCAAGATAACACTTTTATTTCACCTAGATTGACAAGACTCTTAGACCCCATGATCTTTGAAGTTCTCTCTTAAGAAATTTATCCCAAGTATTCAAATTAAAGTCATCTTTAGCACCCATTTTGGTTTTCCTAATCCATATAGAGGAGGAATAGAAAAATCCATCAATAAATATAAAATCCAAATCATTTGAGAAAAAAAGGCAATGATATCTAAAAGGCAACATACAAATCTCAAAATTAAAATTCATGTTAAAAGACATGATTAAAATCACATATCCTATCTATAATAAAAGCTCAAACTCCATATTTGGACTCACATAGAGCCAAGGTCCTTTAGGGTCTAGTAGGCTAGCGATTGGAATAAGGGATTTTAAAAAACTCTATGGTGCTACCTACTTTCTCATGCAAGTACCCAATCTTTGAAGTAGATTGATGACTTTGTAAGTGGTCCTAAAGAATGAGGAACACATCATGGAGAGGTAGGTCCATTTTAATTTTCATGCATTTATCCTTCATGGGATGATCTATATACTCCATTTGTTGACCCAAGACTTGTGTCACTAAGAGAAGTTCTTCATAGTCTTTAAGGTTGAAAGTCTTCTTGTTTTGACAAACCTAATTTGAGTGTCTTGACTTCAATAAAAAGTTTTTATACCTTTATGTTTTCTTCATTATCCCCTCCACTCACTTCATTTCCCCCCCTTGATAGAAAAATTATGATTCTAAATCTATTTTTCCTTCTTCTTCACCTCTTAAAGATCATGTTAGCATTACTTTGTTTTAGTTTTATCTATCCTTAGAGTGAAACAACATATTTGAATAACTATGGATTTATTCTTTATTTACACCATCATATTACATTTCTCGACTTACTTTACTTTCCTTTTACCATTTATCATGATTTTGTTGTCTTGCTATTATGGACACCTAAGTTCGTACACTTTTTCCATTATTGATTGTGGTTGGCTTGTTACTTCTCACTCGCCAATGTTGTTTTCCATTTTATGCATCCTTTTTCCATTATTGAGTGAGATGTGGATTGTTATTGCTCACTCATCAATTTTATTTTACACTTTCATTTATTTCATTATTTTACCATCTTATTTGACATGTATCTTTGGTTTGACTTGGTGAGTTTGCCTTTCTTACTTAAGGATAAATTGTTTGATTTTTTTAGTCTTTAGTAGCCTTGGCTTTTTAGTTACCTGATTTACTCTTGGTTTTGACTTGGTCATTTGGTATAACATAGCACCTATCACCCTAACTTGCCAAATTTCCCAAGTACGTCCCATCCTCATAGAACCAACTATCTTGGCTTTTTTTGCATTTTTTTCTCTTTAGTTTTGTATTCTTGGGTTTATTGAAAGTAGTCTCTACACCCTCCACAATCAAAACTAATAACATAGTAGACAACCATCCCATGATAAAGGTAAGTTAAGGTACACATTGCATTTAATTTTTAGATTAGTTTCCCTTTCAATCATTTACTTTTAATTATTTTATGCTTTAAAATATTACAATTTTTTTATCATCAACATTGTGTGTTACTATGTTCTTTCTCAAAACACCATCCCCTATTACACCTTAGTGACACATGGTGAGATTTGAGTGGGGCATATGTATACACATAATATTTTCAACTTTTACCAAATACTGACACTTTACTTCTTGTAGGAACCTATCAAGATTCATTTTCTCTAAGTATATGGCCTAAGGGGTGCATCGAGAAAGGGGTGGGTAGACCTTTGGTGATTCACAAGATTGTTGTCCCTTATTTCTATAGTATTATCAATTTAACCAACTCCCAAAACCATTCCCTAAGCTACTTCTCCTCCCTTGAATATTCCTCTAGTATTTTGCTCTTCCCATTCCTCATTTTCTTATCTTAAACTCCTTTTGGATAGTCAGTTGTACTGGGTCAAATGGGTTGACCCAATACAATTTAAGGGTATTCTTTACTTTCTTAGATTATTAGTCCTTTGGCTGACCTAGTTTAGACCTAGTAAATTATCCCTGAAAACACACTGGGTCGACCCTGTACAATCAATGTTCCTAGAAGGATTTAGGGTAAGATCTACCTATATATAAAAGATCATTTAAGTCATTATTCATATATGCAATCAACTAATCTTCCACCATTCTACTTGAGGAAACTTATCTTAGGTTTTTATTTGGAGAATCTAGTCTTGTGGATAAGTCTTGGATGTTTTGGCCTTTATTAGTGATCCTTACAAACCATAACAACCTCTTGCAAAGCCCCTTTGACCAAGGGAGATATTGAGTCTTGATAGGTTCACATTTAGGTAAGTATATTCTAACTTTATCTCCTCTTTTTTAGTAGATAGAAGTAACATAAGTGTTGGCTTGAATAATATTATCTTTCATATTTTATGTATTAGGGTGTTACTCATACTTTAATTAAAGTTACCTATATATGTTTGTTTTACTATTTCTAACCCCCACTTTGTGCCACAAGTTTTGGTGTGAACTAGATTATATTTACTTTCTTATTATTAGAATAAGTGATTGTTTTAAACCTTAGGATTCCATTAGGGTTGTGTTAAATTTTAGGCTTTATACCCCTTCCTAGCATGATCTATTATGACATGTGATCCCCTAATCAGGTCTAGTGGATCCCCATATTGGTCATGATCTCACTTAACAAGTGTATCCCCTATTGAAAGTGTAGGTATGCTCTATTTCTTTGAGCCAATATTGATTTATAGACATGATGCATTTTTGATTGCATATAGTATGACATGGATATTCAAAACACCAAGTTAGTGTGAAGGATGGGTCTAGATAATCTCATGACTGAGACCAATTTGTAGGCTATCGAGGTAAACACTATTGTTTTCAATGTTGATGATTCCTTGAGTCAACTTAACATGTCTCCATGGTATAAAGATATTGTCTATTAATTGAAAAATATGAATTGTCCCCCTGAAATGGACAAGAATCAAAGGAGGAATATTAATCTTGTTTCCCAAAAATACCATTTGAATGAAAATGAACTTGTATGGAAGAATATAGACAGGGTTCTCCTAAGATGCATGTTAGAAGAGAAAATTACTGACATGATTGCAGACTTTCATAGTGGAGTATGGGGTGGTCATTTTTCACCTAAAGTTACATCTCATAAAATTCTAGGAGCTAGTTATTGATGGCCATAGTTATTTAAATATGTTCCTTAGAAAGTCAAAAAATATGAAAAATGCCAGCACTTTGTTGGGAGGATGAAAGCTTTTGGTTCTCTTCCCTTGTAGCCTATGATGATTGAAGACCCATTAAAATAATGGGGAATGGATTTCATTGGATAAATTGTTGACTCATCAAGCACTAGACATAGGTAAAAACTAGTTTCAACTAATTACTTCACCAAATGGGTTGAAACGGTCCTTAAAAATAAGGCTACACACCAAATAGTTATGGATTTTTAGATAAATCAGAGTATTTATAGATTTGGTGTGCTTGTCAAGTTTATTACTAATAATTTTATGAGTCTAAAATATAAAAATTTAGTGGTATTATACAAAGAGTATGGGATTGAATTGGCCTATGCTTCCAATTACAACCCTTAGGGGAATGGGAAAGTAGAATCCTATAATAATAACTTTATAAAAATCACTATATGAACATTGGAAGAAAATAACAAAAAGTGGGGTGAACAACTAAAGTTTTATGTTTGGGATGATAGGATTATGCCTAAGAGATCTATAGGCAAAAGGCCTTTTGATATTGTTTATGGATCTCAAGTAGTTTTTCCTATGAATTTGTAGTTACCAACCTATTAGCTCATGTAGCAACTAGAAGATGATGAAGAAATCAACCACTATGAGATCAGGATGAACTAGATTGTTGATCTTGATGAAATTTAAAGACAAGCTCATGAAAGATAACTCAATTTCAAGGAAAATCTAAAAAAAATATTTGATAGGAAGGTCACTCGAAGAACATTCCAAGTAGGTGATCTAGTTCTAATTTGGGACAAAAGACATGAAGAGAAAGGCAAGAATGGCAAGTTTGATGCCTTGTAGATGGGTCCTTATTCCATTGGCTTTTACATTGGGGAACACACCTTTTTATTAAAAGATCTGGATGGTGAAATACTGGAGCTGCTAGTCAATGGTAGGCATCTAAAACACTTCCTAGATTGAGTATGTAACTATGTACATAATTATATACTGTATAGTCTTGTTATTTTGTCACCCCTTTGCTTTGGGTCTTGCTTAAATAGTCTTATTTTTTGTTTTTTATTGTGTGTTCATTTTTAGATCCTCTTGAGCTATTTTTGTTGAGGTGCCTTATTTTTTTAAGCCTTTATGAGTATTTTTGATAAATTTCTAAGTATTGACTCTGTAACCCAATGGATTGGCACCTAGTATTATATTTTAGGGTTATTTAAAAACCTACAAGGGTGTATATACCTAGGAAAGAGCTTGTGCTAGTGCCTAAAATTGCACTGAAGCAATTGAGCCCTTGTTAAGTATGAATTTTTGAATTATTTTCCCAATTCCAATTTTTTAGTGTTCATCAAAGGTCAAGTTTTATGTTAATTTGGTCTCTAATGGCCTTTGTTCTATTAAAAACCAAGTTAAATTCATGTCTGAGTAATTTATGGCCTTTTGTCTCAATTTCCCTAGCCTAGACCCTCTGATTAAAAATCAAATTTGGTAGGAGTAGTTTAAGCAGGAATGCTTTTAATATGTTATGGACTTATTTTTTTATTTTTACTAAGGTTTGGTCATGTTTATTAACATGACCAAAACTTAGTCTGAAATTCGCTCTTGGCCCCTTTTATATCCCATAGCCCTTGGTCCATTTTATTTATTAGTGTGGTCTAAATAATGCTTGGTCCCTTTGTTATACACTTCACATAAAATTCTTAGGGCTTCTTTCATATTTATAAATAACCCAAAACCTTATGCTAACTCCTTTGTCCTAAGTTATTATATCCTGAGATCTAAATTGGTAGTTTTCCTTATCAATTTTGAGCCAATCACAATTGGGCTAGTAGATCATGATTAGATGGTGTGCATCGATGTGGAGTAGAATGACCCTATGGGGCATGGTCAAGGTTAACCTTTCAACGGAGCCCAAGATGAGCATGAAGGTGATAAGTGTCACCATTATGGGGACCCTATCAAAAATTAGATGGAATGCGTAGAAAAGGACTAGGCCTTATGTATAGATATCGATGGTCCATTCTTGATCCATCAAAACAAGATCAATAGTGTGAGCTAAAAGGAGGAATTTTAAATAAGGCTCAAAGTAGATGCAGAAATAAACATGTTAGTTTACTTATGGATTTTATAAGTTTTCTTAGAAAGCATCTTGTGGTTGACGGATCACATAGAATTAATACTATGGATGCCATGAACATCTCTTACAAATTTGGTGGCTTCATGTTTTTTCTACCTCAAGATGCAAGCCTTTAAAAGTTGAACAAATAGTGTGATAGTTGTGCGGATGTCATTAATGGTCACACATATGTCAAAATTAAACTCAATAATTATATATTAGGGCTTAAATTTGATGGTCATGCAAATGTCATTAACAACCATGTGGATGTCAAATGATGGGCATATAGAAATAAAATTTAAGCTACATAAATTTATCCATTGGGGCTTAAATTTTATGGTTACATGGATGTTATTTATGATCTTATAGATGTTAAATGATAGGCATGTAAACATCAAATTTAAGCCATGATAATTATCCATTGGGGTTTGGGGTTTAAATTTGATAGTCATGTAGATGTCAATCATAGTCACAGAGACATTATATGATGGGAACATGGATGTCAAATTTAAGCCATATTTTGGATTCAAATAATCCAAAGATCAATAGTCTACAAAAATCTATGCAGGAAAATCAGATAACATGAAATGAAGGTAATTATATGGGTCAAAAATACATGTGAAAATACATTGTATTCTAGTCATAAGATAATAGATAATGGCTGTGGAGATAATAAAATGGTCATAGATTGATAGCTAAACTTCCAAATCCTAGATTGAGTCTTAATCCAAGTGGAAATGGTGGGACAATTGAGGACACAGTCATTCTAGCAAGTAGAGTGTTTTCTCCTACCATGTGTGAAAAACATGATACAAGTGATGGGAAAGTAAAATGAAGATAAAAGAATCAATAAGTATAGAAAATATAAGTAATAATGATGATGAACAAGAATCTCAACCACATATGGAAACAAGTAATGTTGAGGTAATTTTGAATAAAGAGAATGAGGGGTGTTTTGCTTTATTATCTTTTTGAGGTACATTAGAAGTTTTAAGCTCGTGGATGAATCATACTTATTGATAGTTAGAATTATAGATAGACACCTTTCAAGAAAATGGAATCTCATATAAATCCTACATAAGAGAGGAAGTTTTAAAAATGGAAAAGTCAATTCTCAATGCATTACAATTTAATATGGCTTTATTAACCCCTTATGTGCTATTTTGAATATTTACCTAAGGGAACTTCCTAGGGAAATTACAAGTGCCAATTGCAAGTTGGAAATTTACAAATTGAAAATTTGTGAGAGGGGCCAAGATTTGTTTAAATACGTCAAAGTTTGAAAATAATGCATTTATGCATTAAAAAGGAGATAATGCAAAGGTACAAATAGTAAAAATGTAAAGGGGTCAAGTAGACATGGGTATGGCATTTTCTCATGTTTTTCTCATCCAAGATCCTCCAATAGGAGAGATATTATAGGTTTGAAAGATCAATGTGGGCCATTCTAAGGGTGATCATTTAAGTGGTCATAGATCTAGAATATTCCCAAGCCATCATTGCAAGAGTAGGTTATTCCATGGCATGCATGAGGGGGATGGTAGCTATCCAAAAGTTTCTAGTTATCCAAGTAATATAGGGGATCCTCAAGTAGTTGTACATAAAGACAAATTTTGTTTGGACTCCATCATGAATATCCTCCTTCTAGATCATGTGAAAGGCATTTATATCCAAGAACTCAAATTATTTGCTTCAAATATTAATAATTTCTTGTAGAGGTAGTTGTAACAATGATTTTCCTTGCAGTTACATGAATATTCTAGGCATGGAAAATGATTTATTCTAGATATGAGCATCTTGGTATGACTTTGGAAATTATAGGTTGAAACCCTCACTCTTACATTTAAAGTGGGTTAAAAATGTATAAATAGAGGGCTTCTCTTGTATTCAATGGTTGGTCATTATGGTGGTTGTTTTTGGTCTTTGCTTTTGTCTAAGTCTAGGTTATACAAATGTTTTTAGGGTTCAAATGTTGTGTGTAGTTCTTGTCTCTCTTGATAAGGTGGTTGTATCTGTATAGCCATTAGTAAGCTTTGAGATCATGTTTATGTCTCCCTTGTCAAAAGAGCAAACTCATCATGCCCATCCTCTTCATGACATTTTGAAAAACTGATGTGTGTAAATTTTCTTTTCAAGTTAATGAAAATGTTTGTGGTTCTATGATATTTCCTATTGATGAAGTAAAATAATGTGTTTTGTACATTATGCTGGTTGGATATTTGGGCTTGTGTTCATTATTGGTTATCATTCTGAGCATAGATCTAGATTATAAACCCTTTCTATATTATTTTAAAATATATTGTTGAATAACTTGTTAGGGCACCCTAGGTTTATGGAGTTGATAGGGAAAAGCATTTGAAATCTTAGTTTTAGTGTATGTTCTAATATTTTAGAGATCATTTGGCATTTTATTTATCTTGTATATGAGATTTATCTACATATTTACTATGGATAATGTCATGAATGTTTTAAGATCCATTGCTAATTGAAAACTACAAGTACATGACCATGCCCTTCCTATTTATAATTAACAAATTGTCCTACCCTATCCTACCCTAAAAAATAATACACCCTATTGCATATTTCAAGTGTTATTTTCCTTGTAAATGAATAAAATCTTACATACTTAACATGTGTTTATAGTTTGTGCTTTTAAGACCCAGCACTACAGTTTTCCATTCAGCCCATGTTGTTGAAAATTATTTATAATGAAGATTGTCGTCATATAAATATATGTCTTTAGTAGCTTGTATATGACCTAGAGCATTTATTCATTCCATGTGACAACCATTCTTGGGTGGAGTGAACAAGTTTGGTTGTGCCCTTATCACATTTGTTGTTCTTTATGCTAAAAATCCCCATGGAAGTTAAATTACAGAATCACTTCATGTGAGTAAGCTAACCCTTAAGTCCTCTCACATTGGTTCAGGCAGAGCCAAAAGTAGTAGGTAACTGACCATACCCTTTGTAGGTGCCTCTCAGTCATTTTCTATGTCTGATCCATTCTATATGCCAAACCCCTCCCTGGCTACAATGATAGAATAATGGGCTTTTCATATTTGTTTGACACTTTATTCAAGTGTGCAAGGCCAAGCATATGATGTATACAATTGGGAACCAACACTCTCCTCATTTTTTAAACATAATACACTTTATATTTACATTCATTTAATTTTTAGCCAAAGCTTTGAAGGTCTTAAACTTTCTAAAACTTTTGAATTCTCCATTAAGAATGTTACCCAACTCATTCTTGTGAAATAATCTATAAGCTATCTCCTTAAATAATTTGAATCCTTGTAGGTCCACAGATCAATATGGAAAGGTTCTAAAGTTATAATGGTGGAATATTATTTAGATTTGAATATTTTCCAAGTCTAGTCACCATCTTGACATACCTTGCAAAGAGTATTTGTAGGTTTAGATATTTTGGGCATATTATTCATAGATCCCTTGGAAATGATCTTAACAAGAGTGTCAAAGTTCATATGACCTAACCTCCTATGCCACAACCAACTCTCATCTACCTTGAATGTGAAGCATTTTTATTTTATGATTTCATTTAGTACATAGAGATTATTTTCAGTTCTCTTAGTTTTGGTAATTAATCTTCTTGATTTTACTCTTCTAATCTCACATCCATCTTCATGAATTTTTAGAGTATGTCCTTGGGTAAACATTTTTCTGACACTCAGCAAGTTGTGTTTCAATCCATCTACATATAAAACATTTTTTGTTTTGGTATTCCCATTATCCAAGCTCAAAGAACCTTTCCCACCTATGTTAGTAGATGTGTTATCCCCAAACCTTACTAAACCAATGTCATTTTTATTCAAAGTAATGAACTTGATTTTATCTCGTCATGTGACTTGAACAACCATTATCTATATACCATTTCAAATATTCATTTTGAGTGTGGAAAGAAATTTGGGCTATCATAGATTCTTCTCCTGTATCTTTCTTCTTATTTTCTATAGGATCTACTTTCTAGATCCATTCTTTAGTGTTATGACTCCATAACCTCTCAACATGACTAGTTTCCCTGATACACTTTGTATTACATTTTCTTCCAATGTGTCCTTTTTGGTTGCAACTGTAACAAAGAATTCTTCTTTTCCATTTATAGTTAATAACTTTATGTCCAAATCTACCATAAAATAAATATGACCAATAAAGGAGTCCATAAACTATTATTTCTTGACATTATTTGTCCTTTTATGAACATAAGATGATACATTTTTACCTTTGATTTCAATTGATGGAGCAAGTACTTTCATATCTTGATGATGATTAACTTCAAGTTTGGTAGCTTCTACATAGGTCTTGATTCTACCAATTTCATTACTCCTTGACTAATTAATGTCTATTAGAGATTGAAATTTATTCAAATACTTTTTCTATTCTCTAAAGCTAAGACCTCTCATGTCATAAAAGGATCTTTGGCTATCCAAGATAGTGTTGAGATTCACAAAAATTTCTTCATACTTTTGAAACATCCTTATCTTGATAGAATCTTGATCAAATTGTGCCTCTAAATAATTTATTTTCATTATAATATGAGTACATTAGTCCATGTGATCCTTTATTTTAAATAACATTCACAAGCTATTTAACTGACTATGGGTAGGTTCTCATTGCAGTCATAGAAAGTAATTTAATTACCAAGATCTATATCTATGTTTTAGAGATCTCCCTTACACTGTTAGCTCTTCTCTCCCTTAGACTGTTAGCTCTTCTCAATGGTATAGGATATGATATAAATTATTTTAAGTAGTTTCTAAGAGGGGGAGGGGGTGAATCAGTTGCTTAATAATATATATTCAATTCCATTCATCATTCCATTCACATAAAAGATCAATGCATAAACAAAACAACTACAAAATCATATCATGAGAGAACACAAAAGATATGTGAAAAACCCTATTGTGGAATAAAACCAACTAAACCATGCACATGGAATATATTATTATAATTTCAATATCTAAATTTTAGTGAATCACCAAATTCACAAGGAATTCTAACCCCTACCTAGTTAAACACCCACTTAACTAGTCTTCTATAAGCTCTATCTTGCAAGGAGGCTCCAACTCCATAGGTATATTTGAAAAAAATAAGTCACATATAACCTATTATCACCTTATAACACTTTTTTATAACTAAAATATATATTAAAACCTTATTTTTCACTCTTTACCCTTCAATCTCACTCAAACAACCTCTTAGGCCTTTTTCACTCAATGAGCCTTCTTTGGAAGAATAGGTCAAATCACCTTGATAAACACATGATAAAACATAGTTATAAAATCATGAAATTTTAATATAAAATTTATTATTATCTTAAATCTCTTATCCTATTCTCTAAGACACTATATTCTTTGCTCAATAGCTCAATTCTCTAACTAGTCAAAATAGGCGTATTAGGCCTTGACTTTATACTTGATTATTTATCATACCTATATTGGTTGGATAAAGACATAAAAATAATTATATTATGATTTAAATATATAAATACACATGTTTCATAATATAAACAAATAATACATATGTTGGTTATAGTCCATAAGGACCAAATCCACCATTAGGCCTAATGGAGACCTAATACCATTAGGTCTGTCTTATCCACATGTTACCATTATGACCCTTAGGAAAAATTATTGGATAAAAAAATTAATTAATAAATTAATAAAATATACCTTTATAATTTCAAATTTGTTACCCAAATCCATTTGACCCATTTCACTACTTGGACCTACCAACTAGGTCTCCTTGCCAATAGGGCTTATCACTGCCTAAAAGTCTATCTTGAAAATTTGAAATATATACACAACTTTCCCACATAAACTATGAATAAAATAATATTAATATTATATTAAATACTTATTAAAATTCTCAAAATGATTTTGTCTTCACCACACAGGCCAAAAGGCCTTAGGAACACTTCTACAAAAAGCTTACTTAGAAACACTAAAGACTGTCAACACAGTCAAAATCATTTGACTCTCCAATATTGAACAAGGATTTAAAATGAGTAAAAATAAATTCACATGATCCTATTTTTTATTTATAACACATTAAATAGATTTGGATTATTTAAATTATTTAAAAATGACTCAGGAACATCCTTTTCTCACACACAAAAAGTTACTTGTAGGACCAAAAACATAGTCAAGAAAATCAACTTATATATCACCTATGAGAACACTTATGTGAAATTAAAATGGATTTTTGTGACCATTTTTCATCTTTAAATAATATATTAAAATATATATTTCATTTTCATATATAAATATTGATCTTACAGACCAATTTCACTATGTCACTCTACACAGACTTCACTGTGTTAGATAGACCAGTTTGATGACAATTTTTTGCTTTAGTATAGGCATCATCAAAACTTATAGAGTTTAAAGGGGATATGAGGTATAGGTATTTAATTATTAACCCATTCATTAGGATCCATCCCTAGTCATCTACAACTAATCCCTAATCTCATTCTCATTCTCGCCTAGTTTTGTCATTGTTTTGCTCATTAGGCTAGTTTAGCAATAGGCTAACTTACATGACTAGTTTAGCACATTTTTGGTTAGTAACCTAATCAAAAAAATTAATTATCATAAAATATAAGTATTTCACATCATCCTCAATAAATTTACATGCTGTGACCTAGTCAACCCTACCTGTATAATCAAAAACCCTAAAATAAGGGTTTTCCTATAACTTTTACTCATTATTAGGATAAACAAAAACCACTTGGGGAAACCTTAAAGAGTACTTTACATGTTAAAAACATCATAATAGGTCAAATGGACCATTATGAGCCATAATAAATTATATATTTCCTATCAGGTCTTTGTTAGGGTTTTGACTACCTTACCTTCTTAACAATCATTCATAAAAGATTGCCCCTAAAATCTAAAACCAATGCTAGGAAATTCAAGCTAGGGATCTATTGACCATTTTAAACATAACTCAAAATGGTTCAACACCAATATAGTCAAAAATTTATATACGAGTATAATATAGTGTCATATGTTATTTTTTTTTATCATTATATGTAATTTTATGCCATTTGTGCCTTGGTCATGGTTTAATTAAGTCTTAGGCTAACTTGAGTCACTTAGGGGTCATTTTGGGGTCTTATATGAAAGTGGCATGGTTTTAAAAGTTTAAAAGTTTCATAGTTTTATTAAAAACATAAAATATGTCAGATTTCCTATCAGGAGTGTCAGTCCCATCTGAATCTTATAGGTTCTTTAATTGAAGATCAAAAAATAATTGAAAAAGAGGAGTTTAACACTTGTATGGCCTATAAGGGAGTGTGAAACATGTGAAAACATTTTGGGATGAATCATAAAATTAAATAGACACATATAAATGTTTTATTATCTTTGAAAGTTATAAAAATGGTAAAAAACCATTTTATTCCTTCATCACCCTTCTAGACATGTAGAACCAGTCAACAGGTTTATTCTTAGTACGATCAGTTGGAGAATTTTTAGACCAAACACCTTTAGGAAGTGATATTAAATTTATATATATTAATTTTCATAAAAATATTTCAAGTATTGGTCAATTCTGCTTTATGAATCATCTCTAACAAGTTGACTATGTTTTTTTCCTCACTTCTTACCATACCCTATATGTTTTACTCTTGTTTGGATAGGTTCATATAATATAGATGATGGGATTAAATATAAATGACATAAAAATATTATCCTCATGTTCCCTATGATTGGTTTCATGTTTAAAAGTATTTTTATGGGCCAAGTATCTCTAAGTTATAATCGAAGGCACCATTTTATGTTACAGGCAGGTTTCCATCATTTTTAGAATTCTTCATGCCTTGGTATTGGTTTTAGAGGGTGAAGAAATTTTATATAAATTTTACAATTTTATTTTGGTACCCTTCAATTTCAATCTCATTCTCCAAGGAAAATTTTCATGGTACTGTAATAATAAGTACCATACAATTAGTTTGCTATATGACTACCATACACAATCAGCTAAGTGAGCTATGCAAGACTATGAAAAAAATCCATGGGATTATGATTGAAGTATTAAGATGTTTGGAATTATTTATAACATTAAAAAATAAATTAATCTTTAGGTGACACCATAGTGAGCATGAGAAGATAAATCCCAATATACACACATTTTTCCACCATTGATGAACATGGACAGGAGTCTCCCAAGAAGATGTCATGTTGGAAAGTAATCCTTGATATTTGTTTAAAATAATTTGAAGAGGGAAGATTTAATTTATAGAATTTGTGAGGGTTTATATTTTTTTAAAATTATATATATATCTACTAACTGTTTGCACACATGTAAAAGTTCACCTATAGGTGGTATCATAGAGAGTTGAGGTGCCATATAGGAGTGTTAAATCATGTGTTGGAACCATTATTAAAGTATTAGTATTTTTTATAGATAATATCATACACATTTAGAATTATATTCTTGTGTATAATATTGGATATTACCTTCAAATGTGAAGTGACTATGTCTAGAAACCATTTCTCTAAAAGACAAAAATAGAGGATCTAGTCATTTTGTTGAGATCATATGACAAGGTTACTAGGGGTTATGACCAATCCAAATTTACTCATAATATATCCATATCATGTGATTACATCTTTAAAAATTAATAATTTAATTTAATCATTTGGTTTTCTTACTAGAAAGACCCAAAGATGCACCTTTGACCACTGAATTTAGGCAGTGACATCTACATGATTTGATCTATAAAGAAACCTCTTCACCCAAGGTTATAGTATTAGACTATGAATCCATGGTTGAATGGATATTTATGGTTTAAAATAAAATTTATGATCTAAATTTAATTTAAATATGATGATATACTATGTTTGGGGCCCCACCCACACCTACATGTATCTCTTGTTTAAGATGTTGATATACAGTTGGCTATGGAATCCTGCAAATCCATAGTATGAAGTTAGAGATGGAATAAAATTTGAATGTTAAGAGACCTTGTTGATTTGGGAATAGAATTTTGTTCTAATTAATATAAAACTTGAGTTAGATAACTATTTATTTTGTCTTAGTAGGTACACCTACAGGTATACCTTAGTCCAAAATGACCACCTACAACGGACTGTAAGTATGCACAGTCCATGACTCAGGCCTAAGAATGCAAAATCAATAGATGAGATAAATTTAAAAGTTAAATAACACCTCATAGGACCTAATAATGTTAATATATCATATGTAACACTTCTCAAGATATTAAAATGTCCAGTCTACAGGCTCATTTTTCCTTAACATAGTTGGTTGTGGTTGACTGTGATGAACAATTAGCAAGTTTGGGGGTTATGAATGTTAGAATTTCATAAGGATGATATATATGGGTCAAAAAAAATTTATAATGACCCTATGATATTCTAAATATTATTAAAAATATTTCCTTAAAGTCTAAATCATGTTAGACCACTTATAGGAAGGAGAAACACAATCATAGCCATATGACTTTAGTCTTGACAAATCATGGTGTAGGAAGGGTTATGTAGGAGGTTCAAGTGATAAATAGTCATGGAAAATATTAATAATGATCATTATATTTTCAATAATCTCTTGATTGTGGATAAAATATAGATAAAGGGCTCTAATCAAGCAATACACAATCCATACATTAAATCCTACACACAGTTCCTTTCCTAATAGTCTGTCTTGGGTCTTGAGAGAGTTAAAGGGTCTATTCATGTAGCCAAGGGAAATATATATATATATATATATATATATATATATATATATATATATATAACTTGTATAATATCATATAATAATAATTTTTTCTGAGGAAATATGGGAATTACCCTCTATTTTGTCTCAAATAGAGGGTACTCCCATAGAATACAAACCCTACAAGTTTTGAGGAAAAAGATAATCAAGTGAACTAAGATATGATTAGACCTTGTATGGATGATATAAAATATTTATCATGCATATGAGTACATGATAAAACATGATTAAGGGTTTTAATTTGGACAAGTGGTCCAAACCTACAAGGGTTATAGTTAAATCCTTTAGGTAGGGTTTTGGCCTAAAGCCCAAATGGGAGGTCAATGTCACTTCTAGACTTAGGAGATAAATTAGATGAATTATAAAATGTTTTTTTAGGACATTATAGTTGTGTATAATATTTAAATATATAGATAAAACATAAGAAATCCACTTTTGGCTCAAGGACAACATTAATCCTACGCAAAATGAGGGACCAACCTCGATAGGGTAGCTTTGGATGCTCACATATTCTTGGAGGTTGTACATGGAGGTCCAAAGATTTTGGGGAAGTTTAAAGGGGTCCTAAAATTTTCTCTTGTGAATTTTTATTCCAATTCCAATGTCACATCTCAATGAACAAATATTAAGAGCAAAAAGAACCTAAAACCCTGCAAAACCCTCAGTAAGGACCCGACTACGAAAATAAGGATGGAGAGATATCAAAATGATATTTAATGGGAATGGAAGTGAATAAAGTGTTTATGGGAATATTAATAAATCCTTCCCATCCACTTGAGGTGTTTCATACTTGTACAGATAAGAGGGAATTTGGCTTTCTTTGACTATTTTTGATGTTTTTTAGGTTCTAGGAGGTTTCAAGAGATGAAACCAAGTTTTGGGGAAGTATCATGACTTAATATAACTTTATATGATAATTTCATGCTTCATAAAAACTCCTAAGTTTATCTACCATCACCTTCATCTTAGCCAATCAAAATTGGCAAAGTGAGAAAAATAGTGAGAAGGGAAAGAACTTCAAGTGGATAGACTTTTAAAGTATAATTGAGTAGTATAAGGAAACATATGGTTTTTAAAAGTTTCATTAACCACCATGTATGTATTTTTATGTAAAATTGAATTCAAATTTAAGGCCAAGTGTAAGGGGTGAGTGAAATAGGAGTTTCTTTGACTGTAAGCAGTGATGTCTCACCTCTAGAAGAATCTACATGATTAGGGATGTATCTAATGAATGATATAGAATGTATACAACCCAACCCAATCATTTAAATAATGATATATATCCATAGGTAGTTTTGGGACATTATAAAGGGTCTAATTGATGAAGACATTTTTCTTGTGTAAATGAGAACTCCTACACCAAATTTCATAAGTTTCATGACTTAGAGGTCCATTTATCCTATTATAACTTGCATGATATATCTCATAATACATTATAATACACATGTAACACCTACTCTTATCATGACAAGTGTTCTTATGAGTCTTGGACTTGTCTTTTCCCACTTCTATCTTAAGTTCTATAAGTAGCTACCATTTTAGCCTTTGTAATCTAATACCACACCATGTATGGAAAAGCCATATTGAAATGAAATTGTATTTTACCTTTCAATATTAATTCAAGTTTTTTTTTAAGTTAATTAACAAATTTTGAAGTGTGCAAGTGATGTATGGTGATGTAAAGTGATAATTTTATATCCTCTCTTTCTTTATCCTTTCATGTTTGTGTAAGAGTTCCTATTCTAATAGGTCATATAGAGTGTAGTCAAGTGTGTTAGTTTCCTTTAAAGTTTATTATTATCCTTGGAGTGTGAAATATTTTCTCTGTTTCATTATCCTTGTGTTTCTCTATACATCTCATGTCTATATTGAAACACTCATGTTAGAAACCTTCTAAGACTTAGAAGCTAGTTTGTATGCCTTGATTCTTAGTGAAATAAGTATAATGGCCATGTGGAAAAAATATTGGTATATAATCCCCATAGAATATGTTCATTTCATGAAAATTTATAACTTTGTTCCTCATAAAAAATAACTAGTTTAAGTGATAATCATTTCAAGACATATTTAGAAAGTTAGCCCTTAAATTTAGAGGCTCATTTCCATTATAGGTACACCCACATACATAGAAGTGTTTCCATGTTTCCCAAATATAGAAGAGGCTTGAAAACCCTCTTATAATGTGAAATATTTGGTGACAATGGTTATGCCATGCCTGGTGAGACCATTATCTTCAAGACAACTTGTTAAGGTGAATGCTAGTATTGACAACATCAACTATAAATTGGTGTGTTACTCAGCATTTAGTGACTCCATCAATGTAAAATCTAGTTTAAGGCCATTTTTTTCATCAAATTTATTTCATAATTCATGGTTATCACTAGGTCATCATCTAGTAGAGTTTTAAATCCCATTAATCCACCTATTCAGCCTGAACTTCCTCTTGAATTTCAATATCCTCATCCTAATATGCCCTTTGAAGACCAAGAGGATTTTTCTAGGAAAAGAAGCCAAGAGAGTGAAGAGGTTGAATAAATTTAAGATATTTAAGAAGACACATTAGACCTCATTATTTACCTATAATCAATTCTCAAAATCTAATTCACCTACAAGTATATGATGACGTTACTCCTAGTGCCATGAAAGGTGTGCCCACATTTAATGGTCAGAGTCATATTACACCTAGTGAACACATTAGGTATATATCCAAAAATTTTACCTTACACAATGTCATTCAAGATAAAATTTCCATTAATATACTTTCCATATCCCTTAGAGGGGAAGATATTTATTGGTATATGACTCTAGAAGGTGGATGCATCACATCATGGGATGATTTTGGAGTGTTTTTGACATCAATATTTAGAAATGAAAGTGACCATTCTTCTCTCATACATTAGCTCAATGTGATCAAAAGAGGATCCAAAGAAATAATACATGAATTCAATGATAGGTTTCAAAATATTTGGCATAGATTGCCTCCTCCCATGAGGCCACCTTCTAATTTTGTGTTCTCTACATAATTGAGAGCCATTGGTATTAAAATTTCTATCATGCTTCAATCCATGGGTGATTCCACTCTTCCTGAAGCATATGAACTTGATATCAAAGCTAAGAATGATCTCATCCAAGATAGAAGGTTTCATATCAAGGTGTATATTCCTCCATTATCTCATAATTTTTATAATTCTGTAGATGTATCCCAAATTCCTAATGCCAATACCAAAAATAAGGCTACTCCTAAGAAGGCAAAAAATGATGTTGATTGACAGCCAAGGTATAAGTTCTTTGAGTCAAGGTGCCAAGCTCTAGAATCTCAAAATAGGAAATGAAATATGAATTAAGGTGACCATAAAAATCCATATCCTTATCAAAAACATTTTGTAAGAAATATGGAAGAAGAAGAGGTCAATTTTAGCCTAACTCTAATACGCCTACCAATGTGTACAATCCTAACTCAACCACCAATGCAAGTGAAATGGTACCAGTTCCTAGAAAATTGGTTCAAGGAAAATACTGGAAAGAAGTAAAATTAATGGATACAAATGAAGTTGGAGAGAAATATATTGTTTATCAAGGATGAGTTACTCCTCTCCTATCAATTGAAGATGAGGTCATGATGCAAACAAATGAGGATTGGCAGCCCCATGGAGAAAGTTTCACCAAGTTCTTGATTGAAGACACTTTTGTACTCAATAAATGAGCCTCTATTGTATATAATACAAGATAAAAGAATAAGGATATAGGATGTGACAATATCATGTGTAAACACTCATCCAATCATCCTCCAAGGTAGTAAAGCATGGCTATAAGTCTGACATCTCCAAAAGCTTCGACACCTCCTTCAAGTCAAAATGTGGTAAGATATAGGCAAGGTATCTCCATTACTAAAGCTCAAAACAATTTTTTACCTCCAAGGATTAAATAAAAGGTGAGTATTAAAGCCTTAAACATATTGAATTCCTTAAAAAGTGCTAAAGCATTAATCTCTTTGTGGGATGTCCTTCATATGCCTGACCAAATAGAGTTGTTACAAAAGCAATTGTCCACTATTCCTACTATTTATTCACCTTAAAGCCAAATTAATAGTCATGTTGTCCTTGAAAATATCCATAATACCATATTTTAACCATTTACTAAGTCTTATAAACCTCCACCATTCTATCTCACTCTCATAGTAGGTGAAAAATTGGTCCATAATTACATAGCTGATAGTGAAGCCTCTACTTCAGTCATGCCCAAAGTTGTAATTAATAAGTTGGGCCTAAAATATAAAACTCATATCAAATGAATTCTCCAAATAGATGGTACACCTAATAAAATACTAGGTATTATTAAAACCTTGAAGGTATTCTTGCATGATTGTCCTAATTTTCCTATCCTTCAAGATATAGTTATTTTGGACCTCCCAACTCACTTTGCAATCTACCTCTAAAGAGACTTTATAACCAATATTGGTGGATATATAAAATATTATTGGTCCTTATTTGCCTTTAGGACAATATATGGGACCAAATTGACCATTATAACTCAACATCTTGTAAGGTTTCACATTGAACATTACATTGAAACAAGCTCTAACTTGAATTGTGTGATCAATGAGAAAGAGGAGCCTAATGTTGAGGATGGAGATTCTAAACTTGAATAAATTTCTGATTTTTTCTTGTATTAGTATGGTGTAGATACATATGGACATGATCCTTATGCATAGTTTCAAAACTGACCTTGGGACTTATATCATGCATGAAGAGCCATTTGAAGGAGCTAAAGTAAGTGTCAAACATTCTCATGCTACTGAAGGTAACTATATGATTCATGAATATGATGATCATATGTTTATTAATATAAATGAACATCATAGTGGGAAAAATTATAGCTTTATCCCTACCATTGATGATGATGTTTTTGATGATGACACTCATGAAGTGGATGAGAATGACTTGTGGCAAAGGTTTGATGTCATATGTCATGAGTTTGATTAGCTTGGTAATGTTACTTCCCCTCTCAAGAAGTCTATATATAATTTGCTTAATGTATCTAATAAACATGATGTTTATTGTCTCAATAAGTAAAGTCTCATGTTGTGAATGAATAAGAACTATGGAAAAATCTCAATGCTAATTACAAGTAGTTTAACAAGTTGGGTAAGTCTCCTTTTTCCAAAAGAAATTACATATCTAATGATGAGATTATAAATGAGATTAATGATAATGTTTTCAAGTTTACTTTAAGATATGAAGGTGAATGCCTTTTTATTAATCAAGAACCTACTATCATGAAGCAATCTGATAATGCTAGTGTCTAATAAGTTATATACATGGATAATGAAGTCAAGGAATATCTGGATATGTTTATTGGATAATCAAAAGTTCCATATGATGTTAAACCACCTTCAAGGGTGTTGGATGGTAAAATATAAGAGTTTGATACTCAAAAACATCAAGTACTTTTTATCCCAAAAAATACAAGGTTAAGGAGACTATCATACACTCCAATATACATTTTTTTGGACAACATACAATAGATATAGTAGAAATCACAATAGTTGTATCCCCAATAAAAATTCTTAGATAAAAAGAGATATCATTCATAAATGTCTCAAACATTTCACTTTTAGACTTAAGAAGATTCAAAGGTGGTAAGTTTCTTGACCATGCACATATGCAAGTGATTGATGATGAACATGCTCCTCATGCTAAGATGATTTCATGGAGTGAAAAATATGCAAGGGGGATCCTATTTGACCTTGGTTGATGTATGAACAATTGTTTCAACTAAAAAATGAGGTTTTTAAATAGTATAATAGGTGTGTGTGTTTTTGTTTAGTTGTGTTGTGTTCTATAAGTGTTCTAGTGAACACGTGTGTTTATTTTTTGTTTGCCTTGTTTTATGTGTCTTTCCTTGTGTTTTATATTTTTTCAAAAAAAAATTGTGTCAAAACTAGTGTACATGTGATTCCATGGCCCAATGGATAGGATTAGGCAACTAGTCTTGGCATAACAAGCATACCACCCTTGGGAAATCACCAAAAATGTTAACCATTTTGACCATAAGTCAAAATGGGTCAACTTCCTATAGTTAAACACTTATATATGGGTATAATATAGTGTCATAGGGTGGGTTTTATCATTAAATGTAATTTTATGCCATTTTTGCCTTGGTCATGGTTTAGTTAAGTCTTAGGCCAACTTGAGTCACTTAGGGGTCAATTTAGGGTTTTATATGAAAGTGGCATGGTTTTGAATGTGTCTAAGTATCATATTTTTATTAGAAACATCCAAGATGTTATATTACCTATCAAGAGTGTCAGTCCCATATGAATCTTGTAGGTTCTCTAACTGAAGATCAAGAAAATAACTAAAAAAAGAGAAGTTTAACACTTGTATAGCCTATAAGGGAGTGTGAAACATGTGAGAATCTTGTGTAATGAGTATTAAACTTACATATACTCATTTAAACGTTTTCATCTTTTTAAGTGATAAAAATGGTAAAAAACCATTTTAATCCTTCTTCACCCTTCTAAACATACTAAAATAGTTAATAGGTTTATGATTGGTACCACTTGGAAAATTTTTAGACCAAATACCTTTGTGATAGTACACTCAGAGATATTAATTTTCATAACAAGATTTCATTGATTGGTCAACTTTGCTTTATGAATCATCTCTAATAAGTTGACTGTGTTTTTTGATCACTATTTCCCGTACCCTATAGGTTTTGCTCTTATTTGGATAAGTCCATATAATTTAACTAATGGGATTGACTCCAAATGACATAGACATATTAACCTCATATTACCAATTCTTGATTTCATGTTTCAAAGTATTTTTATTGGCCAAGTATCTCAAAGTTGCAAGTGAAGGCACCATTCTATGTTGGAGGTAGGTTTCCATCATTTTTAGAATCTTCATGCCTCGATAGAGATTTTAGAGGGTGAAAATAGGTTTATATCCATGTTAAAATGTTCTCTTAGTACCATTCAGTTTCAATTTCATTCTCCAAGGCAACTTTCCATGGTATTGTAGTAATAAGTACCATACAGTTAGTTTGTTATATGACTACCATACACATTCATCTAGGTGAGCTATGCAAGGATCTAAAACACATCCATGGGATTGTGATTGAATTATTAAGGTGTTTGGAATGCTCTTAGAACATGAAAAAACAAATTAATCCCAAGGTGGCACCATAGAGAGCATGAGAATACAAATCCTAATATACACACAGTCTTCCACCATTGATGAACATGCACAGGAATCTACCAACAAGACATCATATTGGAAATTAAGCCTTGATATTTTTTCAAATCCTTTAAATATGGAAGAGTCCATATATAGAATTTATGATGGTATAGAGTGGGTTAAAATTATATATATATACTCACTACCTATAATACTACTCATTACCTGCACACATGCAAAAGTTCACATATAATTGGTATCACAAAGAGATGAGGTGCCATATAGGAGTGTTTAATCATGTGGTGGAAAAATTATTGAAGTCCTAGTATGTTTTAGAGATACTATAATACACATTTTGAATGATAGGTTGGTAGGTAAGATGGGATATTACCTTCAAAATTGAAGGGACTATGTCTAGGGACCATTTCTCTAAAAGACAAAAATAGTTCACCTAGTCATTTTGTTGAAATCATATGACAAGGTTACCATGGGTTATGAAAAATAAAAATACACTCATCCTATATCCCTATCATATGTTTCAATATTAAAAAAGGAATAAGTTAATTTATTCATTTTTTTTCTTACTATAAATACCCAAAGATGCACCTTTGACCACTGAAATCAGGTAGTGACATCTACGGGGTTTGAGCTATAAAGAGACCTCTTCACCCAAGATTGTAGTGTTAGACTATGCCTCCATGTTTGAATGGTTATATATGGTTAAAAATAACATTTATGATCTAAATATAATTTAAATAGGATGATATACTATGTTTGGGGTCCCATCCACACCTCTAGGTGTCTCTTGCATGAGATGTTGATATACATTTGACTATGGAATCCTATAAATCCATAGTATAAGCTTGGGAATGGAAGAAAATTTAAATTTTTAGAGAAAATTTTGAGTTTGTAAGGGAATTTTTTTCCAAGTAATATAAAACTTGAGTTAGAGAACTAGGTCTTTTGGCTTGGTAGGTACACCTACAAGTATAACATGGTCAAAAATGACCACCTACAACTAACTATAAGTATGCACAGTCCATGAGTTAGGCCTAAAAATGTAACATAAATAGATGAGATAAATTTAAAATTTCACTAAAACCTCATAAGACCTTATAATTATAAGATATAATATGGCACATTTCTCAAGAGATTAAAATATCCAGCTATAGGCTCATTTTTCCTTAACACAGTTGGTTGTGGTTGACTGTGATGAACAATGAATAAGTTTGGGGGATGTGAATGTTGGAATTGAATAAGTATGATATATATGAGTCCAAAAAATGTATAATTATCCTAGGAGATTATAAATGTGAATCCAAACATTTCCTTTAATCCTAAATATGCAATACCACCTATAGGAAGGAGAAACACAGTCATAACCATATGACTTCAGTCTTGACCAATCATGCTGTAGGAAGGGTTATGTAGGAGGTTAAAGTGATACATAGTCCTAAAACATACTTATAATGATAATTATAGTCTCAATAGTCTATTTATGTTGGATATAATATATATAAAGGGATCTAATCAAGAAATGCATAGTCTATACCTTAAATCCTGCACACAGTTCCTTTCCCAACAGTCTATCTTAGGTCTTGAGAGAGTTAAAGGGTATAATCATGTGACCAAGGGAATTTTTTTATTATAAATAACCTCCATCACTTGGATAATCTCCTATAATAATCAGTTTTTCTAAGGAAATAGGGGAAGTCCTGTCTATTTTGTCTCAGACAGAGGGTACTCCCATAGAATGCAAACCCTATAAGTTTTGAGGAAAAAAGATAATAAAGTGAACTAAAAGCTGATAATACATTGAAATGATTTTATAAAATATGTATAATTCATATTAATACATGATAAAACATTCTTAGGGGTTTGAAGCTAGACAAGTGGTCCAAACCTACAAGGGTTACAGTTAAAGCCTTTAGGCAAGGTTTTGGCCTAAATCCCAAATGGGAGGTCAATGTCACTTATACCATTAAGAGAAAAATACAATGAATTAGAGAATGTTTTTGATGATATTACATATGTTTATAATATTCCACTTTGTATATAAAACATAATAAATCCAATTTTGGCTCAAGGACAACATTAGGCCTATGCAAAATGAGGGACCAAGCTCGTAGGGTAGCTTTGGATGCTCACATATTATTGGAGGTTTTTCATGGAGGTTGAAAGAGTTTGGGGAAGTTAAAATGGGTCCTAAAAATTGATATTGTGTAATCTTTTTTTGATATTATAGTGTCCCATCTCTATGAAGAAAGCTTAAGAGAAAAAAGAACCTAAAACCCTGAAAAACCCTCAATAAGGACCCGACTGAGAAAAAAAGGATGGAAATCTATCTATATGAGATGTAATGGGAATGTAAGTGAATAAAACTTGAATTTTAATCTATTTATATCCTTCCCATATACTTTAGGTGTTTCATACTTATAAAAACATGATGAAATTTAGATTTATTTGACTATTTTTGATGTTATTTAAGGTTTTAAGATGTTTCAATAGACGTAAATAAATTTTGGGGAAGGATTAGGACTTTATATATATATATATATATATATATATATATATATATATATATATATATATATATATATATATATCTGTGTGTGTGTGTGTGTGTGTGATCATTTAATGATTCATAAAAACTCGTAAGTGTGTCTACCATCACCTTCATCTTAGCCACTCAAAACTGGCAAAGTGAGAAGGGTGAGAACTTTAAGTGGGTGGCCTTTTAAGGTCTACCTAAGTAGTCTAAGGCCATCAAAAGGTCTTTAAAAGTGTAATTCACCCCCTTCTATGTATTTTTTATGGAAAACTAAATCCAAATTTAAGGCTAAGTGTAAGGGATAAGTGAAAGAGGAGTTTTTTTTACTGTAGGTAGTGATGGCTCACCTCCAAAAGAATATATATGATTAGGGATTCATCTAATGCATGGTAGAGAATGTTTAAAACCCATACCCATTATTTCAATCATGATATATAACCATATTCAATTGTGTGACTTTCCAAAGAGGCTAATTGATGAAGGTAATTTTCTTGTGCAAAATGAGAATTCTTACTCCACATTTCATGAGTTTCATGACTTGTAGGTCCATTTGTCCTATCAGAACTTACATGGTATATCTCCTAATACATTTTAATACACATGTAAATCCTCTCAGCATGAAATGTGTTCTTATGAATCTTTTACTTCTCTTTTCCCACTTCTCTCTCAAGTTCTATAAGTAGATGCCATTTTGGCCTTTGTAATATAATACCACACCATGTATGGTGAAACCCTACTAGAATTTCATTTTATTTTGAATTTGAATATTAATTAAAGTCTGGTTTTGAGATCATGAAAAATTATATAAGTTTTCAAGTGATGTATGGTGATGTAAAGTGATAATTCCCTATCCTTTCTTCCCTTATCCTTTCATGTTTGTGCAAGAGTTCTTATTTTAGTAGTTCAAATAAATTATAGTCAAGTGTGTTAGGTTACTTTAAAGTGTATAATTATAATTTGATTGTAAAATATGCAATATATTTAATTTTCCTTATGTTTCTCTATACATCTCACCTAAATATTGAAACACTCATGTTAGAAACCTTCTAGGACTTAGAAACTAGTTGGTATGCCTTGATTCATAGTGAGTGAAGTATGATGGTAATGTGGAAAACATCTTGGTGTATCAACCCATTAGAATATTTTCATTTCATACAAGTTTATAACTCTTTTCCCCATAATCAAGCACTATTTTAAGTAATAATAATTTCAAGACACATTTGGGGAGCTGGCCCTTAAATCTAGAGGCTCACTTCCATTATAGGTATACCCACATACCTGGAAGTGTTCCCATGTTGCCAAAATATGGAAGAGGCTTGAACACCTTATTATAGGGTCAAATATTTTGTGAAAATATGATCTTATCTAACTACCATTAATTTATTAGGGTCTCATGCAAAATTTGTATGTGCCAACAAGCATGAGAAACTTCTTCTTGGGTCTGCAACACTCCATTTTGTACACATAATCAACCTTACCATAGGTTTTGATGCTTTATATTTTACATATTGACTTTAAATTTTTTATACACACTTAAAATGATATTTCTCACATTTTTCAATGCTTTCAAGAGCATTTCCACCTTTTTAAATGATCTTGATCCCTCATTAGGTCACTTTGCATACTAGGCCTTGTACTATTGGTCATACTTGAACTATATTCAATACTTCATCCACATTTTATGTGACCTCATACCATGATCATACATTTCCAATATTTCTCAAATATATATAATATGAATCAAAGCATCATGCTAATAGGCCTATGCCAATTTACTAGGTTCCTCAATTAAGACTCCAAGAACTCAACATTAAGAACAACAAAGATAAAATAAAATGACATAAATGACACTTTAATTAAATCAATGATAACTTCATGTATACATTTTCACACATTCCCAATATTTTCCCTTATATGCATGTTATGATCATATCAAGGTTTAATAAAAACATATATGTTAACCCTAAACCTAACTTAAAATATAAATGAGCTCAATATTCTTAAATCATTAGGACCAATGTAGATCACCCTTAGGCAACTAAACAAAATATTTATGTATATATCCTATTCTTCATTACAATGATGAAGTGAGATCTAAGATACAACAAAGATCAATGAAGAACATTCCCAGATCTAGTCATTTTGACACATTATTAAAATTATAAAATTATTTATATTGTCATTTATAATGGCTTATTTTAGTCTTAAATTATTTTTTAAGTGCAAACTTATTTTTTTAAAAATTGGTTTATGTTAGTCTTCAATTGCTTATTAAGGGAAAGTAAGGGTGAGATGCACATTTTTTTATTTTAGTCTTCAATTATTTATAATTGAAAGAGGATTTTTTAATTTTTAGGAAAGGGTACCCCATTTAAAGAACACATATTGTATGCATATTATACTTTTTCATGATCTATATATATATCAAAATTTTTGGCATACATGCATGGATGTGGGAAGTTTTGTGTGTTTATTTTTATTTATATAATTTTTGGGTACTATCAACATCCAAATGGAACTTAATTTTAGGGTAGTGCAAGTTGTGATAAACTCAATCAACATGATACATTATTAAGATAGTAAAATGAATTAAAATAACATAAAAGACATTCATTAAAATCCCCTTAATAGGTAAATATAATAAATTTTATTTATTCAAGATAAACATGTACATACAGTTACCTAATGGGAAAAGTCTCATTATACTAAAAAAATCTATTCATAATATGATCTGAGAACATATTTCCACTCTCTTATTTGTATATTATTTTGTATCTAAGAATAGTATGTAATAAATATTTCCACTCAATATTTCACCCTTGGAGAGGTATTTAAAGCCTTATATAAATTGAGAGAAACATGGAATTACCTCTAGACCTATAGGTTGTTTATAACAGAGGTAAATATCTAGATGGAAGGGATAACTCCCTAGATTTGTCTTGATTTATCACTTAAAAACTAATTAGAGTATGAAAATGGATAATAAAATATATAAATAAAATTAAACTAAAAAAGAGGTGATACACAAAAATATTTGATCCAAAACTATTCTATGTTTGCACTTAAGGAGGTATAACTACAATATGATATATGCTTCAAGAGAGAGTTTCTCACATAAG
The DNA here is from genome assembly GCA_037957365.1 of Torreya grandis. Taxonomy (NCBI): domain Eukaryota; kingdom Viridiplantae; phylum Streptophyta; class Pinopsida; order Cupressales; family Taxaceae; genus Torreya; species Torreya grandis. The sequence continues at coordinate 452,416 of JARHVA010001746.1, read as the reverse complement.
TATTTCAAGCTAGAGACTATGTGAGTATTATATGCAAGGTTAGAGCTTCAAAGTAATGATAAGAAACTACTAAAAATCCAAAAACTTAACTATAAAATCACACTTGAATATACTTTAAGTGACATGCAATAAGATAATATAAGATATACTTAGGTGCACACAAGCAAGATAAGATGCAAGGACAAACACTTTTCTCACTATCATCTATCAACAACTAATTAAAAAAATAAAAATATGAACTTGGAAATTATGAAACATTTTTAATTTTATTTCTCAAGGTAAAAATGAGTAACAAAAATAAAATGGCTTTGACTACCTTTCTTGTGGATAGATTACAATGCCAAAACTAGGCATACTTATAGTACCAATGAGAGATAGAGAAATCCCATGAAAATAATGTAATCATGGGGGGGGGGTGTTAAAATAATTTATAAATATTATTAGTATTAATAAGAGTTAGGATGGAAAATTTTAAGGCTTTAAAAAGTGTCATTGGATCTCCAAACCCTTTAGAAACTGCCTCTAAGTTAGAAAGAGTCAGTTTTGAGGAGTTCACAAGTTTTATTGAAAATTGGTTTGATCTCCAATAGGAAACCTATTAAATTGAATTAAAAATTCATGGATATCCATGTAAAATTATGGTATGACACCTCACTAAGGTGTATGCATCATTACCTACTCTTGAAATAGGTCTTCTTAAAAGAGGGAGTTATTCTAACTCCTGGGTGCAGTCTGTGGTCTTGGCCAACAAAGAGATCATATGATTCTTGTTATAGAGCTTGTAGAAGATAAAAATAAAACTAAAATATTTAATAAACATCTATTTATGGATATTAAGGATTCAATTTACACCTTTAAATGGTTTCCATGCCTCTCAAATATTTGCTTTAATATTAGATATCTGCACTAGTTTGATAATTAGGACTAATTGCTCCTATTAGTTCATCTAAATGGTCATGAAAACTAAAATTAACCATATAATAAGGAATAATATCATTTTATCAAACTCAATAAATAATTATTAATATTAATGAGCCTTTAAGTCACCATGACCATTCTATTCTTACCAATCTAGATGATTGGGTCTCTCAATCCTAGTACATCTCAAATTGCCTTCCTTGTGTAGAACTATAGGAAAATTTTCATGAGTGTATGAGAAGAGTTTGTAGTATTATGATTTAATAAAAATATCATAATATCTCATATAATAGTTTTTAAAATTTCATCCAGGTCTATAACCTTCAAAATCATCAAAATTGGTAAAAGAGAGTGTATATAGTGTGTCCGTATAGATGACATCAACATCAAAATTCATGGTGAGGAGAACCAGAGAGATGTTGACAAGGTTAAATATTTTGTAGATATAAAAATATGAATTCTTATTCATTAGGAATAAAATCTCTGACATCACATTCATCCAAGGGTTTTAGTAGGGTTTAAGACTTGTTTGAGGTCTTAACAATCATTCATAAAGGATCAGCTATCAATTAGCCTCATTCCAATTGGAAAAATTTCTTAAATGATCTATTCACCTATACAAATGGGTTAGGTTCCCATGCAAATTTTTATCTATGATATTAACATAAAAAATTTATCCTTGGGTATCAAAACTAGTATTTTTGAACTTGAGAGAGGTCTAATTTGGGTTTTATCCCTTCAAACTCAATTATACTAATAATAATAGTTGAGACACCTTAAAAAACACCTCCCTCATCCAAATATATGATTTGGTAGTGGTTATAAACTCACTGTGTGTAGTTCATGTATTGGTCAGAAAACTTAAAGTGCTAGATCTACTAACCCCTTATTTTCCCTTAAGGGAATTCAAGTTTAAATCTATGATTTTATGCATCATAAGATTATGTTTATATATATTATATGTTTTTTAATTTATTTAGTGTCTCTCTATGGGATTTTACATGCCTAATTTATGTTTTAGGTCCAAATAAACCTCTAGTCTCAAGACTATCTCTTGCCATTGGAGTGGGCAAGGTCTGAGACAAAATAGTGAATATGCCTACTACTTTTATGGCCTTGGGGTTATTATAGGTGTCTTGGTACACTCATGAAAATATTATTTACCAATTTTTATGGTATGTATATGATTATAGAGGCCTCAAATATCTAATCTCTTCTCATGAGTAGTTGGATAGCCTATGTGTGGATTAGGCTTACATGCCTAAATGTGGATTTGAACATTAGGCCTTTAGCCATCTAGTATAAGGCTTGAAATAATTAATTCATAAAATTATGAAATCACTTACCAACTTCATCTCTTTCAAACCTAGTCATAGTTCTTTAATCTTTCTTTAAATCAAATAGGAACTCATAGAGAACAGATAAAAGTATAGCTGATGTTTGACTATATGTACACTTTGAAATCAGTTTGATCCATACTATTCATGTTTTAACATGTTTCCATTTGTTTCAAAATTATCCTGTGATTATTTTATCCATTGAGATGGATGTTAGAGCTTAATCTTACTTTGTTTCATTCATAGGCTTAAGACTAGTCTTCTCCTCATTATAGCCTATGTATGGCTTTTAGGGGATCTTGATTGCATATTGTCTATTTGGACCCTAAAATCTCATAATTTATCCTCCTTTCTCTATTTTATGTAGTTGGAGATCCAATTAGGTTTCAATCATTTCTTTATTGTATGCACCTTTAGCTCACCTACTAGTCTGTACAAATTGTAGGTGCTCATTAGGAGTCATGATTGTCTCTAAAAGTATTAAAGTATTAAATTTCATTTAAATGATATAAAAAATGGAATTATACTTGTTTGAGGTCCTAATTAATCTCGAACACCTTAAAAAACATCTGATTCTTTCTTTTCAGCTTGAAAATGGGTTACTTCTCCAAGTAGGTTTATAGGTGTATTCTACTTATGAATATCGATTCATTAGGAATTATATCATCATGAGAATTTATTTATACCTTATATGGATTATGTGGGAGGTTTTTTATGCTATAGGACCATATAAAGTTTTAAAATGTTCATTAGTCATGTTGAAAGCTCCACTTAGTGAGGTAGACCTGTGACCTGAAGAAACATGGAGATCCTTGCATTTGCATACACTATATGAAAAGGAATGATGGAATTAGAGAACCCATTAGTCCCTTTTCAATATCAATTAACACTTTTTCTACAATAATGAGCTCACATTTGGAATAAGATTGCCCAAAAGTCTAGGTGGTGGGGTTTAGAGACTTCTTCAAGTAGCTAACCTTATTAACATTTGTTCATAGAGAATAGGAACATGACCCAAAGACAAATGAAATTAATCTCAAGATCATTTGGGTACCCATTCCTAGTAAAAATATTAGGAACCATATCTTCATATTATGTATGAAACATGCATTCGCACATGATCCTTGCAAACTTGCCAAAGAACCCGATGAAGTGGAAATTGAGTATTTTGCCATTTTTGTATTTGTGAAACTTTTATGAACATTAAAAACACATGTGATAGGTTTAGAGTCACTTTTCATATGTTTACTCTTGAAGATGACTGTATAAATGATTAGAAATACCCCTTTTATCTCAATTTTTCCTTCTTTGAGCTTTGAACCTACAAGGTCTGACTATCTTCTGACTTGATCTAACATTAAGAACGTTAGAAAACATCTACTCATGATATAAAATGACCACTATACATACCACGCTTTATATTTATCTTGAAAGTGACTTAAAACCCTTAAGAAGCAATTTTAAGTGTAGAGAAAGCTATTGAAACTAAAGTGACCTCATGGAGTTGACATTTCATTTAACCAAGACCCTACAAGACTTTTATAGACTCTATTTTACCCCCTATGAAATCTTTTACAATAAATAATATTTTAAAAGACACCTATTTTCCACAATATAATCCTTAACATCCCCAAAAACCTTAATTTATGCTGAAAAACCTTAATATCTCAAAGGTGACTAGAAATGGTTTTAAACTCATGATTTAGCAATGTAAAGACAAAAATGAGCTATTAAAACCTATAAAAAAATTATATGAGAAGGATATAATTAAATAAAATTGAAATCAAAGAGATCAAAATGTTGTCACATTTTGATAAAATTCTTGGTGACTTTTTAGGGTAGCCTACTTGCTAGACTATGAGACTAGTAGCCTTTCTTGAACCATTAGGCAAGGGAGTCCTGGTAGAGAATCTTTGAAAAAAACTAGATCAAGATTAAAAAAAAAACCTAAAAACACCACATCACACAAGGAAATAAACTACACTATGTTTAAATCATTTAGGAAACACCACACACAAAGAATCAAACTAACAAACCAAACAAGAAAAAAAAGCAAATGTGCATAAGCACTTATTCAACACACACCACACACCTAATTATGTACATGAATAAAATTCATATAATAATTATAATGGATTCAAGTGGATCCCATTTATATTGATATCTAATGCCTCTCCATTTATTCTTGCTAATTAGAAGTAATTTTTATACTTGTACTTGATGATGATGCATGGCCCACTCCACAAGGTGTCAAACTTGGTGTGTCTCCTTAGCTTTGGTCTATCTTCATCCTTATTCAGTACTATATCACCCTCTTGGGAAAATATTGGAGTTGATTTATTATTAAAATACCTCTTTATTAACACTTGATGATGTTCCCTGGCTTTGTCAGCATTGTCTAAAGTCTCTTGTAACTCCACAAATTCTATCAACCTCACCTCCATTAGAGTATTTTAAAGTAATTATAATTGATGTGCTAGCTCTAAGGTAGGTAGATATTGGGATATGGATAACCTATCTTCCCTCCCATAAATAAGAATAAAAGGAGAGTTACCTATTGACCTTTTGGGTGTGATCTCATCAACCCATAGGGTTATCTTCAACTTAGTGTGTCAAGCTCTTTGGTTGCTCTCCAAAGTCTTCTTGATGATCTTGATTAGGTTCTTATTAGTAGACTTAAACAAAAAATTACCTTGAAAATAATAGTTAGATGATGTACATAGATATATACCATTACTACTTGCCCAATCAATTATCTTAACACCCATGAAAACAAGTGTATTATCTAAAATGATGGTAAAAGTGTTAAGTTGTGGAGCTAAAAGCTTCACCAAGAGGCTAATCAGGGAGTTATTGAGTGTAACCAGTAACCGGCACCGGCAGTATTACTGATGTCGATTAGGCAGGGACCAGGGATCAACCGACGTCGGTCACGAGCAGACCAACAACAACCGATGTCAGTCACCTGCACATGTGCATGCTTCTGCATGTGTTTCCAGAACATGTTTCTAGAATTAGACTCATCTAATTTAAGAGGTTAGAGAGTGTTTGCATGTTGAAGACTAATTTAAGTCTTGAGTCTATGTTTCTAATTATTGTATGCATGGGATCCTATTTAAAGACCTATGAGGCATGTATTGTAATTAAAAGGCAAGTAAAGTATTGAAGCAAGAAAGCAAGGTCAAAGGAGATTTGCAAGGTGTAAGGTAAAGGAGATTAGCTGAAGCATTCAAGGAGGGGATAACAACTCAGGTTGTTGAGTTGGTTGTGGTTGAGCAAGAGAGAGAGAGAAGAAGTCCTTGAGGTGTGGCAAGCCTTAGAGGTGGAATAAGAAGTGGCATCTTCTTTATTGTATTTTCTTCTGAAGATTATTTAATACAAGATTATTTATTGTCTCTCAAATTCTTTGTTGTTTCAAGTTTCTAGTTACTTAATCATTCTGGTATAATTCCGTGTTTAATTGCTTATAAGAAAAGTAATCAATTGTGCTTCCTTGGAGGGGTTCCTAACAGCTGGTATCAAAGCTACGGTTTGCAGGGAGTAGGTTATTATTTGATTACAAGTCATTCTTAGGGGTTTCTGATTGAGTGGGAGTTCATCAATGGTAGAAGAAAGTAAGCTACGAATGGAGAAGTTTAACGGCAAGAATTATCAACTATGGAGGATGCAGATAGAAGATTATCTGTATTAGAAAGATTTGTACTTACCGTTGGGTGGGGCTGCATGCAAGCCCATAGATATGAAGGATGAAGAATGGGAGGTTCTTGATCGGAAGGCTCTAGGATCCATAAGGTTGAGCCTTGCATCGTTTGTGATTTCTAACTTATCACAATGTAAGACAACAAAAGAGTTGATAGAATCTTTGGGAAATCTATATGAAAAGCCCTCAGCTTCAAATAAGGTATTTCTTATGAAGCAGTTATTTACTTTGCAAATGCAAGAAGGTGGATCGGTACATACTCATCTTAGTGATTTCCATGGTTTGGTAAACCAATTAGCTTTAGTCAATATTGTTTTTGATGATGAAGTAAAGGCTCTCTTAATTTTATGCTCTTTACCTGAAAGTTGGGATAGTTTGGTAATGGTAGTAAGTAATACTGTGTCTACTTCTAAAATATTAAAAGTTGATGATGTGGTTGGTGTAATCTTGAATGAATAAATACATAGGAAAAGCACAGGTGAATCATCATCAAGGAATGCTCTAAGTGCAAAAAGTAGGGGAAGGCAAAGAGAGAAGGTCGAGCAAGGGAAATCAAGGTTGAAGATGGGAGGAAGATCCAAATCCAGAAATGGAAGTATCACCTACTAGTTTTGTGGAAAGAAAAGACACATAAAGAAAGAGTGTTGGTTTAGGGAGAAAGAAAATCAACATGAAGGTAAGGAAGAAGCAAAGGATGCAGGTATTGTGGCACAGGATGCTCTCATACTTTCTTTGGATAGTCAGATAAAATCATGGGTTTTAGATTCTGGTTCTTCTTTTCATGCATCCCCAAATAGAGATTTGTTCCATGAGTATGTCTAGGGAGACTTTGGAGAGCTTTATTTAGGGGATGGTATGCCTTGTCAAATAGTTGGCAAAGGGAAAGTGCAGCTGAAATTGTAGATGGACAACACATGGGTGTTGAAGGAGGTTATGCATGTCCCAGTTCTAAAGCAGAGTTTGGTTTCTATAGGAAAGTTGGGTGATGAGGGATGCATCGTAACCCTCACAGTGGATTCTTGGAAGGTTACCAAGGGTGCACTTGTTTTAACAAGAGGTAAGAAAGTAGGTACTCTTTATCTATCTACTTGTATTACTGATTCTACTTCTGGTTTATCTACTTCAGCTGTAGATTCGAAGATGTGGCTTAATAGCTTGGTCACATGAATAAGAAGGGAATGGAAATTCTTGAGTCAAAAGGTATGAGTTCATATTTGGAGGGCAGTGATCGAGTTCATTGTAGGAATAGGAAATTTGATGCTTTTGACAAGAATAGGGAAGCCTTGGTGTTTATGGAGGAGATGGTGGACAAAGATCAGTCACAGGGGCTGAATAATTCTGAGCAGGGCAGTATGGATAGAGTTTTGATCCAAGATGAGCTCACAGGTGAAAAAGTCATCACTTACAAGAACACATAGTTACCAACGTCGGTCACATGGAACCGACATCAGTCAGGCAGGTATCGACATCGGTCATGTGCAGACCAGCAGGGTCGATAGTGTCAGGCAGGAGAAGACCGACGTCGGTCAAAAAGGAACTGATGTCAATAGAAGGGACACTAGTGTTAGCTAGGGAAATGACGTCAGCAGTCAGGGTTAGTGCAGGGAACTGACATCGGTCGGGTGTAGACTGGGAGATGGCTGAGATCAGTCACTGGAACGGATGTTGAGTGGATAGCAAGATGTCAAGGAGTCTCAAATGCCCATATGGAGGTAAAAAAAGGTAAGTTAACCTCATATTCATTTTTCACCTTCTTTATATTAATTTTTGCTTATTGATGGTCAAGAACCAGGAAGATGTGAAGAGGCAATGTAGGTAGAATCTAGGAAACAGTGGGAGCTTGGCATGGATGAGGAGTGTGAGTCCTTGGAGAAGAACCAAATAGGTGTTTGTTGGTGGAGTTATCAGCTAGAAGAAAGCACTGATAGAGGAATGGATTCCCAGGTTAGAGAAGAGAGTGGATGGACACGTGAGATAGAAGGCTAGAGTATATGGTCTTGAGCAGGCTGCAAGACAATGGAGGTTTAACCATTGTGTTTTCTTTTACCAGGTTGGATAATATTAGCTACATTATCCTGTTACTATTTTGTGTGCTTGTTGTAGGGTTACACATACAGGGAGTTTTTGAGCTAAAGGTAAAGATAGTTCAGAGGTGTGTCATGAAGAATTTGGGAGCAGCAAATTTTTTTTGGCATAAGAGACATTGAAGATCACAGGTTGATTTTGTCTCCAGTGGGAGCTGATATGAAGAAGGTGTAGGTGTAGAATCGGTAAGTACACTAAGGGCTAGACAGTTCAAGCTGAGATTAGAACAGTGTTTGAAATCACATGAGGTCTAGTAGACTTGAGTTTTCCCAAGCAGTGGGAGTTGTCAGAGAGTTTGGAGCCAATTCGAGAAAGAAGGAGTACTGGAGTGCAGTTTAGTGGATTCTCAGGTATTTGAGAGGGACCAGCAGTAGGTGTACATGTTGTGCAGGGTCAAGGTCTTCACTACATGGAGTTGTAGGTTTGAATGTGGTAGGTTACTTGGATGACAGGTGTAGCATCACAGGATGTGTGGTGGTTGGTCTTCAAGATTGAGTTTGAAGATGGAGGTGCCTGAGATGGTTAGTGGAGGTTGCTGTACAGGTGCAGCTATTTATCTCCAAGTGGGAGATTGTTAAGTTATGGAGCTAAAAGCTTCACCAGAAGGCTAATTAGGGAGTTACTGAGTGTAACCAGTAACCAGCATCGGTATTATTATTGATGTCGGTCAGGCAGGGACCAGGGATTGACCGATGTCACTCAGGAGTAGACCGATAGCAATCGATGTCGGTCACCTGTGTGTGTGCATGCTTTTGCATGTGTTTCCAGAATGTGTTTCTAGAATTAGACTAATCTAATTTAAGATGTTTGAGAGTGTTTGCATGTTGAAGACTAATTTAAGTCTTGAGTCTGTGTTTCTAATTATTGTAATTAGAGGTCTAATTATTGTATGCATGGGATCCTATTTAAAGACCCATGAGGCATGTACTATAATTAAAAGGCAAGTAAAGTATTGAAGCAAGAAATCAAGGTCAAAGGAGATCTACAAGGTGTAAGGTCAAGGAGATCAGCTGAAGCATTCAAGGAGGGGATAACAACTCAGGTTGTTGAGTTGGTTGTGGTTGAGCAAGAGAGAGAGAGAAGAAGTCCTTGAGGTGTGGCAAGCCTTAGAGGTGGAAGAAGTGGCATCTTCTTTATTGTATTTTCTTTTGAAGATTATTTAATAAAAGATTGTGTATTGTCTCTCAAATTCTTTGGTGTTTCAAGTTTCTAGTTACTTAATCATTCTGGTATAATTCCATGTTTAATTGCTTATAAGAAAAGTAATCAATTGTGCTTCCTTGGAGGGGTTCCTAACAAAAAGGAGTTCCAAACCTTGTAGCAATGCCTTCATAAAACTCTAAAATAGAATTCTTATTAGCATCCTTTAATGTAAATACCTCGACCCATCTTGTAGAGTAATCAATTTTTGTAAGGATCCACTTATGGCCAATACTTTATGGAGGATTAATCATGCCACTGTAGTTAAGACCCCATTACATGAAGGGTTGATCCCCTTGAATAGGTCTTAATGGGAGAGATGCAAGTATTTTTTTTCCTACAATAAATCAGATTGAGCATAAATTATTACCCAAAAATATTAGTCTTTGAAGATGTTAGGCTAATAGTATCTTGCCCTCATGATCTTTGCAGCTGTGGTCTTTGGAGAAAAATGACCTCCTACTACTCTATTATGAAATTTTTTAATCAATACACCAAAATTATCATTATCAATGCATGTCAATAATACACCATTTATATCTCTTATTAAAATTACACCATCAACAAGAAAATAAGGGATAGTTTAAAATCTAAAATACATTATTTTGGACCTACTCAAGCCATTAAGACACTCACCTTTTTGGAAGAATCTGATGATGTTTTGTGTCTAACTTTGTAGAGGTGTGAGATCAGCTAGTTGAGGTCAATATTTATTAACCAAAACTTCCTCTTTTAGTCCATGGAAATCTTAATCCAAGTGCAAACAAATAAAATTATCTCTTATTAACTTGGTCACCTTGATGTCAACATCATATTGCATTACCTTTGTAATCTACCTTGCCCTCTTTTCATTGAGATCTTTACTCAATAGGAAATCTTTAGTGCTAGGATAAGATACCATGATGTGAGTCCTATTATTTTAAACCATGTGTAAACTTATTTAGTTATATTACAATATCAAGCATTTATTTCTACACAAATGTATATTTGGATTCATAATCGTCCAAACCTTGACTAAAGAATGCAATAGGTTGTTTAACATCCTCATCATTATTTTGCATAAGCATAGTTGAGATGGTGTCAAGGTTATAAAATGTATATAAAATTAATTATTTATAAAAATAAATATTTACAAGAGTGGGAGATTGTGTAATTGCTTGATTTATGGATTCAAAACTACTCTTACCTTCCTTATTCCAAGTTAAAACCTGATTCTTCTTGAGCATGGCTATGATAGGCTTCATCAAATATTCAAAAATATGAATATTATCACAAAGTTTATCTTGCCTAAAATACTTTGGATTCATTTCTTGTGTAAGGTAAATGATAGGCCTAGAATAGCCTTTATCCTTTCAGGGTGAATGGCTAGGGTATCCTTAGAAATAATGTGTCCTAGAAGCTTACCTTGATAGACAACAAAGATGCACTTTTTTGGGTTAAGAGACACCCCATACTATCTACACCTATAAAACACCTACTTATATTTTTCATGTGGTCATTTTAATCTTTTGAGAACATGGTTATATCATCAAGATACACTAGCAACATCTCATTGATTAAGCCTTTTAAAACCATGTCCATTTCCCATAAAAGTGGCACAAACATTTAACAAATCAAAAGGCATCTTCCTATAAGTACAGGTCCCCCATTTTTTAGTAAATTATATCTTTAATTGATCATATTCATTCACCAAAATCTGATTGTAACCAAAATATCCATTTAGGAGTGAGAAGCATTAGGAACCTTAAATAACTTGCAAAATTTACTCCATACAAGGTAAGGGGTAATGGTCCTTGAGTGACACTCTAATGAGGTATCTAAAGTCCACACAACCTATTATTTATAATAATCACAAGATTATCTAACCAAGTTGATGCGTGATATGAAAAATTATCTTAGACTCAAGAAGTTTGGTGAGTTCCATTCTCATGAGTTGTTTAACTTTAGGGTTGATAGGCCTTTGTTTTTGCCTAACTAGTTTGGGTGTGTGTTCTAATTTAATAGTATGATGGGATATAATAGGGTCAAAACCCTTTATATATTTATATTCCCAAGAAATATGTCATGGAATTATCTACACAAGTCAATGAATGCTTATTTTTCAGATGGAGAACATACTTTGCCTAGTTTAAGGAGCTTATCCTTTAAGATTAAGACTCTTTCACAGTTTTATTCCTTTGTAGACATTCCAACCTTATATTTGTTCCCTTGGTAATATTAATTGAATATTATCTCTATAGTTACCAATACCTTAGGTATATTATTTTTTCTTAGTTGTAGAATATGATACTCATACTGGACATGGAGTTTATTCTGATTTCTTGAAGAGAACTCAGCTTCATTTTATAATAATTATACAATATTCTTGTCATTATAAAAGACTTTATAAAATAATTCATTATCAAGAATGGAAGGCCTCAAATTACCTTTATATTTTATTGTTTTCATTCCTACTTTATGGTAGTAGGTGTGTCAAATTGTGCTCTTATAGCAGCTAACCTGTCGACATGCTTATTTTGTTCTCTTAGGATTGGTTGTATGTTGAATGAACTAAATTATTCAATTAAATACCAAAAAATATGATTATAATACTTAATAAAATTCTTCTTGGTATCACTCATATTCCTTATTTTATGCACAATCAATTCACTATCTCCATATACTTGCAAATTATTGATTCCTTTTCTCTTTGCTCATTGAAGGCCATATCAAATGTTCATACTTGGCGACATTACAGGTACAACTAAAATGAAATATATATGAGTAATAATAATTATTACATGGATAAAAAAAATAACACCAAATCCTAAACTTATATTTCTCCTTGAAACATCAAATAACATCTTCCACATTCCATCACTCTCATTTTCCTCCTTAGTAAGTGAAGGTATAGGTGTTCCTTCCTCGTGTAAGAAATACACTCCCAAATAAATTTATTCCATGAAATAAAAGGGGTAATGTTCATAGGTATCATTACCATATTAATCCAATAAAAGGTGAGAAATACCTTCAAGAGGGTAAGATTATCTATTATCTATGTCATGATCCTCTTGCTCATTGATAATACAATTCATATTGGAACTAGTTTCAACATATGGTTCATTGTGGAAATTATCCAATGGATGTGTTAAAAAATCACCTTAGATCAATACCTCATTATAAAATATAATAATTACAAATAATCAGCAACATATCCTTCTATCTTGGTAGTCAAATCTCTTGATAGGCAAATAGCAAAATGTGCAGGCAGATCCACCACCACTATGTTTTATAAAATTTGAAAGCTTGGGCAATCATGTAAGAACACTTTCAAACCTTTTATGATCCCTATTGAATTTTAAGGTGTAACATAAAGATCAAACATTCCCTTGATATAAGGGTTATATTTTAAACTCAACTTATCTACAACTAGTTTAGGTATAACTGAAGTGTTTTCCCCACTATCCACAATGAACTTATGGACTAGTTTATCTTCCACAATGAGGGTAAGGTAGAAAGTCAAGGAATTATAAAACTTGGTGGAATGTTAAAAAATATGATTATTTTAATTTATGAGAGATACACCACCATATTTTTAATATTTGGGGGAGATACGGAGTTGAAACAACTGCTTTTGGAGTTATTCCTTTTGACCAGGCATGTGGAGCCTCCCAAAGAGATATGCTTATCTTTGTATTTTTCAAGGAGTCAATAATATTTAAATAAGAAATAATATATTTTTATTGAATTATAGGAGGTAATGAATTACATTGATCTTTAGGTAATGAAGGTTGGGCTACCCTCCCCAAGTTCTAATTTTTAGGAGGTGCAAGACTTGTAGAGGCTACCACATTTGCATTCATACCTTGTTGTATTGAAGGAGGGTTGTTTGGAGTTGTATCCATGTATTGAGAATATCCAAAATATATTATATTTTTAATTTTTAGGTATGTAACTAAGGTTATTTAATTTAATACAAATGTATCCTCCATTTGGAAACTCATAAAGCTTGCTCTTTGATTACCACATTCTCTATTTATTTATTTTTGCATAGAGCCATCATCTTCTGATGTTAAGTGAGGAGTAGGCCCTCCTTGAGATACTAAGGCTTGAAAATATCCCTAATTATCATTCATGAAATGACCTTGAGTCTTCCCCAAATAATTTGACCATTCTTTTCCTTGAACTAGGTTGTTATGAACTAGAACTATGGCTCTTGTGGTGGGAGCAGAATTTAGGTTGTAGGCATTAGGTAGACCATTAAAATTAGGTTGACCTTGTCCCCTCCATTGACCATTATAATGAGGTGGAAATATATTTTATTTTTGAGGGTAATATCAAGGGTTTTAGTGATCTATAAATTGTTTATTTGGTTTCCTAATCAAATCTTCTAAGGCTTTACACTTTGCTTTCCAATCAATGACATCATCTAATCTCTTTGGAGAAGTTTTAGGCTTGTTTTTTATTTTAAAATTGGAGAAAGGCTTAGAGAAGTAACAAGAATGTTATAAAATATAGTCATTGAGACTTATGGAGGGAGTTTGATAGCTTGGATTGAACCATTCTTAGCTCTAATAACTATATCATAAACATCATACAAAACATATCCTCCCATGGATTGCAACATCTTAGTGGCATTAGGAGGGATGTCATCATAGGTAGAAATATTTATGAGATTTTAAATATTAAAAGCTGAGAATTCATGTTTCCTAGCCATGTTAACTTCAAATTATTCTTCACTCCCTTTCTATTCTTGAATTTCAAAACCTTACTTTTCTTTAATATTTTCTTTAGGGTTCTCAAGTGTCAAGAAAGGCTCAGGGTACTAAACTTCAAGAAGAAGTTCAAGATGAGGGAGTGTATTTTTAGGTTGATTGCCTCTACTAGAAATGGACCTAGCAAAGATCATGAAACATGAAAATAATGAAAAATTGGTGTGAAACCAGATATTACCTTTAGTGGAGCCACCAAATGTTGAGTGAAAAAAACTTATGTAGTTGTTGTCTTGTCATAGCCACCATTCACCTTGATAATAAGTTTTTAGGATAATTGTACCACCGTGCATGTTATAATTATTGTCACTAAATATTTCACCCTTGGAGAGGTAGTTTAGTACTTCTCCAAATTGAGTGAAACATGGAATTACCTCTAGACATGTGGGTTATCTATAATAGTGGTAAGTCTCTAGATTGAAGAGTTAGCTCCCTAGATTTGTCTTGAATGCTCACTTACTAACTAATTAGTATATGAAAAGGGATAATAAACTATATAATTACAATAAAACTAAAAAAATAGGTGATACATAGAAAAATTTGATCCAAAACTATTATATATTTGTACTTAAAGAGGTACAACTACAATCTGATTTATGCTTCAAGAAAGAGTTTCTCACAGAAGTATTTCAATCTAGAGACTATGAAAGTATGATAGGAAAGGTGATAGATTTAAAGGAATAATAAGACACTAATTAAAATCTAAACACTTAAATACAACATCACACTTAAATATACTCTAGGTGACCTATAATAAGATAATATATCCATACTTAGGTACACACAAGTAGGACAAAATGCAAGGACAAACACTTTTTTCACTAGCATCTATCAAAAACTCATTCAAAACCATAAAATATGAACTTGGAAAACTTGAACCAGTTTGAATTTTATTTCTCAAGGCAAAAATGAGTAACAAAAAAAGTAGGGCTTTTCCTACCTTTCTTGTGGATAGATTATAATGCCTAAATTAGGCATACTTATAGAACCAATGAGAGAGAGAGACATAAATCCCATGCTAAGAATAGAATCTTGGGGGGTTACAAGAATTTATATTAATGATTAGTCTTCATAAGAGCTATGAGGGAACATATAAAGTTTTGAATTTTTTTAATTTGATCTCCAAACCCTTTACAAACTACCTCTAAGTTAGAATGAGTTAGTTTTGAGGAGTTCACAAGTCCTCTTAAAAACTGGTCTAATATCTTATAGGAAACATATTCACTTACCTTAAAAATGAATGGACATCCACTTAAAATTATGGGATGGAACCTCAATAAGGTGTATGCATTATTACTTTCTCTTGAAATAGGTCTTGTTGAAATAGGGAGTTAGTCTAACTCCTAGGTATAGTCTGTGGTCTTCGACAATGAAGAGATCATTTGATTATTGTTGCATAGCTTGTAATTGATCAAGATGAACCTAAATTATTTCATAAAAATACATTCATGGATTTTAAGGATTCAATTAAGACCTTGTAAGGTTTTCCATGCCTTTTAAAGATTCACTTCAACATTGGCTATCTATACTAGTTTGATGTTAGGCATAATTGCTCTTATTAGTTCATCTAAATGGTCATGAAAAATGAAAAGGACCCTAGTATAAGTCTCAAAATAATGTTATCAGACTATATAAACACTTAATAATATGAATGACCATGACCATGCTATTCTTTCCATTCTAGATGACTAGGTTTCTTAATCCTAGTACATCTCAAATTGCCTTCCTTGTGTAGCTTTGTACGAACATATTCATGAGTGTATGAGAAGAGTTTGTTATTTTAATAATTAGGAAACATATAAAATTGCCTCATATCATAGTTTTCAAATGTTAATATAGGTATATACCCTTGAAAATCATTAAAAGTGGTAAAATAGAGTTATCTAGGGTGTCTATACATATGACATCAACATAAAAATTCATGGTGAGGAGCACCAAAGAGATATTAACAAGGTTAAAAAGTTTCTAGAGCCAAAACCATGCATTTAGATTAATTAGGAAAAAAATCTATCACATCACATTCATACAAGGGTTTTAGTAGGTTTAAAAGCTATTTGAGGTCTTAATAATTGTTTATAAATCACTGACCACTAATTGGAATCATTCCACTTGGAAAAAATTCTTGATTGACATATTTACCTATCCAAAATGGATCATGTTCCCATGAAAAATGTGAGATATGATATGAACATAGGAAATTGCTCCTTGGGTAGCAGACCTAATGTTTTTGAGCTCAAGAGTGGTATAATCTTGGTTTTAGTCCTCCAAACTCAATTCTACTACTAGGAATAGTTTAGACACATTAAAAACCACCTTACTCATCCATTTATATGATTTGGTAATGGTTATCAATTCCTTGTGTGTATTTGGTGTATTGGTCAGAAAACTTGAGGTGATATTTTTGTTATCCCTTAAGGTATTTTGGGTTAAAATATAAGATTTTGTGCATATTGAGAGTATTTTGAATCTATTATATATATTTTTATTTTTTTAATGTCTCTCCATGTGATTTGACATGCCTAACTTATGTTTTAGGTCCAAATAGACCTCTAATACCAAGACTGCCTCTTGCCATTGGAATGGGCAAAGTCTAAGACAAAATAATGAATATGATTAGTACCTTTATGGCCTTGGGGTTACCATAGTTGTCTTGGTACACTAATGACCATATTATATACCAATTTTTAGGGGTTTTCTATGCCTATAGAGGCCTCAAAACTCTAATATCTACTTTTGGTTAGATGGATAGCCTGTGTGTGGATTAGGCCTATATATGTAAATGAAGATTTGATCATTAGGCCTTTATTTATGTGATATAAGGATTCAAATAATACATTACTAAAATTATGAAATCAATTACCAACTTCATCTCTTTCAAACCCAATCATAGTTCTTTACTCTTTCAAATCAAATAGGAACTCATAGAGAGTAGACATAACTATAGTCTATATTTGATTGTGTACCCTTTGAACTCAGTTTGATCCATCCTATTCATGTTTTAACATTTTTACCTTGGTTTATAAATGATCCTATGATTATGTTTTCCATTGAGATGGATCTCATAACCTAATCTTACTTTGTTTCATTCATAGGCTCAAGACCAGTCTTCTCCTCATTATAGCCTATGTATGGTATTTAGGGGATCTTGATTATGTATTATCTGTTTGGACCCTACAATCTCATCACTAAACCTCATTTAGATATTTTACTTAGTTGTATCTCTAATTAGGATTCAATAATTTATTTATTATATGCACCTTTAGCTAACTTACTAGTCTATACAGACAATAAGTGCTCATTAGGAGTCATGATTGTATCTAGAAGTCTCAGGGTCTTCACTTTCATTTCAATTATTACTTGGTTTAGGTCACAATTAATATTAAACACCTTCAAACACCTCTTCTTCTTTCCTTTCAGTTTGAAAATGGACTATTTCTCCAAGTAGGCCTATAGGTGTATTCTCCTTATGACCACTGATTCATCAGGTATTTTATCATAATGAAAATTTATTGATATATTATATGGATTATGTGGGAGTTTTTTTCATGATAAAGGACCATAAAAAGTTTTAAAATATTCACTAATCATGTGGAAAGCTCTACCTAATGAGGCAAACCCATGACTTGAAGAAACATGGAGATCCCTACATTTACATACACTAGATGAAAAAAATGATGGAATTGTATAACCCTTAATACCTTTTTAAATATTAGGAATTTTTTTTCTAAAACAACAAGCTCACATATATAATAAGATTGCCTAGAAGTCAAGGTGGTGGGGTGTAGAGCCTTTTCTAAGTAGCTAACTTTATTAACATTTGTTCATAGAGAAAAAGAGCTTGAACTAAATACCAATGCCATGAATATAAAGTCCATTTGGGTCCCCATGATTTTTAAAAATATTAGGAGCCATATCTTCATATTCTATATGGAACAATCATTCACACATGATCCTTACAAACCTGCCAAAGGACTCGATGACGTGGAAACTAAGTATTTTGCCATTTTTGAACCTGTGAATTTTTTTTAATGTTAAAAATAATTGAGGGAGGTGGAGAGTCAATTTTAATATTTTTAATCTTGAATATGACCATCCAAATGATTGGAACTACCCATTTTAACTCAGTTTCTCCTTCTTTGAGTGTTAAACCTGCAAGGTCTGACTATCTTTTGAATTGATCTAAAATCAAGAACATTATAAAACCTTTTATAATGATATAAAATTAGGAACATTATAAAACATATTATAATGATCTAAAAGTATCACTTATACATAATTCACTTTATATTTATCTTGAAAGTGACTTGAGAACCCTTAAGAAGTAGTTTTAAGTGTAGAGAAATCTAGTGAAACTAAAGTGACCTCATGGAGTTGACATTCCATTTGACCAAGACCCTACAAGACTTTTATGGACTCTAGTTTACTACCTATGATAGATTATGCAATAAATAATATTTTTAAATACCCATATTGGTCACAATATAAACCTTAACATCCCCAAAAACCTTAATTTATGCTAAAAAACTTAATATCTCTGAGGTGACTAGAAATGGGTTTAAACTCGTGATTTAGCAATGTAAAGACATAAATGAGCTATGGAAACCTATAAAAACTTCTAGGAGAAGGAAAACATGAAATAAAATTGAAATCAAAGAGGTCAAGATGATGTCATGTTTTGATAATAATGATATTTGACATAACATTTGAAAATATGTATCACACAAATATAGTGAATCTCTACAAACTGAATAAGCCATCAAACATAAAACATTAAGGCAAAAATTTCTTCTCCTCTTTCATTCTTGTGGTAGATGAAATTCCACACTGTCATCATTATCACATAAAATATGTGAGTATGTTTTTTTTATAAGATGGTAACATGTTCTTATGTTAGGAAAAAAACATAAAAGAATATCACAATTATGTTTCATAGCATTATAAAAATTGATTTTGAAGTATGAAAAAAGCTTAAAAAAATGGTAAAAAAGGCAATATCTAAATACTTTAAGAAAATATAGCTTATACTATAATAGGAAAATTCTATCATATCTTTAATATTTTCATTATGATGATGCTTGGTATTCAACTCATAATCCATAACCCAATCTAAGTGTGTTAAAACTATTTAAAGAAACCATCATGCATTAGTAAGTGAAATCAAAGATATTCTAAATATACCTCTATATTATCTATGAGTAAAGAGTTTTTATGAATTAATAAAATACATATTCCTCAAAGGGTATATTAGCATTCTTTGAATTCAAAATGAGACATAGTGAGTCTTTATCCACCCCAACCATCAATTGGAGAGTGGAATAGTGCAGTCAGTTTCGAACCCAAAACATAAAAACATATGCCTAAAGTAGTTTATGAATGAGATCCAATGTAGGGTAGTAAAAGAATTCAAATTAGTTAAAGTAGTTTATGCATTCAAAGTAGTCAAATTAGACTATAATAAGATGGATAATAATAGACCATTAAATATAATGTAAAGGGCATTATACATATAGGCAAAGATGTAAGGAATTATATAGACTACAATAATATGGACAATAGTATACCATTATATAGATTGATTTTCCATTGGACCCTTTCCTTCATGTATAAATATGCACAAAAATAAACCATTAGATAGAATGTAAAGGGTATTACATAGACAAGCAAAATGTAGGACATCTTATAGACTATAATATAGGGTTTATGACAATGAATATATATACACTTTGTGTATACCATTACAAAAAATGTAAAGGTTGTGAGTTTTCCTTTACCTCTAAAAAAGTGGATAGGCATCCTTGAAACTTTGATTGTGTTGTTTTATAAAGTTACAATATGACTATATACAAAGAGGAAATGCTAAAATGATGAAATCTAGATGATGTTTTATGGAGGGAGAAGAGGGGTCTCTATCATGATCAATTTATTATTATTATTTCACTTTAAAGCAATGCATTTTCTTGATTAATTGCACACTCTGTTGTCCCCCAAAAATATCACTCATTTTTGGGACAACATTTGAACTATTTTGGTCTAATAGACCAAAATCCTCTCTCCCCTTCTCAAAAATTGTTCTGGGCATTCAAATTCTTCATTATTCAAGCTTTTTCAGATTTCTACAGACTCTGTAGGCTTGAATCTATGGACTCTGTAGGCTTAAATCTATGGACTCAGCTCTACGGACTTCACAGGAAGATTTATATGGACCCAAATCTATGAACTCTGCAGGCTAGAAACTACAGACTCTGTAGGAAAGAATCTATAGACTCATATCTATGGACTATGCAGGTTTAAATCTAAGAACTCTATAGATATGTTTCTATGGACTCAACATGCTTGAAATCAATAGGTTCAATGGCTTCTACAGGTAAGTTTAATCAAAAGAACAAGTTTCCAACACTTAGTCATTTTTAGGATTGGTTCAATGCCTTGGTTCAACCAAAAAAAAAAGTTCATCGACAAGCTTCTACGCAGTGTTTGAGCTATTAAACTATTGAATTGAACCATTGAACCTTGAACCATTTTGGTTCAACAGGTTCAATGGGTTCAAAGGTTCAACATCATCAGTAAGAGTTAAGCGCATTTGGCAAGATTCAAAGTTCAACCACTTCACAGTTCAAAGACTTCAAAACACTTATCAAAGAGAAGAAGGCTTGAACCATTGAACTGTTGAACCATTGAACCACTTTGGTTCAAAAGTTCAATGGGTTCAATGGTTCAAAAGGTTCAAAGTGTATGGTTCAATGTAGTCTGGTTCAAGTGATCAAGTGAATAAGTGGAACACAAGAAAGTGGTTGAACCATTAAACCTTTAAACCTTGAACCAACAAGGTTCAACGAGTTTAACCATTCAATGGGTTCAATTGATTCAAAGTGATCAAAATACTTAGACAAAAAGATGGCTTCAAAATCAATTAAATTATTGAATCATTGGACCAAAGTTGGTTCAATCTGTCAGGAACTCCAAAGGAAGCACAATTGATTACCTTTCTTATAATCAATTAAACACAGAATTATACCAGAATGATTAAGTAACTAGAAACTTGAAACAGTAAAGAATATGAGAGATAATACACAATCTTGTATTAAATAATATTCAAAAGGAAATACAATAAAGAAGTGCCAAAGTCTTCTTCCACCTCTAAGGCTTCCCACACCTGTAAGACTTCCAGTAATCTTCCCTCAAAGTTCTCTCTTTCTCTCTCAACCACAACTAACTCAACAACCTGAGTTGTTATCCCCTCCTTGATAGCTTCAGCTGATCTCCTTGACCTTGCACCTTGTATATCTCCTTTGACCTTGATTTCTTGCTTCAATGCTTTACTTGCCTTAATTACAATACATGCCTCATGGGTCTTTAAATAGGATCCCATGCATATAATAATTAGACCTCTAATTACAATAATTAGAAACATAGACTCAAGACTTAAATTAGTCTTCAACATGCAAACACTCTCAGACCTCTTAAAATTAGATGAGTCTAATTATGGAAACGCGTTCTGGAAACACATGCAACTGCATGCACACACATAGGTGACCGATCTCGATTGCTGTCAGTCTGCTCCTGATCGATGTCAGTCGATCCCTAGTCCCTGCCTGACTGATGTCAGCAATACTACCGATGTCAGTTATTGGTTGAGCTCAATAACCTCCTGATTAGCATCTTGGTGAAGCTTTTAGCTCCATAACTTAACAATCTCCCACTTGGAGATAAAGAGCTACACCTGTACCTGCACAACAACCTCCACTAACCATTTCAAGTACCTCCATCTTCAAGCTCAATTTTGAAGACCAACCACCACACATCCTATGATGCTATACCTGTCATCCAAATCCCTTGCCATATCCAAACCTACATACCATGTAGAGAAGTGCTTGACCCTGCATAAGTACCTACTACTGGTCCCTCTTAAATACCTAAGAATCCACTGAACTGCTCTCCAGTACTCCTTCTTTCTTGAATTAGCTCTAAACTTTTTGACAACTCCCACTGCTTGGGAAAACTCAGGTCTACACCAGACCTTATGTGATTTTGAACACTTTTCTAAGCTCAGCTTGAACTGTCTAGCCCTTGGTGTGCATATTAGTTCTACATTCTATGTATTAAACCCTACCAACACCTTCTTCACATCAGCTCCCACTAGAGACAAAATCAACATGTGATCTTCCATGTCTCTCATGCCAAAGAATTTCGCTACTCCCAAATTCTTCATGACATACCTCTAAACTATCTTTACCTTTAGCTCAAAAACTCCCTGCATATGTAACCCTACAACAAGCACACAATACAATAATAGGATAATGTAGCTAATATTATTTAACCTAGTAAAATAAAAACACAATGGTTAAACCTCCATTGTCCTGCAGCTTGCTCAAGACCATATACCCTGGCCTTCTATCTCATGTGTCCATCCACTCTCTTCTCTAACTTGGGAATTCATTCCTCTATCAGTGCTTTTATCTCGGCTGACAACTCTACCAAATCTCCTGCTTGGTTCTCTTTTGAAGAATTCATGTCGTGCTCCCACTGTTTCCTAGATTCTACCTGCATTACCTCTTCACATCTTCCTGGTTCTTGACCATCAATAAGCAACAAGTAATATAAAGAAGGTGAACAATGAATATGAGGTCCACTTACCCTTGCAGTCCTCCATATGGGTGTTTGAAACTCCTTGACAGCTTGTTATCTGTCCAACATTCATTCCAGTGACTGATCTCGGCCATCTCTCAGTCTACCCCGACCGCCATCAGTTCCATGTGACTGACCTTGTACTGACGTCGGTTCCTAACTGACCGACATCGATTCCACCTGCCTGACACTACCGACTCTGCTGGTCTGCACATGACCGATGTCGGTACCTGCCTGATCGATGTCAGTTCCATGTGATCGACGTCGGTAACTGTGTTTTCTTGTAAGTGATGACTTCTTTATCCACGAGCTCATCTTGGATCAAAACCCTATCCATACTGCCCTGCTCAAAATTATTTAGCCCCTGTGACTGATCTCTATCCATCATCTCCTCCATAAACACCAAGGCTTCCTTGTTCTTGTCAAAAACATCAAATTTCCTTTTCCTGCAATGAACTTGATCTATGTCCTCTAAATCTGAACTCATACCCTTTGACTCAAGAATGTCCATTCCCTTCTTATTCATGTGACCAAGCCTACTAAGACACATCTTCGAATCTACAACTGAAGTAGATAAACCAGAAGTAGAATTAGTAATACAAGTAGATAGATAAAGAGTACCTACTTTCTTACCTCTTGCTAAAACAAGTGCACCCTTGGTAACCTTCCAAGAATCTACTATGAGGGTTACTGTGCATCCCTCATCACCCAACTTTCCTACAAAAACCAAACTTTGCTTCAAGACTGAGACATGCATAACCTCCTTCAACACCCATGTGTTTCCTGTCTACAATTTCAGCTGCACTTTCCCTTTGCCAACCATTTGACAAGGTGTACCATCCCTTAAATAAAGCTCTCCAAAGTCTCCCTGGACATACTCATGGAACAAATATCTATTTGGGGTTGCATGAAAAGAAGCACCAAAATCTAAAACCCATGATTCTACCTGACTATCTAAAGAAAGTATGAGAGCATCATGTGTAACAATACCTACATCTTTTGCTTTTTCATTACCTTCATGTTGATTTTCTTTATCCTTCAACCAACAATCTTTCTTTGTGTGTCCTCTCTTTCCAAAAAACTAGCAGGTGATACCTCCATTTCTGGATTTGGATCTCCTTCCTATCTTTGACCTTGATTTCCCTTGCTCAACCTTCTCTCTTTGCCTTCCCCTGCTTTCAACACTTAGAGCATTCCCTGATGATTCACCTGTGCTTTTTCTGCATATTTCTTCATTCAAGATTACACTCACAACATCATCAACTTTTAAGATTTTAGAAGTAGACGCAGAATTACTTATTTCCATTACCAAACTATCCCAACTTTTAGGTAAAGAGCATAAAATTAAGAGAGCCTTTACTTCATCATCAAAAACAATATTGACTAAAGCTAATTGGTTTACCAAACCATGGAAATCACTAAGATAAGTATATACCGATCCACCTTCCTGCATTTGGAAAGTAAATAACTACTTCATAGGAAATACCTTATTTGAAGCCGAGGGCTTTTCATATAAATTTGCCAAATATTCTATCAACTCTTCCGTTGTCTTACACTGTGATAAGTTGGAAATCACAGACGATGCAAGGCTCAACCTTATGGATCCCAGAGCCTTTCGATCAAGAACACTCCATTCTTCATCCTTCATATTTGTGGGCTTGCATGCAACCCCACCCAATGGTAAGTACAAATCTTTCTGATACAAATAATCTTCTATCTGCATCATCCAATGTTGATAATTCTTTCTGTTAAACTTCTCCATTCATAGCTTACTTTCCTCTGCCATTGTTTTACTCCCACTCAATCAGAAACCCCTGAGAATGACCTATAATCAAACAATAACCTGCTCCCTGCAACCTTACTCTAATACCACTTTGTCAGGAACTCTAAAGGAAGCACAATTGATTACCTTTCTTATAAGCAATTAAATATGGAATTATACCAGAATTGTTAAGTAACTAGAAACTTGAAACAGTAAAGAATATGAGAGACAATACACAATCTTGTATTAAATAATCTTCAGAAGGAAATACAATAAAGAAGTGCCACAGTCTTCTTCCACCTCTAAGGCTTCCCACACTTCTAAGACTTCCAGTAATCTTCCCTCAAAGTTCTCTCTTTCTCTCTCAACCGCAACTAACTCAACAACCTGAGTTGTTATCCCCTCCTTGATAACTTCAGTTGATCTCCTTGACCTTGCACCTTACAGATCTCCTTTGACCTTGCTTTCTTGCTTCAATGCTTTACTTGCCTTAATTACAATACATGCCTCATGGGTCTTTAAATAAGATCCCATGCATACAATAATTAGACCTCTAATTACAATAATTAGAAACACAGACTCAAGACTTATATTAGTCTTCAACATGCAAACACTCTCAAACCTCTTAAAATTAGATGAGTCTAATTTTGGAAACGTGTTCTAGAAACACATGCAACTGCATGCACATGCACAGGTGACCGACATTGGTTGCTATCGGTCTGCTCCTGACTGATGTCAGCAGATCCCTGGTCCTTGCTTGACCGACGTTGGCAATACTACTGATGCCGGTTATTGATTGAACTCAGCAACCTCCTGATTAGCATCCTAGTGAAGCTTTTAGCTCCACAACTTAACACAATCAACAGGTTCAAGGGGCTGCCCCAAAGCCAAAGGAAAAAGTGTCCTTATGGAGGGTCGTGAATAAAGTTGAGTGTCCTTATGGAGGGCAATGAACCAAGCCAAGTGCCTTTGTAGAGGGCAGTGAGAAAAAGTGGACAAAGATAATTCCTTCAAAAAAGTGAACCAAGGACAAACAACCCTTGCAGAGGGCAAGTGAGGAGTAGATGGATCATTGCAACATTTTGAAAGATAGTTATGGGCTTGAACAAGTCCTTGCAAAGGGCACAGTTCTCTTTTTGGAAAATAACGTGGTAAAATGGTTAAGGCAAAATTCCTTTAGACTTTTTGTTTGAAGGAATTCACCAAGAAGAAAGCCTGAAAGCAAGAACCCGGTGGAAAATCAACTAATGAAAAACAAAGGAAGATTTCCTTCAGATAAATTATCTGAAGGAATTCCTTCAGACTTTTTATCTGAAGGAAAAGAGGAGCAAAATCCCACCAAGGAAATAAAAGCTCGAGGGCTACTCGAAAGATCTCAAAGGGTAGGTACCCTTGCAGGAGGCTCTTGCCAGGGAAAGTGGACCATTTCTCAAGACCCTGAAGGGCAAGTTCACTCCAAGAAAGATCAAACCTCAAGTTGTAGTAGAAGATGCCACGTGTCCCTCATAAAATTGCAGCAAAATCTGCCAAGTGTCATCTTCCAAAACATACTTTCTAATAATTTTAAAAGCTATGGAACATGCCACATGTTCTGTTATAGCTCAGTAGATGCTTCCACATGTCCTCACTTTTTTCACAGTGGAATGTGCCACATGTCACTTGTTGAGATCAGTGGGAAAGACATGAAGGAATTGCTAAGGAGGATGATGGGCCCACAGCTATCAAATTCAGGGAAACCAACTAGCCATTGGCTTTCAATTAATGATGGACCTGAACACATCAAATTTGCATCAATGAAATAGTTGTTGATCCTTGTAGGCTTAAGCACAGACCCTGTGAATGAATTCAGTGACCGACCAAAGAGATAGCCCAAGAGCTTAGATCACATAGAAAAGGGCAAAATACAACCAAGAAAGGGGGAGCAATGAAAAAGGATCAACAATATCCATGCATGGGATATGTTTCTAAAAGGTAAAGCAGTCCACTAGGTGGACATCAGAGAGTGAAAATATTTAATGGCGTAGCCTATTTTCCTGCATTGAGTAGAGCAAACAATTGTGTACACATAAGGAAACACATCAAGTGGCCCATATTAAAAACTGATGCTCGATTCCAGCATAGCCCATGGATAGAATTTAAAATGCATTACAGACATTGAATGCATCATAAACATTTTTTTGAAACAAAGCATCCAAGTCTTTCTTAGAGCACTATATATTAGACTCTCTCTTATTGTTTTAAAGGATCTCTCTTTATTATTAGAAACAAAACTCTGCTAAAATTGAAAGGCATCACTGAGACTTTGAGCTCAGATTTTTGATTTTATTTCATTATTTGAATAAGAAAGCAAGTGAATTTTTAGACTTTGTGTTGGAATAGCTTAGTTGTTGGGGAAATTGTTCGTATGTTTGTTTCCTTAATACATTTTTTTCCATTTAATTGAATAAGCAGAATTAGTGAAAATAATTAGGAAGGTGTCCTAAAGCTAGCTGTGGAGAGACTTTGTGCCCCCACAATTGCCTTTAGTGTGTTTTCTTTTTATTCTTATGTAAAGGATCTTGGGATTAATTTATTCCCTCATTGTCCTTCATATTTTACTCTTTGGCAGATTGAAGTGAAGACTTTGTGCTATATTTCATCTTGCTATGTTACTGCTCTCTGTTACAGTTACTTGTCATCACCCAAAAGGTTCCTTTCATTTGTTGAACAACACTTCTAAAAGAAGAGGAGTGTCTTCTGTCATTTCACCAAGATTTCTCCTTTGATTTGTTAAACATCATCTCTGAAAAAAGAGAGATGGATGGTTTATCTTACCCCTAAGTGTTATTTTCTGCTTATATATATAGTATATAACTCCCTCATATTTACAAGAAACCTCCCCTTGATGAGATGAGAGATTTGTCCCCTTTTGATGTAGTAAATTTGCACATCTGGATGAACAATTTACCTATGCTATGGTTGAAGAGACCTATTTTGCTCATCAGTTAGCTGATTGACAAAATATTCACCCAATAGTTTTTGGTGACTCCACTGGGGATGTTACGTGCAATCTAAAACCTCAAGTTTCAGATTGAAGCAGTCCCTACCCTTATCCATTATAGACTCTGGCAAATCCATTCTATGTCTTAATCATTATCATTATATCCTTACCATCTCCCTCCACCTCCATGCCAACTAGGATAAAATATGTAGTTTGAAGCCTCAAGCTGAAGCAGGGCTAGTTCTTTTCCATTTTTGTTTTACAATTTGGCAGATCCACGGTATATGCAAAGCCAAAGGGCTAAAGGTATTATTGAACCTATATTCAAGTTGGTATATAAAAGTAATTTTGATCCATTCCCTTCACCATTTCACCTCTAATGAATTAGGAGCTTTCCTCCTACTAAAGTCAAATCTCCATTATCGGGCAAAGCATGCATTTATACTATTAATAAAGCTTTGTCAATACTTACCCCTCTGAGATCTTTTATCCCACCTTTCCATAGTCATACAATGGTAGTGCAAGGTCTTTGGGGTAAATATTTTGGCCCAATCAATTTAACTCTACCTCTACATGAGTTATCAGGTAGTTCAAGAAAAAATTTCCCCAAGTTCTATGGTGATGGGAAGGTTCATCCTAATGAACATATTGTAGCCTTCAACATATCTTATGACATAATAAATGTGGAATATGAGGATGTAGCAGTTAGGCTACTCATGGAAACTTTACAAGGTGCTATTGTAGACTAGTTCTATCATCTGCAAGCCTAGATTGTGACTAACTGGAACACCCTCAAAGCCAAGTTTGAAGCTAGATCAAGCCTATAGAAGATGCACATGCCCTGCTAGCTCAACTCACACAAATGAAGAAGGAGCCTCATGAACCAATGAGGGATTTCATATCCAAGTTAAACAAGCTAAGGAATAGGATTCCTATAATTGCTTAGCCTACACCCAAGAATCTCAAATGTTTCTTCATCAACTCTCAGTTGCCTAAAGTAAGTTTTTTTTTGAGACATGCTGGCCAAATAGACCTTGTTGTAGCTCAAGACTTGGCTACTGAGGTAGAAGATGACCTTATCTTGGTAGGAAAGATAAGGAGAGATCCTAATAGAGATAAATCCTCTTCATCTTCTAAATATCCATCTATAGGTACCACTGATCTAATGGTGTAGAAGCTGGAAAATGAGTTGCTAGCTCTTAGGAAGCAAATGGCAAAAAGGATATCTTCAGCTCCTTCGTATAGAGATATGCCAAGAAGGACATTCCCCAATTAGTCATAGTAAGGGAAATACTACCAAAAATCAAGGATAGCCAAATCATCTTCCTCCCCCATAGGGGAAACTTACCATTGAATCACCCCCAACCAATACAGCAGTTGGATATCTCAAAATAGAATCTGATTTCTCTTTCTAGCATGAATTAAACCAAGAAAATGATGTTGATCTCTTTGTAGAAAGCTAGGAAGAATTAGTTGGTGACTCCAACATTGGTTTCCTAAATTACTAGGATGAACTCAGAGGTAAAGGTGAAGCAGTTGATGGATCATATGCTATATTCACCTGGACCCAAAACCAGTCAGCCTAGCAAGCTGATAAGGGAAAAATATGGGAAAGTTCTCAGCGTGCAATCTCAATTGCTAAGCGTGGAACTTCTCTACCTTTCCAGCCAAAGGACCTAGTGAATAATAAAAAGGTAAGTACATCAAGCATTCCTCCATATTCAACTTCAATTCCACAGACCAGTACCACCCCTCCTAAACACTAGAAAGATGAACTCCCTTCCTCTATTCCTAATCCATTTTAGTCATTTGACATAATTGACCATGTCAAGAAGACCAAAATTCAAATGTCTGAATTTGAATTCTTGCAATCCAATTTCAAGCAGTTGGATAGGTTAGTTCAGTGTGTGAAGAATAAAATCATCCCTATAGAACAAGATGTCAAAAATATAACTCATGATCCACCAAAAAACATGTCCATCCCAAACAATCTTGTCATTACTCCTCCAGCTGCCCCAGGGAAAATAGAGCCTTTCTATGTTTTCCTATTGATAAATGGTTACAAATTAAGCAATTGCATCATAGATTTAGGTGCATCTAACAATGTTATGCCTACCAAGGTGGCAGAATCTCTTGGACTCACGCTGACCAAAACCTTTAGGAGATGTTTCTCCATGGAGAATAAACAAGTACCTCTACTAGGAAAAATCAAAGACGCCTAGTTTGCATTTTCAAAATTCCCAGACAAAAGAATCAATATGACAGTCCTATGGCTGATGTTCTAGCCTCATATGGCATCCTTCTAGGGTGAAATTTTTGTAAAGACATTAGAGGAGAATTAAACACAGACCTATCTGAAGCAAGGATCCATGTCAAAGGCATCATGTAGAGGCTACTTCCTGAAAAGGAATCAAAATATGTTGTCACTCAGACATCAGCCCCTAAAGCTCAAATTCTATTTGAATCTTTAGACATGGGTAATTATTTCTTGACCACAGAAGATGCTCATATTTCAGTTGATGAAACCTCTAAAAATGATAGTCTAAAAATTAGTTTAGATAGAACAACAGAAGATGCAAGAGAGCACAATGCAAACACAAAAGAATTTTCCCTTCCAAGCAAGGAGAAATCTAAGGAAAGATTAGTTTTTGATGATGTTTGGATTTTGGAATTTGATGGTAAAAATTCTTCTATCGGCTCAGGGGCTAGGATTGTATTGATATCTCCTCAAGGAGATATTTTTCCTTATTCATACAAGTTACAGTTTAACAACATCAACAACATAGTTGAATACAAATCTTTATTGCTTGGATTAAAGGTTGGTCGAGATAAGGCATCAAACTCCTTCATGCCAAAGGAGATGCTTAACTGGTGGTTTTTCAGGTAAGGAACTTGTATCAAACCAAAAATGAGAGACTACGTCATTATCACAATCTAGTCTAGGATCAAATTGAAAGCTTTAATGCTTTCAACATCTCTACCATACCCAGAGAATTTAATGACCGAGCTGATGCACTAGCTATTTCAGCAACCCTCTTAGTTCCTCATCTAGACTTCAAAGGAAATAGGTACACTATCGAATTAGTATTTTGACCAAGTATGCCCAGAAACTTGAATCATCTCAAGAAATGAATTTAGATGTAGGTGAAGAATTCTTGCAACTAAAAGGGAATAAAATTCTCAAAGGACTAGTTTCTCTTGAGAAATTATTTGACAAACACGACAGCTTCATCAAACATCAACAAATGGATTTAAACTCCTCCCAGGGGTTTGATCAGATAAATTTGGGTGCCAAGGAAAATCTAAAGATGGTGAACATTAGGAAGTGCTGTACTCTAGAGGAGAAACTCAAATTTACTGACCTACTTCACCATTACATGAATGTTTTGGCGTACTCTTATGATGATCCGAAGTCACTCAGGCCTAAGGAAATTCACCATGAAATTTTTCTCAAGAATGATTCAGTGCCTTACAAGCAGAAATCTTGATATTATAATCCAAAGATATTAGGTACTATTTTGTTTGAGATACAAAAAATATTGAATGCTAGGATAATTTTCCCAATCCATCATTCCACATGGATTGCCAACATAGTCCCTATGAGGAAGAAAAATGGTGAAATTCACATCTATGTGGATTTTGAATATCAAAATTAGTCATTTTTAAAGGATAACTATCCTTTGCACATCATGGATCAAGTGCTTTAGATAGTGACCAGTTCAGAGATGTTATCGATGCTAGACAGCTTCTCAAGATACAATCAAGTTGAAGTTAGTGAAGCAAACCAACACAAGATGGCCTTCACCACACCTTGGGGCACCTTTGCTTATTGAAGAATGCCATTTGGATTAATAAATGCTGATGCCACTTTTTAGAGAGCAATGGACCTTAATTTCAAGGATTAGATGGGTAAGTTCATTGTAGTTTATCTTGATGACTTGACCATTTTTTCTAAGCATCACCCAGATCATATACACCACTTGCAACAAGTGTTGAAGCACTGCCACTAGAATGGTATTTCCTTAAACCCCAAGAAGTCAATTTTTGGAGTGACAGAGGGGAAACTTCTTAGACACATTATGTCTAAAGGAGGCATAAAGATTGACTTAAACAGAGCCAAATCTATCCAAGAGCTTACCCTGCCTACAAGTAAGACTGTTGTTCACTTTTTCTTTGGAAAGGTGAATTTATTACGAAGGTTCATCCCTGAGTTTACTGAGAAGACTCGACACATTGTGAACATGATGAAGGGATAGACCAGCTTCAACTAGACTGAAGAAGGCAAGTCAACATTTGAGGATAACAAGACTACCATTTCCCATGCACCAATTCTAGTTTGTCCAGACTATAACAAAGAGTTCACCATATACAATTATGCTTCTGAACACATGCTTTCAACAATTTTGGTTCAACAAAATAAAGAAGGTATGGAATCTCCCATTTCTTTCATGAGATACCCTCTCAAAGCTCATGAACTGAAGTACTTGAATATGGAGAAGCATGCTTATGCAGTGGTGAAGGTATTCAAGCATTTCTGCTTCTACATCTTGAATTCTCACACTACTGCCTTGGATCCTGATACCATGGTCAAATCCATACTAACTCAATAGGAGTTTGGGATGAAAAGAGGCAATTGGATTGTAAAGATCTAGGAGTTTGATCTAGTCATCAAGCCAACAAAGCTGCTATGAAGAAAAAGCCTATGCCAATTAATTACTGATAACAAACCAAAAGAAATAGAGCATGAAGAAGTAGAGGTGGAAGACACACTAATAGTCCTCTTTATCTCCACCACGAATGAGTGGTATTTAGGTATTTCTCATTTCCTTACTTATGGTGAGTGTTTCGCTCACCTATCTTACAAAGAAAGGACTATCAAATTGAAAGCTGCCAATTTTTTCCTTTGGGACAACATCCTGTACAAGAGGAGCCTTGATGGAGTGTTCCTTCACTATGTGGACAAGGAGCATGAAAGCCAACTTTTGAAATCCTTCCACAATTTAGCCTGTGGAGGACATTTTTTTGCTCCCGTGACTTCCCATAAAATTTTGTGAGCTAGGTATTATTGGCCAACTCTTTTCCAAGATGCATACAAGTGGGTAAGGAAATGTGAACTATGCCAACAGTTTGTTGGGAGACCCAAGTTAGTTGCTCTGCCTCTCAAGCCAGTGGTCATAGAGGAACCATTCCAACAATGGGGAATTGATTTTATTAGAGCTGTAAACCCATCTTCAAGTGTTGGACATGATTATGTCCTTACAACAACTGACTACTTCACCAAGTGGGTGGAAGCTATCCCAACCAAGCATGCTACTTCAGAAATAGTGTGCAATTTCTTCAAGGAGAATATCATTTCCAATTTTGGAGTCCCAACCAAGATTTTCATAGATAACATAGCTTGTTTCACTTCCCAAGAGATTACTTAGTTTTAATTTTACTATGGGATCACTCTCTCTCACTCTTCTGATTACTTTACACAAGTTAATGGACAAGCTAAATCAAGTAACAAGAACTTGATGACTATCATCAAGAAGCTGGTGGATGACAACCAAAGGACATGGCATAAAGCATTGGTTGATGCTTTGTGGGTAGATAGAATTACACCAAAAAAGGTAATAGGTATGTCACCTTTCCAACTTCTTTATGGTATCAATGCTAAGATACCAATCACCTTTGAATTGCTAGCATTAAAATTGGCTAAGGCAATTGAAGATCAGACATATGAAAGCTCCATTGATAAGAGGATCATGTACTTGACTGAGCTTGATGAGTAGAGAACTATGGTGGTGGACCAAATTATTGCCCATCAAAGTTTGGTGAAGAAGCTCTTTGACCAGAAGGCAAAAAATCATGATTTCTAGGTTGGAGATCAAGTCCTGCTGTGGGACAAGAAAAGAGAACCAAAGGAGATGCATGGGAAGTTTGATTCTTTTTGGAGAGGCCCAATTATTATCCATTAGCTCAATAGTGAGAATAGCTTCTTGTTGAAATATCAAGATGGTACACCCTTTTCATTACCTCACAATGGACAGCATTTGAAGCACTTCAATCCATGAAGTATCATATAAGATCAGCTTGTACATATATATATTTCTATACTCTTTAGTTCTATTTTTGTGCTTTCATTTTTTTTTGTCACCTTTATTTTTGGGTAGCATGACTCCATATCCCAATGGCACACTTCAAGGCACTGGAGATTTTGGTTTCTACTCCCCTCAACTTTTCCAAGTTTTCAACTGAAGGAAGTTCCCTAACTGGAGCCAGATATTGTCCCCCAAAAATATCACTCATTTTTGGAACAAAATTTAAACTATTTTGGTCCAACAAACCAAAATCCTCTCTCCCCTTCTCAAAAATTATTTTGGGCATTCAAATTCTTCATTATTCAAGCTTTTTCAGATTTCTACGAACTCTGTAGGCTTGAATCTATGGACTCTACAGGTTTAAGTCTATGGACTCAATTCTATAGACTTCACAAGAAGATTTATATGGACCAAAATCTATGGACTCTGCAAGCTTGAAACTATAAACTCTACAAGAAGGAATATATGGACTCATATCTACAGACTCTATATGTTTAAATCTATGAACTCTATAGATATGTTTCTACGGACTCAACATGCTTGAAATCAGCAGGTTTAAGAGGTTCAAAGGCTTCTACAGGTGAGTTCAATAAAAAGAACAAGTTTCCAACACTTAGTCATTTTCAAGATTGGTTCAACCTTGGTTCAATAAAAAAAAATTCATCGACAAGCTTCTACGCAGTGTTTGAACTATTAAACCATTGAACCGTTGAACCTTGAACCATTTTGGTTCAATGGGTTCAATGGGTTTAAAAGTTCAACGTCATCAGTAAGAGTTAAGCACATTTGCCAAGATTCAAAGTTCAATCGCTTCAAGGTTTAATGGCTTTAAAACACTTATCAAAGAGAAGAAGGCTTGAACCATTAAATTGTTGAACCATTGAACCACTTTGGTTCAAAGGTTCAACAGGTTTAATGGTTCAAAAGGTTTAAAGTGTATGGTTTAACGTGGTTTGGTTCAAGTGGTCAAGTGAATAAGTGGAACACAAGAAAGTGATTGAACCATTGAACCATTGAACCATTGAACCTTTGAACTGTGAACCAGTAAGGTTCAATGGGTTTAATGGTTCAACGGGTTCAATCAGTTTAAAGTGATCAAAAGACTTAGACAAAAAGATGGTTTCCAAAGTGATTGAACCATTGAACCATTGAACCAAAGTTTGTTCAATCAGTCAGTTCAATTGGTATGTTCAAGGGGCTATCCCAAATCCAAAAGAAAAAGTGTCCTTACAGAGGGAAGTGAACTAAGCTGAGTGTCCTTACAGAGGGCAATGAATTAAGCCAAGTGCCTTTGTGGAGGGCAATGAGCAAAAGTAGACAAAGATAATTCCTTTAAAAAGTGAACCAAGGACAAACAACCCTTGTAGAGGGTAGGCGAGGAGTAGATGGACCATTTCAAAAGTCTGAAGGATAGTTTTGGGCTTAAACAAGTCCTTGCAGAGGGCACAATTCTCTTTTGAGAAAAGAGCACAGCAAAATGGTTAAGGCAAAATTCCTTCAAAATTTTTGTCCAAAGGAATTCACCTGGGAAGAAAGCCCAAAAACAAGAACTCGGAAAAAAATTGACTAAGGCAAAATAAAGGAAGATTTCCTTTCGACAAATTGTCCAAAGGAAAAGAGGAGCAAAAGCCCGTCGAGGAAATAAAAGCCTGAAGGCCGCTCAAAAGATCCTGAAGGGTAGGTACCCTTACAAGATGCTCTCACTAGGGAAAGTGGACCATTTCTCAAGATCTCGAAGGGAAATTTCCCTCTAGGAAATATTAAACCTCAAGTTGCAGCGAAAGTTGCCACGTGTCCCTCATAAAATTACAGTGGAAGCTGCCAAGTGTCATCTTTCAAAACATAGTTTATAATAAGTTTAAAAGCTGAGGAATGTGCCACATGTTATATTATAGCTCAGTGGATGCTACCATGTGTCCTCACCTATTTCACATGGGAACATGCCATGTGTCACTTGTTGAGATCAGTGAGAAAGACACGAAGGAATTACTAAGGAGGATGACAGGCCCACAGCCATCAAATTTAGGGCAACCAACTAGCTATTGGATTTCAAACAATGATGGACCCAAACACGTCAAATTTATGTCAATGAAATGACTATTAATCCTTATAGGCTTAAGCACAAACCCTATGAACAAATTCAGTGACTAGCCAAAGAGATAGCCTAAGAGCTCAGATCACATAGAAAAGGGAAAAATATAGCCAAGAAAGGGTAACGATGAAAAAGGATCAAAAATATCCATGCATGGGATATGTTTCTAGAAGGTGAAGTAGTCCACCAGGTGGAAATCAGAGAGTGCAAATACTTAATGGCATAGCTTGTTTTCCTGCATTGAGTAGAGCGAACAGTTGTGTACACATAAGAAAACACATCAAGCAGCCCATATTAAAAATTGATGCTCGATTCCAACATAACCCATAGACAAAATTTAAAATGCATTAAAGACATTGAATGCATCATAACACATTTTTGTGAAACAAAGCACCCAAGTCTTTCTTAGAGCACTATATATTAGACTACTCTTATTGTTTTAAAGGATCTCTCTCTGTTATCAGAAACAAAACTCTGCTAAAATTGAAAGGCATCACTGAGACTTTGAACTCAGATTGTTGATCATATTTCATTATTTGAATAGGAAAACAAGTGAATTTTTAGACTTTGTGCTAGAATAGCTTGGTTGTTGGGGAAATTGTTCTTATGTTTGTTTCCTTAATACATTTTTTGTCTATTTAATTGAATAAGTAGAATTAGTGAAAATAATCAGGAAGGTGTCCTAAACCCAGCTATGGAGAGACTTTGTACCCCCAAAATTGTATTTAGTGTGTTTTATTTCTATTCCTATGTAAAGGATCTTGGGATGACTTTGTGCCCCCATTGTCCTTCATATTTTACTCTTTGGCAGATTGAGGTGAAGACTTTGTGCTATATTTCATCCTGTTGTGTTACTGCTCTCTATTACAATTACTTGTCATCACCCAAAAGGTTCCTTTTGTTTGCTGAACAACACTTCTAAAAGAAGAGGAATGTCTTCTATCATTTCACCAAGATTTCTCCTTTGATTTGTTAAACATCATCTCTAAAAAAAGAGAGATGGATGGTTTATCCTACCCCTAAGTGTTATTTTCTGCTTATATATATAGTATATAACTCCCACATATTTACAGGGACCCTCCCCTTGATGAGAGGAGAGATTTGTCCCCTTTTGATGTAGTAAACCTACACATCTAGATGACCAATTTCCCTATGTTGTGGTTGAAGAGACCTGTTTTGCTCATCAGTTAGCTGATTGACAAAATATTCACCCAACACACTCAACCTTTGAATATGAATTTAACAACTAATTGACATATTACGGTTCATGGATCCCCACTAAATTTTCATTATGAGCCATACATAGATGTCACATGTAGATAATACATGCCACACAAAATAAAAAATGTGAGAAAGATGGGGTCTAAACATAATATTCAAACAAAGGCAAATGTGTCTTATATTTGGATCTCATCCATACTATACTATAAACATATACTTTTATACCTTACGTTTGAATCTAAATGAAGTGTTCTACTTTCCAACCCAGCTCATATCGAGGAAACACCTATAGTCATACAAAATGACATCAATATTACTTTCCCATTATATCTAAAAATAAATCAAGTACAATAAGTCTAAAATAAAAACTTGAAAGAATAAACCATCATGCATCAGCGAGTGAAATCATAGATATACCAAATCAACCTCTATATCATCTATAAGTAAAGAATTTTTACACACCAATATCATACCTACTCCTCAAAAGAGTATATTAACATTGATGGATTTTAAAATGAGCCCATACATATAGTGGGTCCCTATCCACCCCAACTATCAATTCGAGAGTTGAATAGTGCATTCAGTTTAGAACCTAAAACATAAAAGCATATGACTAAAGTAGCTTAAAAATGATATCTAAATAGCATTTCAAAAGAGACACAATAGATTATCATTCACTATAAAATTCATAGTGAGTAATTGAAATATTTACACAAATTTGATTAGATTTGCATTAAATTTTAGCTATTCAATATGAACACACTAATTTTAAAACTAACGAATTAACCATTGAGAACATAATCAACTGTAAAAACATAAAAAAATACTACACAAAACTTATAAATCAAACTATAAGATGGGGTATGAACATAAGAATCAATCAAAGGTAGAGGTGTCTCAGATTTGGATCTCATTCATACTATACTATAAGTATATACATGTATACCTTACATTTGAAGATAAATGAAGTGTTCCAATTTCCAACCTAGCTCATACGAAGGCAACACCTAAAATCATATAAAATGACCTCACTAGTACCTATCTAGTATATCTTAAAATAATTGTAATATGATAAATCTAAAATAACATAATATACATGAAATATGTTGTAGTTATCCCAAATTATCAATACATTGAAATAATTCTAAAATAATAATGAAAAACATAATATCAGGTATGAATGGTCATGATAATTTTCAATCATTGTATCCAAGTAATAATAAAATATCCCATATGTTTTCACCCTTCTTAGATGCTAAAATGATATTATGCATGTTGTATACTTCATCTATCCTTATAGATAATTGAACTTATTATAGGTAATCACTGAGCATAATTAGTAGGAGCATTTTACATGGAATGCCATGATGGACATCGACCCCCAATTTGTTGGAATATCACATCCAATTATCCATTAATTTTACCCAAGTGTATTTTGCTTAACAATTATTATTTGCCTTACCCATTGTTGTTTAAATTAACTGTAGGTCATTACTTTAACCATGATTATCACATTGAGCATAGTTGTTTATTAAGATTATAATTTAAAATGTAAGATGTGAGTCTTGTCATCAAAATTCAATAGTCAATTATTAACTTAATGTGGGTCATCGATAGTTATCAAGAGTATACCTTAACCATGTTGGATGTTGACCCTGAGTTGTCCCAAATAATTAAAAGTTGAAAGTTAGCCAAGTTAATTACAAGCCATCAAATTAATAATAGAAGGATCATGAAAATCAATTGACTATATTGTTGACTGCTTGAACTTGATGATATACTTGTTTGGAAATGATTTTAGGATCTTATCCCATTTTGTGCTTAAACATGCATCTACCTTTTGTGAATAAGCTCACGTTGATGCTAGTTATAACCATTTTCTTAAATGGAGATATAAATGGATGTTTCTAATGTTTAATTTCTTTTTAATAATAAAAAGAGTGACATAGGTGGTGTATAACTTAGTACTATGTTTCTCTCAATGATATGTTTCTCTTAACTTATTATTCAATATAAGGGTTTTTTTATGATCTTGAAAAGCACTTATTATGTTCAATTTTGTTGATAACTCAATCAAGTTCATAATAGAAGGATCAAAAAAAAAATTATTTACTATATTGTTGACTGCTTGAAGTAATTACCATTCATAATAGGTGGGGTAGAGTTAGAGTTTTGTGAATAGTGTTTAGCTAAATGTATTCCCTTTTTATATAGGATTATGGAAAATAAATATGTCTTGCATATAGATGTTTAATATGAACCATTGGTATATATAATGGTCTAATGTTATCCATCTTATTATAGTTTATAAAATGCCTTACATATTACTTATATGTTTAATACCCATTATATTTTGTATATTGGTCTACTTGTTGGAATAAAAATGACTAAGAGTGGGGGGAGTGAATAATTCTTTGAAAAATTTCTTATACAATCTTACTCAAGAAATCATAGATCATTTAGACAAGCACGTACATCTTATTAAGCATAAACACCAATCCATAAGAGCATGAAACATAAAACACAAAATATATGTGGGAAACCCTCAAGGGGAAGAAAAAACATTGATGATGAAAATAGACTAAAGTATTATAATACAAACACCAATTTTAGTGAATCACCAACTTCACATGGAGCACCAACCCCAACCAGCTAAGCAACAACTCAACTAGGCTTTAGCAAGTACCCACTTTCAAGGAGGCACCAAACCTTTAGATGAATTAGAACCAAATAATCCACCTAAAAAAATTATCACCTTTATAATACCTTATTTCTCATAAAATAGATGATGATCTCCATCCTCATCTCTTCATAAACTTCTATCCCTCTCAAAACTGGTCTCTAGCCTTCTTTGCTCAATTAGCCCTCTTCTTGAATTGAATAGGTCATATGACCTTGATCCTCACACACAAAACCTATATAAAATTTTCATTGATGATAATCAATCCTATTACAATGGTCTAAAATACTTATTTCTACTCTAAAATATCCTTTCTTGTTTGCTTCAACTCTACACACATAAATAGGCCTAAAAATGCCCAATACATATACAAGTTTCTTGTTCATATCATTTTTAATCACCCAAACACATTTATAATCTTAGGTAATCCATGTAATGTATACTATAACACATCATATACATGGATAAAACATTATTTTATTCCCTTTATGTATGAACTTTCTCAAATAGGCCTTATCTCTTATTTAGGTCTCATGAAGACCTAATCCCATTAGCCCTACCTAGCATACGTTACCATTTGAAATTATTGAAGAAAATTAAAACACTTTAAATAAAATGAAAACATCATATTACATCCTAATATATCCCTGATAATATCATATAGGCTTCATAAATATTTTTATCTCAAATCATTACTTGGAGCACATCTTTAGTATTGTTCATATTAGCCCTGTGCATACCCAAAAAGTCTATCTAAAACAATTGAAGTAATTTTTTTTCCAAAAAACCATGGAAAAAAATATAAATAAAATAATAATGACCCAAGTTTCATCACCATGTGTATTATACATCTCAACTCAAGGCAAAGGTGCTCAAACCCTTCTTTATATGTAGTTTACTCAGAACTACCAATTGGTCTCAAAACATAATCATAGAACCTTGAAATTTTGACATCCTTAAGAAAAATTTTAAGGTATTCCAATGAATTAATATGATCTTAAATAATTAATATATTAAATTCCATTAGAAATATCACAAGCACTAATGACAATTATTGGTCTTACAGACCAATCTGTTGACCTTTTCTCTCATAGTCCTTACTCAGTCAAATAAGCCAATTTGGATTTGATGTTTTAACCTCTTACACTAACTATTAGAGCTTATATAAGGAATGGATAGGCAATCAAGTTTTCCAAAACAACATCATGTGAATTATTTTCATAAAATTATGGTATAGAGTCCAAAACTCATCTCTGTATCCTGCTTACCCAAAACTATCAATTTTCCTTCAAACATAGTCATGGTGATAATGACCTTCAACACCCATGTAAAAATTTTTAGATAATATTTATGCATGTATATTTTATTATTATATCATTATTTAACTCTCATATGGAAATATACCATGGTCAACTGACAATATTGGTCTTCCACACCAATCTCATAACATTACACCTTCACTGTCTTATTTGTACTAGACAAGTCAACTTATGAGCAACATTTTCAACATATATACTAACCTAAAAAACATATATCCAAAATTATCATGTCTTAAATGTATTAAAAACATCCATATTAATTTTTATCCATCCCTAATCTATGATAACACATCTCTAATCTCTTTGTCACTTTTGCTTGATTTTTCTCATTGTATGCACAATTAGGCCTTTTAGTGATAGGTCAAATTGCATGAATATTTTATAACATATGAGGTATATAAAATACTAAAAAACCACCATGTAAATAATAAAAAATTCTCAATATTCAACCTCCATCCATTTATCAAATTTGACTTGATCAACTCTGCCTACTACAACAAATTTTTGAGAAATAAGGCCTTTCTTATAGGGTCCACTCACTCACATGAAAAACTAATGCCACTTAGAGGTACCTGGGAGGTACAATACATGATCCAATCATAAAAATAACTCATATAATCCATTATTATCCATTTCCATCAAGATCTTCCAAATCGGGTCAAAGTTAGGGTTTTAGAGAGGTTTAAACTACCTTACAAAAAGGAAGCTTAGCCCTTTATTTCATAAACCAATGCTTGGAAATTTGATCTAAGACCCTCCCCCATATACCATGAATGGTTTAGGTTCTCATTATGAGTCTACAAATTCCAATGAACACATGAAATTCCTCCTCAAGCTGAGAACCCTTCATTTTGTGCACTTGAGAGACATTGAAACACTTTTTTATTAACTTTTCTTGTAAAATTTGACATCAAAATCGGTAAAAAAAACTAGTAAAACATATCACACCACTAAAAATTCTCACATTTTCATTACTACCTTAAAAACTGATCCTAATACCATATTAGGTCACCATCTCTCTCTTTGCTTTCTAGGCTTTTGACTTGCAACTCACATTAGGCCTTAAAACTGACCTTTTAGCCAATGTCTATTCACTCTCCACCTCACTCACATGATCAAGAAAATTATAACATGTTATAAAAATAATTTACATCCTTCATAGGTCTTGATAACATCTCTTAATCCATCATTAGGTCAAGCAGAGTCTAGAACAAGTCTAGTTACATGCTAGGTTTATAGGTCTTACCCCCGTAGGATAATTATGAGTCACTCATGAGTGATCCAATACATTATTTTCATATTAAAACAACCCTATACTAATTATTATGCCTAGGGCATCCATCTCACAAGGCCATCATACTCATACATTCTCGCAAGGCTCTTTCATGCTATAACTAGTGTCAAGACTAGGCTTCTCAAGCACTTTGATACTTGACAACTGATCTTGGAAAAACTTATTGATGATTTTATACACTTATCTCATTCCTTTCATGATCCTTAAATGATATCATACCTATGTACAATCGTATTTATTCTTATCATGTATATGTCCATGATATCACTATGTTTGATATAGTTAAGCTTCTCAAGACACCTTGTACTAAAATATTAGTGTTAAAACATGCTTACCTTGACCTTGACATGTAACTTGACATAAAACTTATAGTAATAATTAGGTTTCCTTCAAATTCACTCTTTTCAGATGGTTCATATCTCATAAACTATCATAGACCACTCACTATGTGTATGCACCTTGACAATAATGATATCAACCTTGACCTTGACATCAATGACATCAATCTTGAACCTGAAATCAATGAAAACACCTCTCAACACTATTGTTGTCTATCTTGCTTCATAAATGAAAGGAACCAATAAACCAATTATTTTTTGCCTTAACATGCTGTTAACAAAGATTATCCCATCTATGAAATGTAAATGCACCAAATACTTAAGACCCTTTCACAATTCACAATATTTAATATTGATAATGAAGAATGATAGATCATTATACAGATTGATGGGTCATTGATTCCTTTCCTTTATGTTGCAAGAATGATTATTTTAGTGTTTATGTGAAGGGTATCCCCAAATTCTCAAGATAATACTTAGTATTGATAATGGACAATAATAAACCATTATAAATAATGATGGTTCTAGTTCATTGGTTCCTTTTTGTTATGTAGTAATGTAAACAATAGAGCGACTATAACATGGGTCAAAATTCCAAACATTCAAATTCCTTTATAATATAAAGATAGAATACAAATGTATTGAGTTCTAATTCATTTATATATCATATATCTAAGAATGATATATTGAATGTAAAGGGTATTATACAAAAAAAATAATGGTAAAGATTTGGGGCATTATACACACTATAATAAAGGGTATTATACAAGCAATAAATATATATACAAACTCCTTTTTGGAAAGAATGTCAATACTTAATTTGTGTATACCATTACAAAGAATATAAAGGTTATGAGATTTCCCTTAATTTGAATGTTGTGATCTATTTAAAATAATTATTTTACATTTATATTTGAATGTTTGACATTTTAACCCCTATTCTACTCACTAACCATGTATGTATACTTTAAATATAAAACTTGTTGGTTATACTTCAATGCAGATTTTATTTAAACACTCCATTAATTTTATACTTGACTAATTGAGTATAATTCCCTGTGTACTAATGCCCTATTTTAATACTTATTAATGACTTGTTGATTTTATACTTGACAATACTAGTATCATGCCTTATTATAATTCCCTATATACATAGTGCCCTATTGTAGGAGGCAGAGTATAGGAGTGTGAGGTTTGTTTGAATTAGTAACTAACATTGAATTAATTATCCAATCAATGAATATATGTAAGATATCCTAATTATACAATCTATTTAAATAAATTACACATTTAATGAATGACTATGCCCTAACTAATCATTAATTCTTTCAAGTAGTCAATAATACAATGAACATAATACTCCTCTACTCTTTAG
Organism: Torreya grandis; assembly: GCA_037957365.1. Classification (NCBI taxonomy): domain Eukaryota; kingdom Viridiplantae; phylum Streptophyta; class Pinopsida; order Cupressales; family Taxaceae; genus Torreya; species Torreya grandis. The sequence goes on along the minus strand of JARHVA010001746.1, from coordinate 408,656 downwards.
TAATAATTATGCTAATGTGAAGGATGGACATGTATAACTATTTGTTTTGGGCTTGAAAAACACTTATTGTGTTCATTTTTCTTGATAACTCAATCAAGTTAATAATAGAGCACTCATGAAAAACCATTAATTATATTATTGACTGCTTGAACCCCTTATGATATGCCTATTTGGCAATGATTTTATGATATTTCTAATTTTTAATTTCGTATTGCTAATGGATATAATGAACACAGTGGTGGATTGCATAGTACTATTTATCTCTCAATGTTATGTTTCTTCTAACTTAGTACCAAGTATAAGTGTTTCTTGTGGGCTTGCAAAACACTTATTATGTTTGTATTTATTCATAAATATATCAAGTTAATGATATAAGGATTATGGAAAACCATTGATTGTTATCCAATCATGGAAATAAAGGGGTGTGGGAATTGAAAATTATGAAAATTGAAGTTCACTTCTAATTGATTATTAACATTCCTCATGACTGCATTGGTGGGGCCCAACAATGCCTTAAAAATCACATTAAGGCAAAAAACCATGGTTAATGCAAACAATAATGGCTAAGCCCAATGAAATGAGGGTAAAGTGATAGATAAATGGATGTGACTAGTTGGAGGTCAATGTCCAACATGGTGGTCCATGCCAAAAGCACCCATTGACTGTATTGTTGACTCCTTGAAGTAATTAATGTTTTGGGGAAAGAGTTGGACTTTTATGTAAATAGTGAATACAAAGGTATAAAGTTTAAATAATTTTATATGTAACATATCCAACAATGATTATGCATTCAATTCATATGCTTTCAATAAATTATATGTAGCATATCATAATTACACAAACTTGTCAATGTGTTGAATGAATGATTATGCCCTAAGTAATCATTAATTCCTTAAATTCTCTAGGGTTGGATATTCAACAATGATTATTATTTTAATGAATAATTATGCCCTAATTAATCATTAATTCCATCAAGTATGCAATAATATAATTAACACAAAATAATTTTAGACCAATATTATGTTCAAAGGTTGGATATTCAACAATGTATATGAATTCAACCCATAATAATTTTAGGATATGCTACATATAAAGGGATTTGAACTCTATACCTTTGTATTATAGTTTTATAATATAAAGGATGTTTGGAAATTTGACCCCTATTATGTATATATAGTCAAGTATAGTTATAACCACCATTAGCTTGAACTCAAATAATGAATATGCATTGAATGAATGATTATTCCCTAAAAAAACATTAATTCTTTTAAGTAGTGAATAATACAATCGACATAAAATAAACCCAAATAATATTATGCTCAAGGGATGGATATACATGCATGCAAATAATGATTATGCATTGAATGAATGATTATGCCCTAATAAATCATTCATTCCTTCAATGTATAAAACAATACAATGAACATAAAACTATCCCAAACCAATAGTATGACATATAATGATTATGAAAACTATACAATAATGCAAATAATGATTATGCATTATATGTTAATTATATAAACTATTCAATAATTTAAAAAATTATTATGTGTTAAATGGATGATTATGACCTAAGTGATGATTAATTCCTTCAAGTAGTGAACAATACAATCAAACCACCCCAAAACCAATATTATGCTCAAGGGTTGGATATTCAACAATGCAAATATTGATTATCCTTTGAATTTAAGGTAAATAATAGCAAGACAAACAACAATGGTTAATAATTATTTGTTGAATAAATAAAAAAATCCAAAATGTTTTACACAAACTAAATTGATATGCCCTTCTCATAAATATCACACATATCATAAGGGCACAACATTAAAACCCTGTGAACAAAGGGATCAGTAACTTCACCTGTTGGGAATTATTTATTATACCATTCAAAATACCATATGCTCATCCTTGGTTGAAATATCCATATTCTCCATTAGATATGCAAAGTCTCTATGGTGGACTTCAACCAAATAATATAAAAGTCTACAACTATTTATTTAATCATGGTGATAAAGAGGACAAGGGAAACAAAACTCCTCATAATCAAACATTTCACCATTACCAAAAGATGGAAGGTGAAGTGGGAAAGGGGAGGTTTGATAGAGTTCATAAAGTGGCATGAGTTTTGAAAATAATAAAAACTAAATTAAGATTTTTATTTCATAATAACACTCTTTATGATTGCATTGGTGGGGATACAAGCGCTCATGGCTAAGATAACAACAATGGTTAGGTGAATGTTAGTGGATAGGTAGGGGAGTATTGAAAGGTTAATAGAGAGGTGTAATGGGACCATCAGGGGGTCAACATACTATGTGGAAGTCCATGTTGAACACTATTGCTAGTTATGCTCAGTGCATTAGTGATGCTGCTCACATGCTACGATAATATCACAACCACAACTACACCTGACATGAAAACCAACATCAAAATTTTAATTATATTTTCAAACTAAGCCATGTCTATAATGATTATATTTTCACTCTAATTATTAGCCTAAAACTAGTTAGGGTCATATATTCACATTCTTTAATGAAAACTGATATTTTTTCATCACTTTGCATACAACACTTGGCAATAGCTATTTTAAACCATGCATGCAAGGAACTATCTGTTAATTATTATTATGATCTAATTATCATTTTTATAATTTATTAAAATATACACTATATAATATAATATTTATACATATTATATATTATATAATGTAGTATTCTTTTATATATATTATATAATTAATATTTAATATAAAAAATATTATACAGTATTTATATAATAATTAATATTCAATAAAAAATTAAACTCTTATTTATATATATTTATCACAAATAACTATTAGACTAAAGAGATTACTTACAAATAGTTATCCTAATCCATTACCAGTGCTACTAAATGAATCAACATAGACAAAGAATCAAAAAAATTAGAAATTTATATAATAAAAATCTAAACAAATACTTATCCACCTAGAACCCAACTCTTGTGAGGTTTTAAATAAATTAATCATGGTTGAGACCCATGAGACTCAGGAAAAATCAGTTATTTATCACAAATACCCATTCTTGGTTTTGATAGTTTTGACATTTAATACATCCCTAAAATTAATCCTATGTTTTTTTGACATCATTAGGTCCATATTTCAACCTCTCATTTGAGACCCAATTGTTTGAGATCATGTCATGTGGGCCTTCAGGGCTCGATACCATTTTATACTTAGGATTTAGCTATGTTTCAATCAAGCTCTATGGGGGCGACACATGATAAAATACAACCTTTGGGACTTGGTAAAACTTTAGAATTAGGAAATAACATTTAATATGACCATCAAATTTAATATAGTGTTCTAATAATGTCATTGCATCCTCACATTTTGTAAATCTTGGGATTAAACATGATCATGCCTCTTGGCATGATTGTAGGAATCTACACTATCTCTACACTCACTATTCCCCTATGAGCCTTGAACTCTTTCAATGGAATCACATGGCATCATTGTGGGCCTTTGAGACTCATGACCATTTAACACTTGGCCTTTCACTCCATTTCAGTCAAGATCCATCAGGGAAACACTTTTTAGGATCTCTGCGACAAATTTAATTAAAATTAAAATAAAAAATATACGATGACTATCAAACTAAAACCTTACCAATAAAATAATTTTGTTTTACATGATCTTCTATTGCTAAATTAAACACTTTAAAAAAATATTAAAAATACTTATCCTAATACCGTAATAGTATCACTACATGCATTAACACAGACACAAATATTTTCACAACTAGTAGTAGGTACTAAAGTTACTTTATGGCTCTTGATGAAATTACTATAAGATGAGCAATAATCTATCATGGTAATAAATTTATTTGTAACACATTTTAAATTCATTGCATTTAGTGCTACTACTAGGGGAAATATTAAAATAGTTCTACATGAAAAAAATATTATCACGTCTCTTAGGTCATGTGATAATAATTACTTAAAAGGAGGAAACACAACAATATACATCTACTTTATAATTAACAACAAGACTAATCATGCTTAGCTATACACCTCTTTTCTAGAGCCCAATAAGGGCATAAAAACATAAAATTTTGTCCTTATAATGTTATCATTACCATTTGACTTGATTACAATGTGGTATGCCTAATTGACATTAAAAAAAATACAAATTTTCAAATACCATCACATTTAATGAACTAAAACGATTGATATTTATGAATTTCATACCCATACACATGTTTTTGATCCTATATATTGACATATTTTCCACTAGGGGAATTATTCCCACACATATGAAAGCATCATGACACATCTACAATAATTTGTGCATTGGCTGACTATCATTTATAAGGGGGTATGTTACTTGTGTGTGTTCTTGATTTATTTAATCCAGATAGAAGTTTGATTGTGAAATTTGGGGCATAATATGTACTTCACATTTTTATTTTATTAAGGGGGATCATAACCTAATTGATATGCTTGATATTGTATAATCTTTCCTATTATACATTGCACTTTACATGATTCTATGTTGTCTAACAAGATGCAAAAATGTATAACTTCAAAAGATGAATTTTTTTTCAAAACATTATGTTTTTTGAAAATATCAAATTGCATATGTTTCTAGGATTGTAATATACTTTGAATAGGTTATTTTTCCTAACATACTATTTATGAAAAATTATACAAAACATATGGTGGTAATCACATTCAACATCATATGTTGGTAAGATTATATCATGTTTTAGATACATAATTTTTCCTAACATGTCGTGCATTTAACCTTTTTATTTTGGGATGAGTTAATACAACACAATTCTTCATTCCTAAGCTCAAAATTGGGGAATAGATCATGATATTTTTTCTAAAAAATTCAAAAAGTAGTATTGGAAATCTATATACTTGATCAAAAAGTGGATTAGATTTTTGAAGGCTCCCAAATAAGTGTTGGCTATGTTTCAAATCCTATTGAAGTATTTTTTGGTGTGAAATTGTGAGAAAATATCAATTAGGTATATTCATTCCTATGTTATTTTTAATTTTTAATTTTTTAAATTTCAAACTTCAAATATTTTAAAAAAGGCTACTTGTGTGTATATGTCCATTACTCATAAGTATATCAAACTTTCAATCAATAATGTAGATGAACACATGATAAAAATTCTTAAATGTATTATTCCTAAGGTAGGTCAAGCTATGCCCTTAAATTTATCTGTCAATTTTATTTTGATGTATACATGCATTACCTCATATGCACCTCAAAGTAAGGACATTATGTAGACAAAAAAATGTGGCAAAGCCTCATTATTGTAATACTTTTAATATTTATCTATATGTATGGATATTCATATTTATTCAATAGTTTATTGGTATATTTATTGGTATAAATTACTCTCTTTTCCCCAACTTATCCTTGTGTCAACACTGTACTACTATTTTTTATTTTTTCTTATTTGTTTGCTTTGGGGATCCCCTACTGTTTCTTGTCTTGTCTCATTTTTCTCTTCTTTCTCTTTCCATTGTCTATTTTTGTCTTTAGATATACTTTTATACATTATGAATCCATTTTTGACAAACATTTACATTATATATATTTGTATCTTTATATATTTATGCATCCTTTGACCTCATTTTATTACACTTTTTGGGGACTAATTTGTCAGAATCTTCTCTATTTTTTGTGTTAGTTTATGTTCCAATATAATAATTCAAATTAAGATATATATATATATATATATATATATATATATATATATATATATATATATATATATATATATATACATACACACACACACACACACAGATACATACATATATATATATATATAATTTATGTTCCAATATAATAATTCAAATTTAAGATATAATTTGAATTATTATATTGGAACATAAATATTATATATATATATATATATATATATATATATATATATATATATATATATATATAATCCAGCATCAGTATATCAAACCTTGTTCCTTTAATTGATTTATTTTCTAAAAACATTTTTCTCTTAGTGAAGGAGACATTCCTGAATGACGTGCCTTGAACTTTTGTTCTATTATACATTTTCCTATGAAATTATATACACACACACACACACTAATGCTAGATTATATATATATATATATATATATATATATATATATATA